>JAUBNQ010000002.1:13516564-13549977 GCA_032353495.1 Ctenopoma kingsleyae
GGAAGAGGATCCTGCCTTGTTAAAGGCCCACTTGGGATATCCACAGGTTTTAAGGGCTGTCTTCAGATGCCTGTCTTTCTTATTTTTGGCTTCTGTGGTGGTGGGAATGTTCTCTGCTCTATGGTACAGAGTCCTGATCACTCCGAGTTTATGTTGTAGTGGGTGATGTGAGTCAAACAAATGAGCTGGCTGTGACTTTCCGGTGAAACTTTCACTCAAACCAGTGGGACCAGCCACAGCAGCTTAGTGTAAGCACATACAATAAGAGGCTGGTTCAATAATTTACTATTCATCCACCACCAGAGTAAGGTTGGGAATTGAATGCAGTTTTAAAACTAGAAGTGGAGGATAATGACTTAGAACTATAGCACAATATTTCACAGTATTTTCACAGTGACAATATAAATGATGATGGAACAATTGCAGCAGCAGCAGTAGTATTTCAGCCGTATCGTTTTGGTCCCAAGTAACATCAGCATATCACGTTTAAAGTCAAGCAAACCTGGACATTATCAAATACAAAAAATGTTGGTTAGACCAAGGGAATGGTGTTGCTTGTCATGGCCTGATCAGAATAAGAAATTGTCAAGTAGAGTTTTACATAAAAATAACTCCACTCCTGGTTTGGTTGAGCAAAACCATCATTTTCCTTTTGGAAATGTTTGGATATAATAAATTAACTGCTGCATTTAAGATCAAGTTAATATTAAAGAATATAGATGACACACTCCAAAAGGCCTGTGTCTGATTGTGTGTCAATTAGTTTGTGGCAATTTGATCATAACACATTTCACTTGGACTTTGCACCACTCTGACAGAACAGAAACTCAATTTAACAGGACTTCCAGGTAGATCCTAGATTTAATTGCTGAAATCATATTTAACCAAGTTAATACAAACAAAGGGTCAACAGGGCCCCAGAGATATTTGCATTTGCCCCAGTGCCATTTACTGAGTTAATCCATCCAATATACAGTACTCAGCAAAGATACATACAATAGCTCCTGAACTGTCTAAATCATAAGTGGAAGAAGACAAAAACTGTGTTATTGATAAAATCAATGTGCTAAATATTTTTAACCTGATGTTAACATGAATGTACAACTAAAGCCTAGATTTGATGGGGCTCATGAATAAAGTTTACGCACAAGAGAAAAGGCCAACTTGACAATGTTTTCTGCACAAATCTAGAAAGTCCAGGTTCTGTTAAGTTTACTTAATGCAGAAGTTCAAGGAAAAAAAACCCACTTCAACACATTTCATTTGAACAAAAACAGACATCAGGGGGAATTATATTTTATTTTTCATCAGTGTTTCTGGCACATTGAGGAAGTAGACCACAGTACACTTCAATACACAAGAAAGTCCTGCACTGGACTTTATGTACCAGTTAAACTATAATAATGTACCACCTTTTTAAAAAAAAGTCTTCTTAAAATTCCTTTCTTAAATTTTTAGTAAGAACTCTGCAAAGTAGCATGTAACTAAAGCTGTTAAATGTAGTAGAGTAAAAATGCAACATTTCCCTCTGAAATCTTGAGTAAAAGAAAAAGATAAAATGGAAAGTACATCAAAATGGTAGGTGGACTAGAACCAGTGGTAGTAACAAATCAGTGGATGCACATTTTGCATAGGCTTCTCTAAATATGGGATAACAGGACAAAAATGTGCTCAAATGATATGTCAATTGTTTTCCTTGAAAATGCATGTAATACAAATAGATCAAGATTCCTCTAAATAACCCAACCCTACCGATGAGTGCCATTTCCTGCTGTGTGTGCGCCCATATACCAATAGACAGCTACAAGCTCCTACAAAAACACTGACGTGTCACCTAGGTTTGTGAGCTGGGGCTCATGTTTCAGTCATACGTACACTGCATGCTCAACTGAACTTTCTGAGTTTTAAAGCATATTTGTAATCCAGGTAGAGGCTATGATAAAATTTCAGAACAGCAACTACTGTTGTAACAGTATGTTATTTTACATGCACTATGCAGTCACCTATGACATTCAATTTCTAAGTCAAGATTGCTAGCACCTTGTTTACCCACAACTGACAATGCTGCATTTTACTCTTTGATCAACTATAAATTCATGTTCTGTTAACTTGTATTTTCATTTGAAACACCACACTACTGTTATATATGTTAATGACTCCTAACTGTTCAAAGGAGTTTTTCAAGGATTGCACATACTTTATTGGAAATAAATGGCAAAACTTTAGACTGTCAGCTGAAGTGTCCAAATTAAAGTGAATTATGCCTTAAAACCACATACTATGTAAAGTACTAACATTTGCAAAACATTACACTTTCAACATAACTGGAACTCAGATACAGCCCCTGCAACATAGCACAAATATCAAATACTTCAAAATCTTCTTTTATTAGGTAAACAAAAAAATACAAAACACTATGCCAAGATAACTTTGCAAGCGTTTATTGATTTTATGCAGTTTCAACATTAAATGCCTATGCTGTGTGGCCCTTTGTGTTAATACAACCTCAGTAGCTGTATAAAATAGAAGTACACATCTAGCTATAGAACTAGGACTGGAATGAGTCATTTATTTGTCCTGTAGCTAAGCCATAACTTGGTTAACAGCCCTTATATGCCTAGTTTACCCATACACAACATACTGAAAAAGCAAGACACTGCAGGGAATTGAACCCTGTCCCGACAATGTCAGGAGTGCCACCACCAGAGTCTTTTGCTTTTTTGTTGCTGTAACAGGGCAAAAGCAAAACCTGGAGGAACAAATCAAGAGTTTGTTCCTCCAGGAAAAGAAAGCCCCTTAGCACCTGGCTGCTATATTATCCTGTCACCACATGGGGATTTCTCTTGGTCGCGAGGCTGTAACTAGAAGACAGACAACTGGTTTTCCCACTCCCCAGCATTCCCCACAACACTGAATTGGTATGACCGATTCCATAATATCCTTTTCATATTTTTTTCCTTTATATAATCATTAAAACCACAATACCAGTGTCTCTGGTGATACTCAAAGCAGATTTTCCCTTTGCAATTCAGGACTTGGGTCAGGCAAGTTTAGGGCTGTAATGGAAAGAAGACAAAAATGTAAGCCTCCCCCCTCCCCCCCAACAAACCCTCTCACAAGGAAAAGCCAATACTCATCCAATTATAAATTGCTTCAATATGATCGTTTACCAGGAATGGCGTAGCATTTACCACAGCTATTCTTCCTCAGTGGTGCTCAATTCTTCAAAGCAATTAAGACAGTAACCTATAGGCTGGCTGTACCAAGACATCCCATGATTCCCTGCAGAGGCTTATGTCTCCTGGCTCAGTAGCAAGTAAAGCTGAAGGAGATGTCTGAAAGGAAGAGAAAGAGTGTTGCCCCCCCCCCCAGAAAAAACCCTGACCAAATACTGCACTGCTTAACAATTTCTGTTCATACATCACAGTATGTATACTATGAATAAAATGTTATGCAGAGCTGATGTGCATGCAACAAATTGAGTTACACATTAAAGCCATGTATGTTAAAGAAAAGAAAAAAATTAAGGGAACCGAAATTACTTAACTTGCACCAATGACATTGAAGTGATGCAGTATTAGCGAGACAAGCTTGCAGCTCTTGATCTTAATGTGACTGGATTTTCAGTTTTCCATCACAGGTTAGGCCATCCCAGACGACAAAGAAATTTTAGGCAATTTGACCTGAGAAACCAAAGGGAAAAGGAAAAAAACGGCACACACAAACAGAGCGGGACTTCTGCGAAGGACGTCAAGGGTTCAGAGTTAAGCTCAAGCGTACAAGGGCTTGGTACTTCATTCAGGGGCCACACTCATATCGCTGACAGCTTCCACAGATGGCTTTGCATTCAGAGGCAGGCGAGATCGGAGTGGACAGACGAGAATGATCTGAAACAAAGTGATCCACACAACACACCCACCACACAATACTCAAAGATTCGAGTTCTACTCATCTTATGGTTTAAGATGCAAAGCAATAGGGCCCCATGGCCAAAGAGGAATATGCTAGTAAAGCATTATTTCTACTGATGATTTGAGGTTAACATAAAGCCAGTTCCAAGATGTCATTTGTCAACTTGCAGAATTGTAAAGTTAATCCAACATCTTACTACATGCTCCAGGTTAGAGGACTTCACTTGTGCTTGAACCAGTCTTGCACTTTGATTTCTGTAAAGAGAAGTGTAGGGATACACCCAACCAAACCCAATTAACAGAACCTAAAGCAACACATTTGCATTGCATGTCATCCCTAATTAAAGCTGCACCATGCACAGCTTCCCTCAGCTACTTCAATTTAAAAAAAAAAAATAAATCGCACAGTTGCACGATTGCAAGTAATACCGCGACCAACCTGCCACTTGCACAGTTGCACAAGGGCTAGTAGCTGAAGGCTAACTTTTCAATCTAAATGTCAAAACAACCTGACTCCATTTGTTCAAACTGCATGTTGGTTGATTTCAGGGATTTCAAGAGCAGGATGATTCCCCGTGTTGTCCTATGTAGACTGCTTTCTTCCGTTAGGCTCCTCTGTAAGATCAAAGAGGCAGACAAAAAAAAAAAAAAACCCCTATGCTCCCCAACCCACTTCACAGTATCGTAGAACTGACTATTGTTATCCTTACCCAAATGCTTTACGGCAGATAACAATACATGAAGGTCCATCAAATCTTCCCGGTATCACAAGACTCTTAAGAAAGCACAGCAGTGCTATTTCTACTGTCAAGTATAGCAAGTTGCTGTAATTTCAAGAACAATGATGGCACTTGAGCCCATTCAAGATAAGAAAACCCTCTAGGGTTGCAAATTTTCTGATTTCCAACATTAATATTTGATGGATTCAACTTATCTGCCTTCAATTTCCACTTTGAAAAGGATGTCATTCGTGCCCAGGTCACATCCGTGCTCTACAAGCTCCAAGCTTTAGTCATACCTGAAAAAGCACAAGAAAAGCTCCCCACACAAGCCCCCCAAAAGAACAAATGCATACCAGAACTGTATTCAATCACAACAAGCTATGCATTTATTATGCAATAACAAAATCCTTTACAGATAGTTCACTCATTGTATTGTCAATACAAGGCATAGCAACTAATTGCAAAGGAATTGCAATGGAGGTATTTAGCCAGACAATGAATGTTAAAGAGAAATGTGAACACATTTAGTGACCTTACGTGATGCTCGATGCGCAAGGAAACTTGTACATACAATGAGTTAGGAGAGTTCCTGATGTCTTGAGTATTGGAAAGCGCACAGGACACAGCACACTGAAAAATGCAAAGGAAAAAGCTTCTCCCCACAATTTCCATCCCCAAATACAATGAAGCATTACAGGACTACAAGACAATTACTGGCATTACAACAAGTACAACTGCCCCAGTAAGTAAGTAACTGTTTGACTAGAAGAACAATTCATTAAAGATTTGCCATTTTCAGAAGAATCATTTAAATACCGCAGGCCTGAACTCGAGGGATTCCTTCCTTATGGACTGTAGACATGGACTTGAATGTAGATTTTTGATGGGCAGCTCAAATAATTTAATCTGCAAGAGTGACAAATACACAGCCCCTTCCCAACCCCCAAAAAAACAACTTGCAGTCTGCACAGAATCACAATGACTTCTAATAAAGAGACTTGTTACCGCACTCCCTGGGAAAACAGAGCTTCTTGCTACATCAGGTACTAGTTTTGGGGAGGCTATCCTGCGAGGCAAAGTGTCCACTTGAATCCTGTTCGGTGCACCTGGACGTTTCCTATTCAAGCCATTTAGCGTTGGCAACATGGAGCTGTGAAGTCTAGGAAGAGACTGATTAACGCCCCCAACCCACCCTCCCATTCCTCCCAAAATGTGATGGAAATCCCATTAAAATGATCTGGAGTGTAAAGCAGCTACTGGACTTAATGAACAATAAAAAAATACCTTCCTACATCCCTTTAAATTGCAGTGGATGCGCATGATCCTGATCCATAGCACTACAATAAATAAAGATGAGCGCAACTTGTACCGAGGAGCTATCACGGGGGATTCTTTCCATGATCAGCTTTAGGGGGCCAGGCCTGTGAAAAGAAGAACTCGAAACACGTTTTAAATACCCCCCCCCCTTAGCTGTACCGGCAATCTCTATACAATTTCCTTCCAATGGCAAAATGTACTGAATACTATACAAAATGGGCAATGATGAGTTCATGTACAGGATAGTTACACCCACATGTACATTTCATGCATAAACTCACTGCTTGGATTAAGGAGATGTAGCTGATCTGTACCAATGAGGCGATGCTGAAGGACTGAAGGGTTGTTTTATACACGCAATCAGCTGAACTGGAGACCATCCATTCTCACTCCAATGCTGAAAACTTCTCTGGGGAAGACCTATCGAACAACAACGAACTGCCTCTCCCTCCGGCTCGGGGGACTACTTGGGATTGCAGGGGGTAGAGAAGTCCAAAAAGAGGTTCCTCTCGCCAGCACACTACCAAGGCATTCATCACAGCAGACACCACCACATTCATGTCAGTGCACTATAGGAAGGGTGACCATGGTACAAAACGCTTTACACGGCTTGCCTGAAAAAAGGAGAGAGAGCTGTGCGAGAAATTGTGTTCTACAACAGTTTTATGAAAGTAGTTAAAAACCAAATGCCTAAGAATGTTACAGAGATACCTCTACCCAATATACAAACCAACGCCTTGCTTTAAACTTGAGCTAGAAGATACTTGCACTCCCCCGTCCCACCCTCATCACTGGCTGGTTTGCTCTGGATCTGCTGCTTCAGCGATGATCACTCTCTGCTGCTACCCTGCCCTGTGACTCTGGCTCCCTCTGGTGTAAACTTGCGGACATCTGCTGCTGTTGCTGTTTCCTGTTCTTGGGCCCCCTCTGCTCCTGTACTGCCTGGCTCCACTCTGGTCCTCCCACGCCCTCTGGTCCTGTCCTGCCTGGCTCCATTCTGGTCCTCCCCGTGTCACTTGGCCTCACTCCATGCTGGTCCTGCGATCTTCCTCTAATAACTAAGTCCATTCCTCCCCATGTACTCAGTCCATCTTCCCCGTAACCCAAAAAAAAAAAAAAAAAAATCTTCTCTCTTCTAACCACTTTTACAAAAGAAAAAATTTTAACTGGGAAAAAAAAGAAGATCTGTATTGAATGAGCCAAGCCTGTGATTCACTGAGCTATAGCTCTGGTAAGCAATAATTAATTCCAAGCAGTTTTAAAACTGCAGTTTGCCGTTACTTTTCAGCTACTTAACATTTAAAAAAAAAAAAAAACTCTTCTCAAACAAATGAGAGGTGAATGGTAAGGCTATTATTGTGCAACACTACAGATGCAAAAAAAAAATATAAAAAGATTCTGCTTAATTGCATTTAAGATGCTTGACAACTTAAAAACAAATTGTGATTGCTTCTATGGTCTGAAACATATTTTGCCTGAATACCTTCAACCAATTCTCCTACTTTGGATATACAGTCTTTGAGAAATACTGTTATCGTTTCATTTATACTACAATAAACTCATTTTGCTACTCAAATATTAACTGATCCCTGTGAGAAGTCTCGTAGGTTTACTGTATAGTCTACTTAACTGGCACTTTTTTCTGAGTCCAACGACTAATTCGGTATATTTCGACTCTTAACTTCAATGTCTTGCTCATATCAAACTAGCAACCTTACTGTAGTACATCAATAAGATTAAAGGCTTTCGTTAATTTACTTCCAGCTAATGAAAGATATACTTGCGGTCGCTTAGAGCAGCTGTGTGGCCATCGCTAGCCTAGTGGAAGCTAAATGCTGACGACTCGTTTCCTATTTCTGTCAGGTTACGTCACGAGACAAACGTTACAGATGGCCACGTAACCGCGTTGTTCAAACCAACCAATTGCCAGGAGTTATAGACTATTACGTCACAGCGTCCATCTTGAGCCAACTGCCACTACGTACGTGAAAAACAATAACTTCGATCAGATACTTTAAAAAATGCATCATTTGAACTCGTCTTAGCTGAGTCAGCTGCTAGGCTAACAAGGCAACTGTTAAATGTTAATGTGATAGAAGTCGCTTAGGCTTCCGTTAGTATGATAAAGCTTAATTAACTACATGTTGCCAAAAAGGCATAT
Organism: Ctenopoma kingsleyae; assembly: GCA_032353495.1. Lineage (NCBI taxonomy): Eukaryota > Metazoa > Chordata > Actinopteri > Anabantiformes > Anabantidae > Ctenopoma > Ctenopoma kingsleyae. Next base: position 13,524,676 of record JAUBNQ010000002.1, read on the forward strand.
TAAATTAACAAAATGGCAGATAAAACATGTTGTTGAAAAAACAAAAAATACACTGCGTATCTTGATCTGGAAGCTAATGCTCTTTGCCTTTGAGGCAAGGCCTAACACTCATTGACTCTACTCAAAACACACTAAATTCAAATGCTTCGCAAATATCAGTCTCGGTAGAACAAATCTACACAGCTTCGCCATTAACAACCGGATTTTGAAACTAAAGCAAAAACGTAAAAGAAAAACAAGCTCGCGTTAACCTGCACCATCTGAGAGCCCCGAAATCGCATCGCCGCAGTGTGAGATAGAACAGCGTCATTGGTAGTATTTATACTGTTTGGGTGAGCCGCCTACGGCAATACAAGATATTCATCCGATGAGAATGTAGTCCCACTTTCACAGAATAAAAACGCGTACTTATAGTGATTGCGGCTTTGGTGTCGAATTCAACTCATTAATATCTATGAGTCATATTTCTGAAAATAAATTACAACAAAGTTACGCTTAAACAGTACTAATAAACTGCTCTAGTGTGGATCGCTTAAGCAACCCAAAATGAGAGTGTAATGTATAGTGTACTTAATACTTGTAGCCGAATTTATCAGACATAAGTATCAGAAACATAAATAATATGTACGTTACTATAAAAAGACACTTTATCTGTATTATGTACTACATAACGTCAGTCAAAACAGCGCGGATTAATATGCTGTTTTGTGTAACACGGCCCCACAAACCGGATCAAACTAGAATGTGGTCGAGTTACCGGATCTACTTCCTTTTTTACTGCAATCTTGATATGCTGTTTGTGACGAACAATAGAAACGAGCCAACTCATCTCCTTTAACTTGGATATAATAAGTTTAGTACCATGTTTTTCTTTTCAGATAGATTGACGGATGTCCCAAAAGCTGCTATTGTTTTTAGTATGTATTTCAACTAACATATAATGGTGTATCATATAGTTGTGAACATTTGTTCATAAGTATTTATTAAGGCTTTAAGTCAAGTTTGTCCTGACTTTAGTGATTCATTATAGTGTTGGCTGAAGAGTATACGTGATACCACTAGAAATATCCAGTAATATCCAGAAATATCCAGAAGCAGAGAGCCTGTAGCTGTGACAGGGTGGAAAATTACCAGTACCAAACTGGGAGTTTCTGTTGTTCACCAGCAGAGGGTATCAGCGGAGTGAAACGACGTGCCATTCGTCACGTCTCTCCCAGTGCATGAAATCTCGCTATCCCCCCCCATTTTGTGTTGATCTGCAGGACTGTTTTTCAGCATTGATTACAGTAAGCTGGGCATGTCTGGGCAACGTCCCTTATGTAATTATTTACTTACCATTGCTATGTGCCATCGATCAGCACCCTGGTGTGGGGAGTTGTCCTCTGGATGAGTTTCAGCCCCTCCCTTGCTGAATGAATTGATCTTTTTCATGGTTGTTAGACAGGATATACGCCTAGTCATTACATTAGAAAAAGAGGCTTATTTCATGTGTAATGCTTTCCTGATCAAGGCTGACAAAGACCTCGGTGTGAATTACTTGCTAATCGTTGTAAAAGAGCTGCTCTCAATTTGCATTGAGTGCCTCATACTGTGCTAAAAGTTGCAAAGAATGATCAATTGTTATAATTAAGAATGGACAGCATTAAGAGGACAGCTTTAATAGTGGATGAGCTGTGAAATGTTTAAATGCAGTAAGCCACCACCACAGCTTCCATGACAGAAGCCTATATGTGATTTTATACATGGATATTGACTATAATAATGTCTAGAAAAGGTTTAATAATGAAACAACGACAAAGAAGAATCTAAAAGAAAGAATAAAACAGCAAATATCTGACAAATCAAAGCTTAACGTCATGTTGTAGTAGCTTTACTTCAGTGTTTAAATATGGTCTTGGGGCCTCACTAAACTTAGACTAAGCTTTAGCTTGAAAACAGTCACACTGATATTATCCCGTAGCATACCTTGATAAACTAGGAATTTATTTTCCCTTCAGCAATGGCAAGTGGTCCATGTCCAAACAATGGGGCAACTCATATATAACGACAGTCATGAAAACACAACCATTCACAACATTAAAGTTAAAAACATTAAAATGAAGACTTGATTTTCTAAATGAGTATGGATAAATGACCTATGACATGAACTAGAATCTAGACATGAGGTTGAAGTATAGACCAACACAAACGTGGGAAGACCCAATTTTTGCAGGTTATATCAGTGGGTTAAATAAACACTGTTATAGATCCTTTGCCACAGGGCTCAGTTCGATTGTCTCCTTTATGAGGACAAAGGTCCCACTCTTTCAACTGGTTCAATGAGCTTCCAGCTGTTACATCAGTCATGATGCAAAATCAAGCCACCATCCAGGAATTCATACATTCCTGCTAACATGCTGTTATTCTGTTACTCTGCATCCTGACGCTGAGAGAGACAAACCTAGTCTTAGATAGATAAATCCAACAGCTGGATACTTGAAACACTGGAAGATCTGTCTTGGGAGAGACTACTGTGAGCAAACTTTTTTTAGAACTTGTCTCCTTCTCAGACAATGGCTGTAAAAGCAATACGTCATTGTGTGGTTTGAAGTGATGATTTTTGCAGCTTTTGTAGCTATTCAGACAGGCAGCTCATCAGACAGGAAATAGATCTGCAGAGCAGAAAAACAGCTTAGGTACCATCACGGATTTCCACTGGTGCCCCTCGTATAGTCAACCCGACCAGGACGGCATCAACAGCCTTCCACTGGGGAAGAGAGAAGTGATGGAGAAGTTTTTTAAGCCGGTTCACAGCCCCACTGCCCCGGATGAGATCAAGCTGAGAAAACACCACCATCGTCACCTTAACCATCACCAAGACACCCAGTCCCACAGGTAGGATGCTATATTCCAACTTGCTATATTTATATAAATATTTTAATGGGTTTTTGGTTTTTAAAAGTGTTGCTCACATAAGTTTGTGAAGAATCCAATATACAGATCCTGACAGTGGTTATATAGTTATGTGCACAATTACCTTTTGTTGTAGATACACAACACTTGATGAAATGGAGAGAAATATAGATGAAAACCATGGGCACAAGCGCCATCACCAACATGGTTGCTATCTGCACGACAGCCTTCAACACAGTGCCCGCAATCGTCATCAAGCACAGCAATGTCAACCCAGTCAAGAGAATGAGATTCTTTATAACCACCCCACTTCTGTGATGCTCTCTACAGCTTCTTCCTCTTCCCTTTCTTCATCCTCTTCCTCATTCTCTTCTTCCTCTTGGTACCCTGAAGCAAGTGCAAATGATACTTTCTCTGTTCGCCATGCTGAGCGACCACAGCATTCGCTGTCCTGCTCCAACATCCCAGATGTGCGCGGAGGTTTCCGAGATGATGAGAACAGCGAGCCCATTGTCTTTGCTACCATCAAACATGGCAAAAAGGATAGTGTTTGTAGTGACACACATGTACGCATACATCAGGAGGGAAAACATGTTTTTTCTTCTCTTGACCGAGGTCACAGCAGAAGTGAGGAAGGACTACTGCAGACTAATGAAAGTGATCTTGGAGAAGAACGATCCAGGGCACCACACATGAACTATGGGCCTTTGTATAAGACTGCTAGTCTGAACCGAGGGTTGTCTTTTAGTGAGGAGGACATTATACTTGGGGTCTGCAGGGGCCCCAAGAGAGCTGTATCTTCTAGCCAGCTACCCAGCAAAGGGATACTCAAGAACAAGAAGCCTCAAAATGACATCCGCAAGGTTAAGTCAATGGAGGTGCTTTCACCAAGAGTTTCCAAAGGACAAGATATGAGTGAACAGAAGGGGAAAGGGATCACTCAAGCTGAGATACAGCAAGCCAGGGAAAAGGTTGTGCAGGGAAAGTTGCAATTTTCAGCCTTTCTGGATGAGATTACAAAACAGGTTATAAGTCCGTCAGATCTCACCATCTTGGGAATGAAGAATAACAAAACCACTAGGAAGACACCTGCCACAGCCCCCCAAACACCTGGCCCAGTCAAGCCCCAGCTCCCACCCAAGAAACACAGAGAGAAGTCAGGGGAGGAAAAGGAGCAGCATCTGAAACAACCAAACAGACAGGAGAAAAAAGCTCACAGCAGCTCTCGGAAACACTCAGACTGCTCCAATCCAGACAAACTGATCTCATATGCAGCTAGGAACCACCATGGTAGCCCTCCGCCTCATCACTACCCCAACTCTACCAACCACAATACTCACTATGGAAGTAGTTGTAGGGACAAAAGAACGTGGCCCACTGGAGGCTCTGTCACAGGGGAGAGATATAGCAGATGTGCCTCTCAGCTCACTGATGGCACTAGCACCAGCCCTGAACTCATCCAGCCCAAACAACGCCACCACCGCAAACAGCAGCCCACTGCTTCCCACAGCACACACACTCGGCACTTCCCCCAGCACCCACCTCATCAGGTGCAGCAAGGGCCTGTTAGCTCCCCTCCATCCACAGCCCAAGGTACTGGACCAGGCCTCGGATCTGAGTCTTCATCCTCAAAATCTGATTCATCCAGAACCAGAGACACAGCATCTACAGTTACCAGTCACACTTCAGAGCAGGGTGGCCGATGTCATTCACAGCACAGTGGGCCCTCTAAACAACGTAGGGTGAGATTAATTTTACACTGTCTTTGCTCTTTTTAAAAGGATGCAGTTTTAAAAGACAGGAATGACAGGAGTGAAGGGAAGTTTCAGTGTTGAAAAAAGGTATGTATATGTATCACATATCTTATGTGAAAAGGTATGTGTGGGAAACATGAAAAATTAAACATTTAGAAAATTTTATAAACACAGCATACAAAGTAAAATAAGAAGTTAGTTTATCTGTTGTCATTCACCACCCCAGGAAAGTAAGTCACTGACAGTTACAGATAAAGCTCAACTAGCTAATTTCATTTTTACATTTAACAATCTGTGTGAACGAAGTGATAAATAAGCCTTCACATACACAAATTTGTAAAAAGAAGATATTTTGAATTGAATTACAATCCCTTGAAATAACAAATGTATTGCTTCAAGATATTTAAAAATTCCAAAACCTAGTGGTAGATATTTCAAACACTGTTTTAACACAACCTCTATATGTTCACTTTTAACCTACTATATTACTATACTGTATTTTGGTCTTAACATGAGTCACAAGAAATCTGGTGCAATGGTATAATGAATAATGAACATAATTATAAAACTAGTAACAGCAACAGTAATTGACATAGCTCCTAAAAACAGAGCACTGCAGTGAAGGAACGATATTACTGTAGAAAGTACAAGATGATTACAGCAATTGGAGTGTTGCTCCTCTCTTGCAGAGGAAATGTAGCTGACTCACATACTGTGTGGGAAGTGTCTAAACTACGCATGGAAAGCTGAGTCATTCTTCTGCAGTGCAGCAGATGATGGGCTTGTTCATGGAAGGGGATTTAAAATTAAACTTCTCTCTGGCCTGAGCTGCTGTACTTTTTCTATGGATATGTAGGCTGAGAAAGTAACATCACACATCTTTCACACTAGTTCACACTAGCAGTCAGCTCATCCAAAATGCAAAAGCAAAATGGTTGGATAAGAACTTGTATCATGTTGCTCTTATGTAAGAATCTGCTCGGGCTTACACACTGACGGTACATACTGATAAATATACACAACATTACATAACATTTGGCTATTTTTGTATTATCCTCAGTAGGATTTGGTCTCACTTAGTTTGTCTGTTTCAGTGAAATGACACAGACATGCATATACATAAGAATACACGAATACAAAGGGGGCAGTCCTGGCTACAGCTTAGCTGCACAGTTATTGATTCTAGTAGACTCTATTTCCGGGCTCAGGACTGACATAACTCAATACTTCATTCAATCTGTCATGTCCTCAGTATGCAGTGGTGACCTGTGCTGGGTGTAGTCAGGCTTTTATACAATGCATGTTGGGTCATGCTCTGGCTCCTGAGAACTATCCTGTTCGCTTTTTGCATTAACACTGGAATCTGTCCTAAATTGTCTGTAATTCCTGCACATTCTAGAGACTCAAATCAGCAACTAGTTTTACACTGACATTTTACTTTTAAAAGGCTTTGTGGGAAAGCTGCAGTACGCTTGCTGAAATGTCTACAGTGCATGTTGTGTTTGGACAATGAAATGTTTTTCATTGTTTTGGATTTCATCCAACTCACTGGGTGCAGAGGGGAGTGTTCACATTTATATTGGATGAGTCATGCAGAACTTGTGGCCTATTTTACTCTTTGAGAAATATTTTAACAAAATTTTACATAGGTCATGGGATGGGAAAGTAAACATGGACTGTAAACGAGCTGAAAGAGCTGAAAATTATTGTCCATCCAACTATCCATCATCCGAACCGCTTGTCCTCTTAAGGGTCTCATTGCACCCTGGACAGGTCACCAGTTTATCACAGGGCTGACATATAGAAACAAACATTCCCACTCACATTCACACCTATGGACAAGGATTATTGGAGTAATCAATTAACCTAACATGCATGTCTGTGAGGAAGCCGGAGTAGCCGGAGAAAACCCACACAGACCATGGGGAGAACATGCATAATCACTTTTCTCTTTTCCTTCTTTTGTTCCTTTTCTAGGACACACTGTGTGATGCCAACCATCTTCAGTAAGTGTCTGTGTGCCTTCTGTCCACCCAGCTTTTCATACACTTCTCTCTGTCTCTTTCTGTTCTTTGTCTCTCTCTTTTGATGGGTTAGTGGTTATTGATCTCAATAATGAGCTTCCTCTCTCGCTCCACTCCTGTTTTAACAGGAAGAGGTCAAGAGTTATGGAACTCGTTTATATAACTTATGTTGTTAGTGGTATGTATAAGTGACTGTAGCTAAAAGAAGGTCAAGACAACATAAGCACCAAATGAAAAAGAACTTTAGCATATATGTAATACATAATACATGTATCCACTGATGTTTTTTTTTTTATCAGACTTATTAGAATTATTTGGCTGATGCATCTGTTAAATGAGCACAGATTAGTATTTGTAGTTTATAAAACATATATGGTTCCCATCCCTATAGTTCAATAGTGCTTGAACAACATGTGAGATATTCATATATTTTTGCTTCGATTTAGCAATGTTTGATGTCATCATGACATTAATGTGGCTCTAATTTATTTTTATAGCTCAAAATCAAGCAAAAACCAAAATTGTCTGCCCATGCATAACAAACAGATTCATAAGATGGAGTTCGTCAACTATCTTCTGTAGCAAAACGCTGTGTTTCCTCTGTGTTCAGTGCACTGCAGGATGAGAATGCAGATCTTCACCAGAACTTGCTGCAGATGGTGGTTTGCATTGAGAGCCTTGAGGCAGAGTTGCAGAGGACCAGGGATGAGCTCAGTCATGTCAAGGAGAAATATCAAAGGTTTGAGATCATAAACATATGACAGATTAACAATGCCTATATCCTATGAGTTGTATGGACAAATAATTAATTACATGAGACAGCAAAGCAACTCTTTCACTTGTAGCATGGCCCAATACATAGAGGTTAACATGTCTCTCTACATGAGAGGGAATCACTGTTATATGTGCATGCATATTGACTCCAGAGCCCCTGATAATCAATAAAAATCCATAAAATCAACCTATGCCTTTATATAACTTTTTCTATGGATTAATTGATCTATGGAAGAAACTTGATGAACAGCGTAGGTCACACGTGTCCCTCCTGTGCATTTCTATGGGTGCTTTTGGTGCTTCATTGCACCATTTTTACTGGCCAATAGACACAGTCCCTCTGTGTCTTTAATGCATCTGCCCAGCCTCTTCACACTCACCAATCAGTCCTTTTGTTACCCTGGTGTGTCAGGCCTGTATTTATAACCGAACAACTGCTGCAGGCCCACCAGGCACATACCACACATTCTGCAACAGCCTGCAGTGAGTGAATGGTCACTTCACACAGAGCCACAGTTTGGTGTCAGTTGTTACATATTCATTGGGAAGGTTTGTGGTTGCAGTTGCTCTAAAAACACAACTGTTTATAGCTCTAGACAAGGGCACAGAGTGAAGGTTTTTATGTTGTTACAGCCTTATGGAGACCCACACTGGGACCAAGCAGGCCAATAACCTGCTGGGGGAACATCTGCACATAGCGGTGAGAAAATAAGCTAAAATATAATGAATGTTATCTTGTTCCAGACTCACTGATTCACAGCCCATTTGATACTTTAAATGCACATTTAAATAATTTCTGTGTTTCGGTACGTGTGTGTGCAGTCGGAGAGCCTGAGCAGTGAAAGGAAGTACCTATTAAATCACGTGTCCCAGCTGAACTCAGAGTTGGAGGACGCCCACAGAACCATTGCTGCCCTGCAGAACATTAATGTGAGCACACTGCCATCTAATGGACATCCACCCACACTTCCACAAACACTACAGTTAACATAACCTAATATGTTTCTGACATGAATCAGTCTTCTTTAGTTTTTGGTTAGGATGATCATAAAGACCATTTTAAATATTTGAAATTTAATATTATGAGACCACATCACACTGGTTTTGCACATTTCTACACGCCTAATTTTGCCATGCATATCAAAGCTGCCAGGCCCAAGTGATAAAGCAGCAGTCACCATGAATTAGTTTTTGTACATTCAGAACTCTCTACTAAGGTATGTGAAAGCATGAAATAACTAAACAATTGCTGTGTCCCAAATTCATGTCACATACTAATTCTATACAATATGTGGAACATTTCATTTAGCATTTTGTAGACAAAATATAAACGTTTGTTACCATTTTATACACAAAAGTACACAATATGTATGACACTGGTTGTCGGTCAAACTTCCAAAAATCCCTCAGAGACACTGGAAGTGTTTTCATAAAATTTAATTTATGGATGTAATTCACTTTTTTCTAGCATTTATTTGGGGCTGTTTCACCATCACATACAATTTATGTTCTTTTCTAGCTTCCTCATTTCCATTCTGTTTTATGGGCTGCATTGTGTGAGAATACACAACAGAACAACAACAGATGTTACATGTAGTTAGTATGCATGCTGCCAACTTTGAGTATGCTTTATTTAGTTTTCTGGTTTACACAGACTTACATACTCAAACCAGAATCTGAGTAAGGACATAGTATGGGACTGTGACATAACAATTGTCACTGGATTGTCAAAGAGTCAAAAATGTATTATTTGGGGGCACTTTAAATGTGGATCTCCTGGAATTACATTTTTAAAAGATTTTGAGTAACAGAAATCAACAGCAGCATAATAGTGCTGCATAATATTGGTGGGTTGAAAGAAGAATAACAACCTGGAGCAACAACATGTGCAAGTGTTTGCATGTGTGCGCCCCACCCCTGAAATCACTCCAGGTCAAATAAATATTTCAAAACCACTTGAGTTAATGACAAGGTTGGAGGAGGTCCATTAGAAAAAGCTTTTTTCTTTTTCACTGATTGTATTCAGAGTTATTGTTTGTGTTTGATGTCTCATCTTCAGGTGCCATGTTTGATAAAGGAGTTACTGGAGAAGCACTTTGACTCAGCTGAGGCCATACAGAAGTTTCTGTCGACATCTGCTCCAGTCAGTTGTTCAGCCACCTCACTACAAGCGGACAGCCAATCCCTCACTCCTAAAGTTGGGGGAGGAACACATGATCAGTTGACAAAATCAGAGGCAGGTCTGCAGAGACTCACAGCCTTCATGCCGTTCAAACAGGGGGTGCTGACAACAGGAACTGATGTCTGTTCCTCAGTGCAGCATGAGTCTAGCTACAGCCCACCTTTCTCTGTAGCTGACATCAGCACTGCTATCTGTAATAAAATGGCTGCCAAGTACGCTGACAGACCACAACTTCTCAACTCCCAAAGCCAACATCAGCCTCCACTGGGCACTAACCACACTGACACCCAACCAAAACCCCAGCAGGTCCATTCACGTGGTGACAGCTGGGGTGAGAAAGGAGGGGTAAAGGTGGCGCCTTTAGAACAGGATGTTGTGGATGTGACCTCCATGTCAGCCCAGCAGATCCTGGATGATTTTATACAGCAACTGCAGGCCCATACGGAGGTGGGTGGAGGAAAGGTGCAGCAGGGCGGGCAGGAGTGGGTGGGAGGAGCAGAACAAACAGGCAAAGTGACAGAAAGAAAATGCCACCCAACAACATAGCAAAATTAATATGTATTCTCTTCTTATTGCACTGAAACATTTATTTGTTCCTATATGTTATTTTTGTCAAGTGAAAACATTGTGTATACAAAATGTGATTGTTGAGAAAATCTTACTTTTTACCTTGAATATAATGTACTTTTTTTAAAACTCATAAACCAGAATCCAAACTTTCCACTGAAATGAAACAAACAAACCAACATTTCTGTCAATAAAATCTCCAACAGAGCTAATATGAGAACAATACATTAAAGAACTGAACATGCAGTAATATAATACATTTCAATATTATTCTAAGTATGTTTTATATTGTTTGTTACCAGTAGCATTAGTGTTGCCAGTTACTTAGTGATGTTCTCCCACATTAACTTCAAGCATACTGATAAAGCATAAAATGTTACAGCGTAGAGTCAATACTGACATTAGTGAGATGTTGTTGTTCGAGCTGTTTTTGATAAAACACATCACTCTGATTCATATGAAAAAACATTTTTGAAAGCATTTTTTAAAATACAGCTCTTTATTTCAGTAGTGAACTCACCTTTTAGACAGAATTGGTACAATGAAAGACAAGGTTTTTAAAAGTAGGAGACATCGAGGATTTCTGTTAATTCTGTTCCAAGAATAATAGGTCTGATGTTAGCAGAGGGTATAATTCAACAACTGCAGCCTCTCATCAGAGTAGCTTTTAAAAAATTGAATTTGATACAGGTACATCAGAAACGATGCCAACAAGCTTTCAAATGTGGTTCAGAGCTGAGTGAATCACTAAGCTTTTGAAGCAGCGCATCTCTTTTCGTGCACGTCAGAGAATTCACGATAGTCGTCCTTCAACAAGCAGCATCTTGAGCCATTATTGTCAGCATCAATAAAAATATTATTTTAAAAAGCATATTTATACTTTTATGAATAATATTAATAATACTGTAATATTTCTGAATAATAGTTACAATGGGCAGAATTACCTCTTTGTGTATCTTTATCGTTGTTCATTTTTGTGTTTCTTGCTGCTTGCAAACTCATATAAAGTTGAACAGATTTACCAATTTATGTGAAATTCTTTTTTTTTTTTTTTGAGATTTAGAGGAAAATGTCAAATTAAATTTTTCTGTGCATGCAGTCACTTATGTAAATATTACCTGACTCATCTGTGCATAAAATGTTCTGACCCTTCCTTTCTGAAATGATTTTATGTTTTGTAGTAGAAAATAAGAGATGTGATGTTATTATAGGTAGATAATGTGATAATGTACTGCAATGCAACAGCTACATATTAATATAATTTTAATCTGTTTAGTCTTTATTTGTCATGAGTGCACACTATACCCTCCATACCCACTGAGCAGCAATAAATGCTGCTATTCATATGTAACAGTGTCATTACAGCTGTTCCAACAATAAAAAAAAATCACATTAAATTAATGCAGATTATTCATGATTCTGTGTTTGCTTTCTTCTTATCAAACTTCAAATATACCAAGGTTTAAAACAGAAAGACCTTAGTCAGGCTAAAAATGTGATATTTGCCTTCAGTGTGGTGAAAGAATTCATTATCTGGTTTCAAAATCTGATTCTCTCAGGAGCTCTTCATACCAAATTTGATTTCATTATGACCTGTAAATGTTAAGATATGTTCCTCTAATATTGTACAGATTGACTGACCAATATTTCCATCTCTCTCACTAGTGGACTAAAACACTTGCTGTGTGTCAATATCAGCAAATCGCTCCATCAATCTCACTACTGACACTACTAAGAAGGTGTAGAAATGTGGTTAGTGGTTTTGTGGTAAAAGAACACCACTGGGGGATTAAGGGATGTGAAGTGTGAGTTTATCTTTGTTATGCAGTATGTGTTACAGGGCCTTCAACCTTACTATATATCTGACTAAGGCTGTCATAAATACGTCTAATAACAGTTTAATCCCATTGATCCAACCCCACCTACCCTCCTCCCAGCTGCACTGTGATGATAATCTCCTACAAGAATAACTCTCATTGTCTTACTTTCACTTCACACAAACTAGCCTCTGTTTCAGAATCCTTCATAAAATGCCTGTGATCATCTTGTGTGACAATTTCACTTCAGTTCACTACATACATTTCTCCTACTCAGTGGAAATCTGGGTTGATGTAGAGAATTTAAAGGTAGCCGAGTCAGAGATAAAATAAACAGAAATGGACAAAAGGTTTGATGTTGCTGTACAACAAGTATCTTTCCAAAAAAAAAAAAGATTAAAGCTCTGTTTGAACATTTTCAGTGAAGTTTATTAGTTTGTACTTTTTTCTTCTGTTTATCCCTCTCAGTTTTTCTCTTACTCTGTATCTTGGTCTTACATAAAACTGTGAATACATTCAGTGCTGCTGACAGAAATTTAATATGTTTATTTATTTCCCCACATTCCCTCACGATGATTTACCCTCAGCTAACTGTGTTTACGAAATTTCCTTTGGGGCATTCATAGTGACCTAGGCTGTGCTGATGGGTTCCAGGTAAGTCCACCTGTCGTAATAGTCCATCCCTCCCACACTATGTGTCTATCAGAACAAGTTTGCTGATCAGACACTGCCCTGTTTTCCCATTGGCCCCTGGACTTTAATAGGATCCCAGAGACTCTGTTGGGGGGATTACGTCTCCAAACTCTCGACTTTGGTCAGTCTCTGTGTCCTCCAACCATGGGTACAGGGGTTTAGGGGGGCGCCGCACATGCACAGACCCAGAGGGGCGCCATCAAAAGACAACGTCACATCAAGAGGAAGAAATCACTGCGTTCAACTTCAACTGGGGCCTATGATAGTGTGACCTGTCACCTTCAGGGTAAAACCTGTCATCTCCGCAAAAAGGAATATCTCTTTTTTTCCATTTTGCATTCAGCAGTTCACACACTTTTCTATGGTTTTGCTGTGTTGGTTTGAATTGTAAAGAATCTTGTGGGGACAATTTCAACATCCAAGCCAAAGCTTTTTGATTATCCTCTGAGGCCGACTGTCTCCTCTACCATCTAAAGGATCTACCTACTTATCCCCTCTACCTGGAACAACTTAGATGAGCTCAACCTGCTAATAACAACAAGCGCAAGATCGGCATTGACCACTGTGTTTCTGCAACATTGAACACACCCTCTGACTTTTGCCTGGTTTCACTCTTTACATGCAGCTGGCCACTTCTGAATTGATTCAATTTTTGACCAGGATTCACTGACCTCCTTTGTTCTGCACCCTCTTTCTCTTCTGTCTTTGTATCCATCGGTGCACGATAACGAGCCATGGTGTTGTTGAAGATGAAGTTCACCCAGCAGAGGCGGGTGCGTCTGGCCCAGGGCCTGTGGCTACTGTCCTGGCTAGCAGTGATGTGTGGGGCCTTCATCTTTTGTCTCGGGGTTTATCTTAAGACAGAGCTGCTCCGTAGGGCTGAGGTAGATAGAGAAAAAAATAAACACACGTTAGTGCAATATCAATTTAAAGACTAGAAGGCCAAGTGGGACTGAAGTCTATTATCAAGAGTTCAGTAAAAGTAAAAAAAAATCAAACATTTATTTATATGCACAGACTTCTGATTTTGCTTGTGGTCGTTTGCTTAGTTTGCCATGCTGTTGCTTATCTTTTGTTTAGAGTTAGCAAATACTAATGCACCACACAAAATACAAATGCAAACATACTCACGGTGACAGACACTTTCATGAATGTTGAGTAATGTAGGTGCACTTTGTTTAAAAGCTTCTTAGAAAATTCAGCACTTTATTTCCCTTAGTTCATTAGGGTTCAGTGTGTATTGACTGTATGTAATGTGGTCAGCAGGTGAAGGTCACGACCTCTACGAGTCATTTGTCTTAATAGATCGATAGATTGATTTGGAAAGATCGGGGAGGGGGGTATATATCCAGTGGGCTGCACAGGAAAGCTGCAGGTCATGGATGCTTTCAGATAGTTATTGATCTCCTGTAAGAGAATTTGATTTTGTAATCTATTGGAGCTGAGCTGGTGTAGAAATGACTCAGATGACTGAAATACAGAAAACACTGTGACCAACAAAATGGTGTCAGGAAGCCACATAAATGTTTGGTAAATGATCTCACAAGTGATTAATCATCTTTTATACGTCAAAGTTATTCAAATACAGCATCTCTGATATAGTATATATATGTATACAAATATATAATAAATCATTGACACCACTGATTATTCTTAATGATGCTGTGATTTAGCAACAGAGATAATTTGTAGTATAGTCAAGTTATTATACCACATATGAATGCACAGATGTTACAGGGCGAAGATATTATAAGGTAGCAGCTGCGCGGAGCTGAGTTTTTAATGGTCATTTCAAAACAACAATGAAGCAAAGGTAACCAGGGCAATGAATTTAATTTGTCATCATATCGCCATAGTAGCCTGTGCATTCAGCATATCAGCAGCTAATTGAATGTCTTGGCTGCCAAGGTCATTTCTAGAATAGATAACACTAATTGAATTCAGGATTATTGTCTGCTAAAGTGAGGAGAGGAAATGACAAACTGACCTGCAGCTGGCTGCTGCTCTTGTGGCTTCTGTTGTCTTTGACTGTCATTTTCTTTCTTGAGGTGATGGACAACACAGAGATCCATGTGGTTCCCAACATCCTGATGATAGTGGGTCTGGCCTCCATCGGCACCAACTGGTTTGCCAGTCGTGTGTGTCAGGACTCCTTGGACACAAGCCGTTTCCCCCGTTGGAAGGTTTTCCTGCTGGCCTGGTTTGTTGTAGCTGCACTGCTCTGCTGCCTGCTCATCGCTGTTGTCATTCTCAGCTATGCTCTCCAGGGACGTCTGGAGGAGTCCCTGAAGGTGGGGTCACTGGTCTGGGTGACGATGAATAGAGTGACAGGTCAGGGTGTAGAGTAGATGTCAATATGGTGAGGTGGCAAAAAGACATCCTATATCAGAATGGTGTTTTCTAATGCTGAAGTAAAACACAAAACAAGATTACTCCCTTATAACTTGATGTGGATAGAAAAAGAATATTCACAATTTTTTCTGTCTTCTTTAAACAAACCAACAATACAGTAAAATATTAGGGCACTTACACTTATTGCATCGACAAATCATCTGTCAAGTATTTAAATATTTAAGTGTCAGTTCATTAATTTACAATGCCAAAGAAAACAGTACAGTAAATCCAATCTCACAAACCTCATATACAACACCCCAGTTCCTTCTATTTCACTTTTCTCTCTGCACTGCCAGGTGGGCCTGAGGAATGGTATTCGTTTTTACAAGGACACAGACGTGCCGGGCCGCTGTTTCCAGAAAGAAACCATCGATCGTCTGCAGATGGAGTTTCGCTGTTGCGGAAACAACAATTTCAAAGACTGGTTTGAGGTTCAGTGGGTCAGCAACAGATACCTGGACTTCACCTCCAAGGATGTCAAGGAGTGAGTGAATCATGTTACAGGGATTAAAAAATGTCACGGAGGTTGAAATGATGAACTATATAGCAGAACACAGACTAATGAGGAGATGCATAAACAAAAGAGAAAAAAGTGAAATAGAAGGTGAGTGACAGATAAGTGGACTTCACATCCGCAAAGGTTAAACAATATGTTATTGGATGGAGAGACACCAGGAGAAAAAGAATGATGGTAGAGAAGAGTGTATTAGAAATAGATCTGGCCTTTACCTTTGAAGAGAAGGACAGAAATTGATGTAAAGGTTGGTCAGGAAGGAAGGAGAGAGAGGTTGGTTGAAGATGAAATAAGTAAATAGGAGTGAGTAAACTGAAAGGTTACGACATGATGACACTTGTCTAGAGGCACTTCGCATTACTCATGGGTGGGACATGTGTACTGAACTAAAATTCATGTCCTTTGATGTGTTTGAAGTGAATATTTTGTGTGCATTGCCTCTCAAAAGATGAACTCATCTCCTGCTTTCTTTCTTTAACTCTTCTCCTACTCTTCTTCTGTATCTATCTCTTTTTAATGTTTTCACTGTCTGTTTTCTCCCCCTTTCCTCTCTTTCCAGTCGTATCCGGAGTAATGTAGATGGCCGTTACTTGTTGGATTCCGTTCCTTTCAGCTGCTGTAACCCGGCCTCCCCTCGGCCCTGCCTGCAGCACCAGCTGACAGATAACAGGGCTCACTATAACTATGAACAGCTATCAGAGGAACTCAACCTGTACAGCCGCGGCTGCAGGCAGGCTCTGATCGACTACTACATGGGTTTGATGAATTCAACTGGTCCTGGTGTGCTGTCCGTCATTTTAATACAGGTGGGTTATTTAAACAACACTCCGGGTCTTCTGTAAAACAGAGTATGTGCACCTTTTTGTTCTAGACACAGAGATGGTGATTTTAACTAAGCATTCTGTGATGTTTGCTCCTCCAGGCACCTGTCACAGTGTGGAGAGATGTTTCTTTCCAAACACACGCACACAGATGCACAAAACAGAATTTTAAATAACGGTTGTCTACTGACTGCTATGACAACAGACAAAAAGAAAACCTCACTGACACACATTGATTTCTATCTTGTAATTGAAAGGCACTTTCACTCCTTTGCCAAATAACAGTATCGAAGTCTTGTTCACTTTAAGTAACAAACAAGACCTCAGGCTGGAGCAAGAAGCTCATGCTTAACAAATCATCACTACACTTTGCCTACAGCTAGTCAATCTACATTTAAAGGCAGCAGCAAAGTGTGGTGGTTATTCTAGTCCACTATGACAGGAACAGATATTTGTCATGTGAACTCTTACCAAGGCATCAAGCTGAGCTATAGATACTATCTGATTTTCAACCACAAGTCAAACAAAAAAAGAAAAGAGGAAGCATGAGATGCAGCACTGACTGTGGTACACCTTTTTAGTTTTCTGCCGGTCTGCTTGTATTATTTGAGCTGCAGCAGAGTTTACACTGTTTGGATCTCAAAGTTTGGGGAAGTGAATTTGGGCCCTTGAAAGTTGAGATGGGCGAAGGGAGGGGGATATTCCACAGCATTATTAATATTTTATGTGGACCTTCACTTTGACTGAGAAAAACCTAACCTTTAGCTCAACGTTTTGCACTTAACCTTTTTTTAAAGCTTGGTCTTTGTTAAAAAAAAAAGGTCTGAAAGGGAAGCTGAAATGAAATATCACTTACCTCCCTTTACCAAAAAGACAAAGAAACATAATTGTGCACAGTATTTAAGTGGATATGCATTAATATTTTAAATATTGGCTGAATCAAGATAAAACAAAACTCAAATCTATCATAAGCAATGAGAATTTGTCTTTGAAGTGGTAATAAAAGGCTACATAAAGACATGTACACATAAACATAAGATATGTACAAAAACAGTTGCTTGTATTTCAAACATTTTAGCGTGTATATTATATAGTATTATTACATTAATTATAATTAAAGGACATCATGAATATATTTTTTCCAGACATCAGTTTTTGTGAAGCCATCTAATGAGGTGATAAATATGGACTTTCGTCTTCCTGCCCAGATATCAGTGCTCCTGAGCATGCGGTACCTGCAGACGGCTGTGGAAGGAGCCATGGCTATGGAGAACCCAGAAGGTGACAGTGAGGGTTATCTCCTGGAGAAAGGCTTGAAAGAAACCTTTGAGGACGTCAAAGCCAACATCCTCGACATGCTAAAATTTGCACAGGTGGACCCCGCCGCCGCAGAACAGTCTCCTGAAGCTGAAGGTGCAGAGAAGGCTGCTGATAACGCCACGGAGAAGGCTGCCTCCCCTACTCCTGTCAGCTAGAGAGAGAAGTTATTTAAATATGAGCTGAGGAGGGTGCAGGGGGGTGGTGGGGGTGTTTCAGAGGCTTCTTGGTTGTGTGAGATGGTTGGTGGCAGGTAGAACACCTGTTGGGTTTTGGCATGTTAGGCTTGATTTATGCTCCATCATTGCAGCAGCCGCAGCTCCCTCACACACGGCCAAAACAAGGCAATACGTAGGGAATCTTGTCAGGCTCTGCACAGACACCAAAACAAACACCTCTTCTGTGCAGGACTTCATGAATGTGTATTCATCAAAAAATCTGTCCAAGAGATGTGTAGTATTTTTTGTTCTATGTAGAGGAGAGTACATTCTGTTTAAATGAGTGTAGTGTACAGACACAAACATATTCAACATGTTTTGACATTCTGAGTAAATTTGACAAAGTCACAATCACATGACGCTATGGTTCATCCCACATGCATTGTATTATTCATTTCACAGCTGTAGACTTTGTATTCAACTGCAAAGAAATGCGTAGGAACCTTCTAAAATGGCAACGCACATGAATTATATATTAAAAGTAGAAGTTTTTAACTGCTTTGTAGTCTCGGTTTCCTTTTGTACACACTATATAATAGAGGAGTGTATAAACTAACTGTGGGTTATCTGAGTTCAGCAAGAAGAGATGGATTAAGTGCGTGTGTTTGTGTGTATGTGTGTGTGTGAGTGTAGTGCCCTATATGAAGCTGTCATCTTGTCTATTCTGGCAGCTCTGGAACAATCTGATAATCCTGGTGTAGTTAATCCCAGAACTGCTACACAAGCAGTATCATGCACACGCTGACAGCACACAGCAACACACTCTGTCACACAGACAAACAGCGCACGAATACAGCATGGTGGAAGTGATTTTTATAAAGCAAAACAGTTTTTAAATGCTTTTTATTTGCCAACAATACATCGTGGTGATCTGTCCTAGCTATGGGTATATCTAATGTGTGCTCATTCTTCTTAAATAAAACTCTGTCACAGAATAAGGTCAATGAATGTTTCATTTTATTCATACAAACAGATAAACAGATTTTACTTTACTATGAAACACAGGAATAGGTCTGAGGTTGAATGTTTGGTCCTCAGAACTACAACAACACAATAATCAATGTTAGGCTACGGTGACATCGTAGGAGAAATAAAGTTAGTTACTGTAGTTACTTTTTCTTGAATAATTACAAAATGAATAGAATAAAGCAAAACTGGCAAGCAATTATTCACTTCTTTAAATGTATGATTCCCACTAACTAAGAGGAAACCTGCTGAGAATCACTTGAGTTCAAATACTAGTCTACTAGACAGATACTACATTAATAGAGATCTGGAGATTTTTGGAGTGAAAGGGTTTGGTGTAACAATGATAAACCTATATATCAGTCACTCCAAATATTCTGCTGCTGACAGGAAGATCATTTCTAAATATAGTGTACAGGAAGTGCATCACCTAAATAAAAAGTAGGGCTGCATGGTTACACTCTTTGTTATGGAAATAATGAGCAACAACAAGCTTTATTTTAAAATAACCAGTCAGGTTAATCTAACCACCAGAGGTCACTGCAGCACAGTGCTTGAATTGGTTTTGAACGTTTTCTGAGTTTTCCGGTGACTTGGAGTCACCCTGGAACTATTACAGAACTGCCAACTTTGTCAGAGAACCACAGCAACATGCCACCTACGTAACCAGTAAATTCATGCGCAGAAAATATATTTTACACCAGGCTCCGTTGTGTTGTTTGTTGGGGAAATGTGCAACAACTGTGCACCACAGGGCACTTTTCATATTACTCCTGCGCTATTTAGATTTAACTAATTAACACATTATTTCAAATGCATTTCGTATAAAACATATAGTTTTAAGCCCACAGCAGGAAATGAGGTGTCCAGACGAAATCAGTTTATATCTGTACGTGAAACACCTCACACGTTTCATCATCATTTAAAGGCGTTCAGTCACACAGTGTTTGTAAAGCTCTCTATGTTGGAGGGTGGATGTGGGTGTGTGAAGATGTCGGCTAAAAAAAAAAAAGAAAGAAAAAAGACACGCAACATGTGCCTTTTGAAAATTCCGGTGTGGTTTTGCAATGAAACTAACTGACGCACAGTCAGAGAGAGGAAGAGACAGCGAGGTGGAGGGAGGGGAAGGGCCGCAGAAATGTCAAAGTACTCAACCCGACGCAAGATGGATTCTCTCTCTTTGATTCATTACATAAATACCGTTGATAATACTTTTAATTAGCTGTCATCTGTAGTGTTTCACAGCTCTCCCAGCTCAACAATGGACTCTAACATTATGGAGATAATAGAGGAATTCATGGAAAGTGCGTTGGTGCAGTGGGTACGTCATTTATCATTTATCACTTACAGTTAGAGGAAAGGTCATCATTTCTGGAGACAGAGAGAGGAAAATAAATCCGAAAAGTGTATAGGAACTGTGTAGAAATCCGCACTGGCTGGTGACCAGTTCTGCAGTATAACCTACATTATTTATAGTCACGTAGTCAAGTATTTAGGACATTATATCTTTTAGAGCTGTTTTTCAGTTGTATTTTCCCAAATAAATGTGAAAGTAGAAGTTGAATAAACAGCAAAATAGCCGGAATACTGTCATTTTTCTATTGTGTATAGAAAAACAACACTACTTCTCCTTTTGGCAGCTTCCTTTGCCTCTTACTGACCAACTTTTTTCTCTTAGCCAGGACACTTCCGTGTCCTTGGGCAGTTTCTGATTTGAAAATAATACAAACTGTGTATTCAAGGAAGTATATAGTCTCACTACGATCTGTTGTGTTTGTTACTGGCTGGATTTCCAGCTGGGTTTTTCACATGGGAAACCAACCAGCCCAGGGGGATGTTTTCCCTTCTGGTCAATGAACAGTATTTATGATATAAAATGATACTGTTGAGTAGGGGTATTTGTTTTATTGTTGCCCTCTTCCAAAGAGGAGGTCTGACTTCAGGCGCAGCAGGAGGCTGGTTTAGTATTTGCTCAAGGGGACTTCAGCAGGGCAGTTAATCACTCACACGAGATCTGTCACCCTCTCATATGTTGAAAGACATCCACAGGCCTGCCGCCCTGTTGCACGGGGTCTGGTTCTGCTCTGCCTCACGTTATCAGCTGAACCATCACGAGCTTGTTTCTTTGTTTACAGACAGTGCAGTTTTTAGAAGGTGCAGGTGGGAATAAACCTCATTATATTGCAGTTTGCATTGGCACAGCTCTTCTTAGTAGAGAGAGAGAGACCTTGGCTGAGGTCCTGCTTGGCTGCCTGTCACTGTGAAGTGCTTCCCAGTGTGAGAGCACAGGTCCCACCTGTCCAGACAGGTGCACCGACTCAAGTGGCTTCCTGTGTGAAAATGTTCGCACCTCTCCACCTCCCCTCTTGTCTCTCTCTTTCTCTGTGGCTATTTTCTGCTCCTGTCTACCTTGTCATTGTCCACCTCCTGGTGGATGCTCTCTACACATACAACATAATCCCTGCCTGTTTCTCACAGGTTCAGCTGTTTGAGAAGATGGTGGACAGGGACGATGGCATCCCACTCTACAGCCAGTACATGGAAGTGAATTCAGTTTCCCAGAGTACCCGGGATCGCTACCTGAGGCTGACGAATGGGATTTTTCTCAATGAGATCATGAGAGTTATGTAAGATTCATTTAGTTTGTTTTTTTTTACATTTTACATTTACATTTCATTGCAGCCAACAAACATGACCACTAAACAAGTCAGAATAACTTATTTGATGAACATGGGGACATTTTCCAGCAAATTTACATTAGAACAGCATTTAAATTAAAGTTGGAAATACAAATAAGAGTGCTCATTTTGTGCCATCATGTAAAAATTTAAATGAGAAAACTGAAGAAATTAACCAGCGTAACCTTGCCGTTAGTTGCAAAAATTGGCCAATGCTTTTATTAATACATTTAAATGTGCAAATGGACCCATAAACATTTTTTCAATTAATCCCCAAGGAAATATTCTGTGTGGAAACCATTAAGAGTATTAAATTAAATATAGACTAATAAATAATAAATATGCATGATGTGTTCTTATCCGTACTACTGGCAAAGCTCAAAGGATGACAAATATGTGTCCTAAAAGTTCAGTTACTTTCGTGATCCCCTCACATTTAATGTGCTGCCATTAGGACCACATCAGTATGACCTGTTTCATGACCATATTTCTGCAAAATAAATGACATCTCCTTGTGTTTGTTACTAATTAGCCAGTGCTAGTATGCTAACACATCAAATCAGGATGGTGAACGTGACACTTTCTCACTGTCAGATAACATTATCACTGTTACCATGTATCCATGCTAGTGCCTGATCAAAAGCACTGCTGTACCTAAGTGCTGTCTCACAGAGCTGCTATCATTGCTGTAGTCCCTTAGTGTGTTTCTATTCATGCATAAAATTCGATGTAACATTTATCACATGCCCTTTTGTAACCTCACTTTGTTCGGCAGCCTGTGTGAAAGGATGGCATAAATGTATGACCCATTCATATTTGCCACAAATTTCCGGTGAATCATGAAATGGGGTTCGGAATATGTGCCACCCAGTTAGGCATCTTTGCTCAATTCCTTATCTCCATGTGCAATTTTCAGCAGAATAAAACCTTTTCTTTTTTATCTGGCAGGACAAGATCTTAGTCAGTATTTGCCGAACAGCTGATTAATTTGGCTTGACCTAAGCCACGTAATTTCAGCAAATGATTGCATGTGGATTCTCACTGCCTGCTTCTCAGGCTCATTAAATTTTTATTCACTCTCAGTTTAAATGCACGGTTACATAAGAATTTATTATCTGGAGAGACGTGGTGCTGGGCTGTTTGATCAAGCTGCAGTAAATACACCGCTGTCTATTCTGTGTTTGTCTCAGAGACCCAAACCCCAAGGTGGAGCAACTGTACAACAGTGAGAGAGATGACCACATGCTCAGAGTCCAGAACTTTTCTATTTTAAATCGACACCTGAGAGCCTTCTACCAGGTAGGGGAGGGACACTGGGGGGAGGAGGGGGAGTTAGATCACCAGAAGGGAAATCAGGAGTGAAGGTCAACAGGACCTAGATATCTCCACTATCAAATGGATGAAACTCACTGACTGTTCAGTGCACTGCACTAAGATTGAATTTTTTTTTTGAAATTTTTATCTCTGTTATTTGCATTTTATGTGCTATTTTAAAATAATGTTTAATGACTGGGTAAATTTATCGTTTTCTTAAAGCAGCCTGCATTCTACATTTGAAACCACATCTAGCCTTGATGAGTGACCTGTGTGCAAAGTCATTTACAAAGTAAATGCATATTAAGTGAACACAAGCAAACTCTGCATCTCATTGACCTTAAAGCTACACTTCAGTAGGTTTACATTACAAATGCTCTGAGACTATAATGACAGACACACAAAGAATTATCACCCAGCTTCTTAGTGACTTGTAGTTCGCTGGTTTGAGTTCATTCCTGGTTTACCATTTTCAGCCACAACAGGCTAAAATAGCACAAAATGCTCACAATGCTTTGTGTCAACTGGATGTGAACTCATTTGTTAACACAATCACCGGTGTCTTTCACCCTGGTGACCAAAAAGTAGGTCACATATCATACTCAGAAAACAGGACATGTTAGTCAGCTTTACATGTGCTAATAGGCAGACCATGTTTTAACGTCTGCACAGAGTCAAGTGATCTGTTTCCGCCTGTTTCCAGTCTTTATGCTAAGCTTAACGTCTTCTAGCTTTAGCTTATATTTATTTGTTAGGTCTACCTTCCAGTGTGACTCTCAGTAAGACAGGGAATATATGCTTATTTGAAAAAGGTTTCCTTTGAGTTGTTTTTATGTTAATATTATCTCAGTACAACCTCCACAAAGCTTAATTGGATATTTTGATGCCTTGTCAACCTCTGGCAATAACATCTCAGCAGTAAGGCAAGTTGTTACACAGAGAGGTAATACAGAGGTCAACCTGTGAACCACACTACACAAACATTTGTTGTTACTCTGGTTTAAGCTCCAACTGAAAAGGATCCTAAAAAGCTTTGTTCCCTTTCTTTAGCATTTCTTGTGGATGGACTGAATTGACTCATTATAAAGAGAGAAAGTGCTGCTTAAATCTACTTCTAAAACATAACTCAGGGCCATACCAAATGGCGAGGGAGAGGGGGCGGTGGAGGGGGGCTGGAGAAACAGTTGTCTAGCTGTAAGGTAGTGGAAACGGAGGACAAGATGAAGCTCAACTATCAGTCTCAACACACAAATATTTGCCTCGAGGATGCTGTGGAAAGTTTGAAGTGTATGCAGGGGATGACAGAGCATTTGTTTGAAAGAGAAGATGAAACAGAAAATTTCCATCCTCAGTACATGTGTCCCTGCTTATTATCAGGCAAATGGGGTGAGACAAAGTGGAGGAGTAAGCTGCAGTTCTGGTTCGAGGGCGGAGGAGGGAAAGGGAATGAAAATCTATCAAATAGCTCTCAGTATAATGTATTTCATAATGTGTGCGTCCCTGTGGCATTTGAGGAAATGACACAGTTCTTCCCCCAGAGGATGATTCAAAGACCTCATTCTTAGCAAAGAAAGCCTCTCTGGGTGTCAGTCAGGTGGACTGAACATGCACTGCTTGGTTTGTCACACAACGTAAGAACACGAGTCGACAAGATTTCACTTCCTGATTTTCAGTAAATCAACCGATGTCCCGTGAAAACTCACAGCGGCTCTGGTGGTAATTGACAAGCTCATATTAGTGTTACAAGTGTTACACTTGAATTTCACTAGGTGAGCTCAGAATAGGCGCCATTGTCACTATGGACAGTTAATTCCACATTGGTCACAGTTTTACTTCACGCTCTCTGTATTTGATGCTGGTTCGCTGTGTGTGTGTGTTTATGTTTGTGTGTGACCACAGCAACAGTTCAGCCTGGTGAGGTTTGATCTTCTCTGCTGTGACGACTGTGATGAATGGTACACTGAAAAAAAATGACTTTGTGGAGTAAAATAACTGTCATAATCTTTGGATTGTAATATTAAGATTCAGTGAGAAGTAGAATATCTTACGTAAATATTTACACATTGCGTTAATGTAATAAATGAACTATGTAGGAAGCGTAAATTTAATTTGAGATTTACTCATAGTACCTAATGTAATAGTTTTATAGTCACTCTACAAAACCTACAAAAAAAATATAAATATAAATACATTTGGTCTATACTTGAACTAATACTTTAATTAAATTAAAAAAGCTCTATGATAAGTACACTTTGATCAACGCAAAAGTGGGATGAAAGTAAAAGTTGATACTTGGATCGATCCACCTTGGATCCAAGTAAAAAGCATTAGTGGCCCATGAGGGTTGAAAAGTAACTTTAGGTCTGTGAAGATTCTT
>JAUBNQ010000002.1:13554819-13565599 GCA_032353495.1 Ctenopoma kingsleyae
CTTGGACAACACACTGAACTCTGAATTCCTCCTGTGTGTGTGTGTGTGTGTGTGTGTGTGTGTGTGTGTGTGTGTGTCCTCACTTGGCAGTCGCTCTGGTTAAAAATGTCTACAGTCCACAGTGCCTGTAAAAAGTATTGACACCATAATATAATTGCAAGTAAATAATTATTAAATAGCAGCAGTGAATTCATGTCTTTTTTGCTTAAAATAGCTGTAACAATTAACAACATACACACACACACACACACACACACACACACACACACACACACACACCTGAATTCATCTCATGCCTCTGTGTCTGCAGTGTGAGAAGAAGGAGACGTTCATTCAGCAGATCCAGTCTCTGGACATTGAGACGCAGGCAGCCATTGCCAGCTGTATTCAGCAGGTACGTTAAAGTGCAGAATTAATCAAATCAGGACCTCCCAAATATAAAAAGCACTCGCAGACCGACCATCAGCATGAGGACTTATAGTCCAGGGGGAGACTATTCTAAGAGGGTTTCTGTTCCTAAATGTGATTTAGCAAAGAATTTCTTCACTGTCTGCCCTGCAGGCACAGAGAGGGAAACTATTATACCTTCTCCTGGTGCTTCAAGTAAGTGTGAAAATGAGCTACTTGTCATTCTGCTGGCAGCCTTTTAAGGACCTCTGGGTGCCCCTTGCTGCCACCGTAGGATGGATTTTTCACCCCTCATGTCCACTTCTCCACCTCCACCTCTGTCACATCATCTTCTCTCTTTTATCTTTTTTCTTTCATACTCCATTGTCCTTTCCAATAAAGCATAAATGCCAAATTGTACTCTTTTAAAAATACCCCCCATGAATAATTGCCAGCATTACAAAAACAGCATGTTGCATACCAGCATGTCCAAATTACAGTAACAGCATGTTGCCACCAGCCTTTTCTGTGCCAGGTTCCTCAGCCTCATAAATCATAGAGGTGAGAGGTGCTTTTCCTATGTGGATGGATTCAACTCCTGCTTGCCGTTCATATGCCTTCCACCTGGGGACATTTCAAAACTGTCTACACGATCATTAGTTTGGCATGCATTAGTCAGGCTTTTGTGGACACACTTCCCAGATAGAAATAGTTTTTCCCCGTTGTGCACACATGCGTCTCTGCTTGGTATTCACCCAGCCTTCACACTGTCTGGATCGTTCATCTCCAGATCTGCCATTTTGTGTCAGAATTTCCCAGACGCATATTGATCTTATCGTAGAGACCTGAGAGACTGTCCTTGCTGCAGGTCACTCAAGATCCTCGCATGGTGCTGCCGCTTCAGTGGGAGGAGCTGGTGGAGGTGGAAGGTGCAGACCTTCAGCTGGTGTTCAGCTCCATGGCCAAACAGATCCAAAGCCTGCTGGCACAGAGAGACACGCACCTGGAGGTATGCACACCCACTTAAAAGAATAGTTTAACATTTTTTAAAATACACTTATTTGAAGAAGACTACTACCACTCTGATGTCTGCATGTTATGTATGAAACTACAATAAGCAGATTAACTTCTTCTGTTAAGCAAGCGCTGTTGCCTGGTGTTTGCTCAAGTGGGACTGTCGGGTTTTCTGTATAATTCTATATATATTTATATTCTGTAAGATCCTAAACCTTACACTGTAAAGTGCTTTGAGATGACTTTCATTGTGATTCTATATAAATGAGCTGAATTGAACTGAAATTGAAAAAGCATAAAAACTAGAAACAGAGGCAACATCTAGCCAGGCTCCTTTCCAAAGGTACCAAAAACTATCTATAAACACCTCTAAAATGATTTTGCGTCCAACCAAAAAAATATATCTCTCTGTTAAATAGGCTTTTTTTCTAAACATTTGGTTTAATATGAAATAACAAACAAGATATTATATGTTGTGAGCTTCTGAGGGGTGATAGCTTCGTATTTATCATTTTACAGACATACGTATAAAAATGTGTTTCACATTATTGACTGAGACCTGTGCAAAAAACATGATAACAAAAAAAGTCTTTGTTTTTATGAAGATATAAAATGTAATAATCATAAAATTATGCTCTTGTTTCATCAGCGCTTAATTGTGTCACATATTAGATCAACATTTTATATCTGCTCAGATCTAATATTCTGTCTGTAGCTATCAACTAACCACTTATATTAATTCTGCCTTTTAACTGACGAAAGCTGTTAGTGAAATGGTGTCTCAATTGAGTATGCTGTCGGATAGATTAAAATATAATAAACATGATTACACTGTTGTATTGGAGGTCAATTATTCATGTAAACATCAATAACAATGAATGAAAATTGTTTTCAGATGTGTTAAATGCTTTTTATTACATGTCCACTTAGATCTGTTACAAGTTTTTGTTGAATAAAAAGTCAATATTATAAATATTTCAGTTTTGAAAAGTACATAATGTTTCAATAACATTTATATGAGCTCACGGCAGCATAACGATACTCTATAATTCCAGTATAATTCCAGTCTCTTCATAGTGCTTGTCATTCGTTTACACTTGCTCATGCGTTTCTCCACATCTTTCTTTTTGTCTGTCCTCTTTGTCCCTTGCCATCCCTGTCTCCCTCTCCCTCCCAGAGGATGGCAGAGCTGTGTCGTGAGCGGGAGGCCCACGCGGACTCAACCATGACGCCCCTGGGTGGTCTCAACGAGGAGCCACCCCAAGGTCTGGCACTCCAGCTGGCGGACAGCAAGGCCAAACTCCGTCGCCTCAAACAGCAACTGTGAGTGTGTGTGTGTGTGTGTGTGTGTGTGTGTGTGTGTGTGAAGGAAAAGCTCAGGAGAACCTTTAGAGAAGTTGTGATAAAGGTCAACATGAAAAATGTGCAAATGATTTTCTAACAGTTTACATTACACAAAACTGTGAGTTGTTATCAGCTATGAGTAAGGAACAAATCAGATACTCACTACTGTAATCTGATTCACACTGTATATTCACTGTAGACTATATCGTAAAGGTCACTGCTGGCCAATTAACATTTCTGTGTATGCATAGTATTTCTAGCAAACATAATTTGCTCAGATCTTATTCTTTGTTTGCCAGAATATCAAAGATAAGAATCACATTAAAAGACTATTTTGACAAATTGTGTAATTGCATTTTTGATGCTGATGGTTTTGTGTATGACTTTTTTAGGGAAGATAGAGGTGATCAGATACTGGATTACAAACAGGAGATACAAACCATGGAGGAACAGCTCAAGAAACTTCAGAAAGAGGTACAGACACATGAACCCAGCCTGACTCAGCCTGAGTTGTCCTTGTTTGGACACAGAGAAAGACACATAAAGCTGCACTAACAGCTATAATTCACTGTATATTATGCCTAAAAAGACTTCAGCACAGCCAACAGCACAAAGCACAGGTGGCGTTTAATAGCCAACAAGTTGATTCCGCTTAGGTTTTGTGCTTAGCAGTAATTACACTATAGTCACTGCAGCCAAGTTCTGTTCATGACCAGATATTTTCTTTCCCAGCTGAATTTAAACAGTCCTGTAATCCAGAAAAAATAGACTTGATCGAAGGTCATATAAGGTCATAGAAGAGATTTAGTTTTTTCCACTGGAAGGTCAAAGTTTTTGGGTTTGGAGATGTTATTTTGTGCTATAACAAACTGATAGAGTTTATCTTTAATGAAATGACTTTATGTAACCACTGTGCATCTGCTTCTGAACTTACAGTAAATCTAGTCCCAATATTAACTTTAAAATAAGATCTCGATAAGAAAATGTTGCCATCTCCTTTCTATTGTTGTGACCACACACACACACACACACACACACACACACACACACAACTTTCCTTGCTATAGCGCTCATTTGTTCATATCTGATTGACCTCACCCCCACTGGTGAATGTGTGTGTGTGTGTCTGCAGAACCGTTCTCTGCAGAGTGAGGTGAGGGGCATGCGTGCACTGCGGGATGAGCTGGACTGTGCCCGAGAGCGAGCTACACGGACCGAGCAGCTTCAGACCGAACTTCAGAGCTGTAAACACAGATTGCGCAGCCTGGAGCTCACACGCACTCAGCTGAAGGTACACACACAGACTGAAGACACCTACGCACACACTGCACACATAAATAGCATGCAACACAGCTTCATCTAAACCACAAAATATATTCAAATTGTTGTTTCACAAGTGACATGTAGATATGTCCTGTACAGTGTCTTTATAGACATATATGTACAGTTTATTAAGTGAGGCGCTAAATATTGCAAGCGAGGTTCACATCAAGAAGATCTTCATTTTAACTTTTCAGTGAGCAGCTATTATTTTTTTAAAAGAAGCACCACTTAATCTCAAAAGCTGTCTCACGGCCATGAGAGTTTCAATCAGAAGTGCGTATGAACAACTCTGCAGCTCATAGACAGAGAATAAGATTATATTGAGTGATGTCATCAGGATTTAAAGCCTGGAGTGGCTTCATTGACAAAAAGCAGGAGTGCGGCTTCAGTTATTGGAGCTTTTACACCCAAATGGGATTTATTCAGTGGCAGTATAACTATTCTGAGGCAGAAAATGTGCTCATATCCTTGTAAAACACCTCACAGTGTCCTCGCTGTCACCTTCTCAGTCTTATTTGATTTATTCGTGCTGCTTCGCTGTGACATTCCAAATTAGCTGGAAGGATAAATTTCCTCTCATGTTTGGAATTATAATTACGTTTGACAAATTCACATTGAGGTTTTTCAAAAGAGCTAACAGTGAATGTTTAGATGTACAGGTTGTCTCTTTCAAAAAAGGAAATTCACCACAGTAGCGCACTTAAAAAGCAACTCCAGCTTATAACAGTTTAGATTTTTATTTTCATAGTTTTGACTTTCATGTCTATGATAAAACTGTACTCACTAACTTAATTGCTGAAATCTGGAAACTTGTTGACATCTCTGAAAAGAAGTCAGACAATTAGACGGGTTGTTGCTCACATAATGGACTCACTTAATTTCAGTTTTACTTTCAAACTAAAGTGCTTTAGAAAAACTGGCTAAACTGTTGCCTTGTTTACAAACTGTCAGATCGTCTGACTGCTTGTGTTTCGTTCCCTGTCATTTTATTACTGTTGCAGTGTTGTTAGATCTGAGCACTTACTTTGGCAGCTATAATGGTTTGATAACTGATAAAAGTGCTGAAAGCTTTTACAGAAAAAAAAAACAAAACTTTGAAACAGTAATCCTGTATTTATGCTTTTAAGAGGAAATTATGATTAGATGTAATATTTTGGCCGTTGAGGAGAAGAGGAACAGACACCGGTTTTTTAATGAATGTTTCCTCAAAAATCAACTACAGCAGTTGGTAACATGGCATCAGTGAATTCCGGACAGTGTTGATAACATCGTACGTGCTGATGCAGACAAATGTTAGGGATCGATAAATGTTGAGTGCTGCAGCTGCCGAAGACACATGAATAAACAATGTCAGTCGCTCAGCAAATATTTGGTCTGAAATGAACAAAGTCTGATTGATATGATGATGTTTCATCAGTATATACTGTATATATATATATATATATATCTTTGTGCACGGTGCCCCCTACAGGAGCAGCAGCAGCTGAATGCGGCACTGCAGGAGACCAAAACTCTCCTGGAAGAACAGCTGGTGGACGCACGGTCACGCTGCTCCTCGCTAAGGGAGCTGGAAAGGGACAATCTCCTTCTGCGTCAGAAAATCATGGACGTGGAAGGGGTGTGTGGAGCAACGATTTCTATTTTTGTGTTTGCTTATTAGTAAGCTTTTTTTCTTCATGTTTTGTGTACATGTTTCAATAAATGTGTTCCGGGTAGGGTGTTGGTGTACTCATGTCTACAGACACAGTTTTTAGGAAAGTGCCAGCCTTACATGCAGACTGTGTGTGTGTCTTTTGTGTGTGCTTGTGGGTGAACAGTAGCATTTAATGAAAAATATCTTGTTGTGCTTGTGCCTCTTGAAATATGATGGTTCTTCCTGTGATGAATGTTTCTGTGTGTGTGTGTGTGTAGGAGCGGGACACCGAGAGGCAGCGGGTTGATGAGCTGCTGGAGATGAACATGAGCCTTGAGTCGGACCTGAGGCACAGCAGCAGCGGTGGCAGCGTTCCTGTGCCAGAAGCTCGGAGTCACCACCGCTTCCTCCAATCAGAACTGGACTCTGACGAGGAGGGAAATGTGTTGATTGGTCAGAGCTGCTTCCTTTTTGCTCCTTGTCATTTGAGACATTTTAATTAACTGATAAGAAAAAATGTGTTGAGTTAATACTGGCCCGCAGGTCATCAGTCAACAATAGCTGAGTGTATCCATTTCTCTTTTTCTCCATTTGCTTTTTCTGCCTCTCTCCCTACTCTTTTTTCCTCTTTTTTTCTTGCTTTATTTTTTATTTCTGACTTCCTCTGTCTCAGATCAGAAGCCACTAAGCGTGGAAGTGGGCGAGGCGTCAACGCTGAGGCTGCTCGGAGCGGAGCAGGAGAATGCAGAGCTAAGGAGACGACTGGAGGAGCTGCAGGCCCAACGGGAGGTCAGGGTGCAAGGGTGGCAGTTTATGACTCACAGATTAAACTATAATAATTATTCTGTAACAGTTTACCTCTCAGTTGACAGGGGTTGAAGGTCAAAGTGGATCATAAATGTATGAAAGATCAGTGATGGTAGTAATAGATGGAGGAGACAGATGACAGAGCTAAAGTAGAGTAATGCATAGTGTACACATGCTTTTACATATGTTATTATTGATATGCTCATCATGTCTTGGCAAGAGGAATCATTACAGTCAAGAGTGTTAAATGAATTTACAAGTAGACCTGGCATTTACTCACCCAAACAGTACACCTCGGAGTCTGAAGCATCCATCTCCTCTCACTGCAGGCTGATTCTCCAGATGCAAAGGATGAGCTGGCTTGCCTGGAGATGAAGCATCAGAACACACTCAGGGAGGTGAGCAGAGAGGAAACTGAAGACACAGACCTGAATTAAACACATATGACTAGAGTGTAGAAAGTTTTTGGGGGTTTCTGTCCAGCTTTGTCAGACACACTGTTAAGGGACAGTAGGCCCCTGTGCTATTCCCTAATCTAAAAAGTAAGAAACTTAAAACTTAACATCATCTTTAAAATGAAATATTCAGCGGTGATGTCTGGTAGTTAATTCCAAATCTAATTCTGAAATTATCAGCGTAGTAAGTCATATAATATATATACATACAAATGTTTTATTACTATTATTACAGATGTTTCACTTTTTAAAATACAATGTCCCAACATATACTCTACCCAACATGTCAAAAATCAAGACAAAACCATATGCCCACTCACAATCTGTTATTTAAACTGGATTTCCATAAACACATGGAATAAGTCACGGACGAACATGTGGTTTTTAACCCAAAACATCTACATTGTCTGCATCAGCTGGTCTAAATTAATCATACTGAGCTTACAAAATGAAAATCAAATGATGAGAATGATAAAATTTTTAGTGTATTTGCTGGATTCAACTTTCAACTGCGAAAGCTTCTGCCTGTTATTTGGTTGTGGTGGTTATCTGTGTAGGAAAGCGCCTTTATATCTGTATAACCAACCGGAACCATTTCAATGTACCACCAATTTCCCAGTTGGTATTTATCATTCTTTCATTCTTTCACTTTTTCCTTGCATTGCACCTGGATGCGTTTCTTACAATCCATTTCATTCATGTTCCATACATGTAAGGACCAAAAGAAAGGAAACAAACAACAAAAATACAGAAGATTTAATACTTTGAAAGACATCAAAATTTCTCTCCCATTGTATTTTTCAGTTTCAAAACTTGAAGAATGAAAATGCCACTTTGCAGCAGCACCTGGAACAGCTTGTGACCAGACTGAAACACCTAGAAGACAAGAGGAAAGAAGAAGGAGTGAGGAAGTCAGACGGAGAGGACAAGAAGGGGGAGAGAGGAGTACAGGGCTCTGAATCCTGCAGGGGAGAGGGGGAAGGAAGGGTGAGGATGATGGAGGAGAGGGAGAGAAGAGTAGAAATAATCAGGACCCAGAGGGAAGCAGGAGTTGGGGAGGAGGTTCTCCGTGTTCAAGGGGGAAGAGGTGAACCGTGTGATGTAGAGATGGAGCCCAAAAGGAGAGGAGAGGCAGAGGGAGGGCAGAAAGACAGAGAGAAACAGGAGAAAGACCATACTGCAGCAACAACAAGCTCAGAGACCCAAAATCAACAACAGAGTGCAGACAATAATACAGTTACCATTGCTGCATATCAGGCTGTATTGGGTCCTGATGTGGAGCTTCTGACAAAGCAGCTCCAGGAGGCTCAGGAGGAGGCTGACAGACAGGCAACTGTTGCCCAGGGCCTGCACTCCAAGCTGGCAGAGCAGAGCAGGAAAACCTGGGAGGCTGAGCAGAGGCTGGTGGTCCTAGAGGCCGAGCTGCAGCATCTGAAGAAAGCAGCTGAGAGTCTGGGAGAGGCCCGCAGGCAGATAGAGGTAATAGAGGGTGGATGAATGGAAGGAGTCAAGAAGGTGGAATGGATGAGTGATTAAATTGGAGATTATATGAAATGCTAACAGAGATATTAAAATCATGGATGACTGGTTGGTCAGACATGCTATGTGTGTAAGTTTAATACATTTAATGACATTTCTCAACAGGATATTAAAGCAAACCAAAGATTGATATTAAAACTATGTATAACTGGCATGAAAAATTTATTTAAATGACTCACAGGTGATGATGCTGGTACCAACCTCGTGGATTCATCAAGTGGTCAATAAGTTGCACTTATGTAATTAGTGATATGTTATTATAGAATTATAGAATAATTACAGAGAAATTAGAGGCAAAGTTCTGCATCTTTTCAGTGATAAAAATAACTGCAAACTAATGACATTCCCATCAAGTGTTTCCTTGTGTTAGCAATGTGCTAAACTATCAGCATGTTAGCATTGTAACTGAGCATTTTAGAGTGCTGACGTTAACATTTAAGTCAAAGCACCACTGTGCGAGATTACAGCCTCAGAGAGCTGCTGGCCTGGCTGTAGTTTTGTTGCATATTCATCTGACCTGCTGTGCACTCACAATAGACTGTTTAGGTTATTAACAGTAGGTTATTTTTTCATAGGAAATGATTGGAAATTAAGATAAAATAAAATGTACGTTCCAATTTCATTGGATATCTGTAAA
This sequence comes from Ctenopoma kingsleyae, assembly GCA_032353495.1. Lineage (NCBI taxonomy): Eukaryota > Metazoa > Chordata > Actinopteri > Anabantiformes > Anabantidae > Ctenopoma > Ctenopoma kingsleyae. The sequence goes on from JAUBNQ010000002.1 coordinate 13,563,959, forward strand.
GGATTGTTAGTTTATTAGGTACACAGATGCCTATATGGATCAATGGACAGTTGTACAGCAGAATTTATTATCAATTTCTTTCAGGTGTTTCAGTCCGAGGGTCTGGCCATGGAGGAGGAGCTGTGCCGCCTCCGAAGCCAGGCGGAGCTTCACAGGATGCAGACCACAGTCATCGCCACCCTGGAGGGAGAGAGGGCCGCATTGGAGAGAGACAGGGACACACTGCGCAGCACTGTGGATGCCCTGCGCAACGCCCAGCGCAAGGTTGGAGAGTACACATGATGACACCAAACATTTTCATGACCACAGTGGATGTCACTTTACTTCAGGGAAGATAAACGAGGGGCAGATAATGAATAAATGTAAAAACAAATTGATAGAGAGACAAATTTTTTGATGTAACACAAATCCTCAGAGAATTAATTCATTCCATTTTTAATAGCCAATCTCATTATTCTGTAATCTCTTTAAATAATTACTTGTTTACATTAAATTCATTACATTAGTTTGGAGTTCCACTTGCCAAATAGATTTATTTCACCATCTCTTGTATTTATCTGAAAACTAATTACATTATTGCATGGAGAAATTGCTCAGCAGGAGGTGGATTTGACATCGTGAAGTAAAATGGATGATTCAAGCTGTCTGAGAGTAAATCAGTGCCTTTTTATACATTCAGTATTGAGGTACTGAGTTTGTCATACTGACATATTGACAACCAAGTCATCCAGGTTCAGAGATAGGATCGCAGGTTAAGGTTTTCCCCCCAGGTGTAGGTTCATGGAAATGCTAAACCAAAAATCACCTTTTTCAGACACTGCAGGATGTAAAATCTTTGTGAATACTGTGTGTAATGTGCTATTTGCAGTAAAATTGCAAGACATCAGAGAAATTGCAAGCTAAGGAAAAGAGCAGTGCTAAGTCAGCATTAAAGAAACGCCATAAAAGGGATTCATGAATTCCCACCATTCAAAGAGAGATGTACATAATCCTTCTTCTGGTGTTGTAATAGTTTACTGTGTTCCTCACCCTCTTTTTATAAAGAGAACATCCAGCCTTTACTGTGGAAGCTGTATCCTTACATTTTCTCACCCAAACAGTGCACGTCTTTTAAATGCTCTTAGTAAATACCATGTTTCTCTCTAAATGCTACATCAGAGGAGCTGCTGTGCTATAATTTCATTTTATGAATAAAATAACTTCAACCATCAGCACAGGCAGCACCAAATAAAACCTGTTTCATTTCAGTGAAAGTTTCCACTTGTGTTTGAGATCGAGTCAGAATTAGTGGTGGGAATAACAGTGACTGTTAAATGAAACATGATGTTCACTCTTCTTCTTTGAGCTGTGGGGGTGAATTAAATGCAAAATAGGAAATTACAACTCATCTACATCCTCTTTCTTCACTTTGCTTCCTCGCTGTTGTGTGGGTTTACTGAACTACTCTGTACTGAAACATAAACATATCATAATCCATTTTCTGCCACTTTGTATTTGTAGTTTACCACACATACAGTAGTAGTAAGTAGATTTACAGATGGGGGCACAATTATTATCCCCCCCCTATGAAATCACACAAAATCATGAATATTTCCATGGAAATGATCATAACAAAAACTGTTGATACTTGTTTTGCTTCCA
>JAUBNQ010000002.1:13569749-13588013 GCA_032353495.1 Ctenopoma kingsleyae
GTCAAGGTACAAAGAGCTCTTGGATGGTAAAACCCAGCTGGAGGAGAGAGAGCGGGAGATGAAGGCAGAGAGAGAGGAGATGGAAGCCGGGGCCCAGAGAAGGCAGGAAACAGAACGAGACCTGGAAAGACTGAAAGAAGACAACGAGCGGTAACGAATCCAGTCTGCTTCTTCTGCATTGTATTCATGAGATCTTCTCATGCTTTCTCTCACCTACACTCACTGCACGCATATTCATTTGAATACAGGGAGCAGCAGCTGTAATGCTTCTATATGAAGCACAGGGCACAACACGGGAATCAGTTTGAATGCAAATGTGCTGTAGGAATGCATAAAATATTCCTGATTTAAGGCTTTTGGGGCTTTTGGGATCAGTACAAACAGAACAGAAGAGCAAGAAAAAGCAAAAAACTTAAGTTTTATGTAAGGACGGAAACATAAGGATATTTTTCAAGCACAAAACTGTGGGTTTCTGCATGGAATAGGGAATTCATGTCAATTTATTTAATGTTTTCTTGCTCATCTGTGTGAGTTTTTAAGCCTCAGCTCAGTCTTGCTAACATAAGAGGTTTAACTAACTAATGTTTTGTTAAAATCAGATTACATGAGTACTTGTAAGTGAAAGGAGCCGCTTGAAGTGATGAAACTTCAGATAATTGGTATCCAGTACTTGTTGAGTTTTCTAGCACCTTCAAGATAAAGTTACTGTTGTTCAGTCACATCGCTCTCACAGCATTGTTTTCAAGAGTGAGTAGTTTTAAAAGCCACAGTACATTACCTCCCTAAACAGCAGACATGGCACAAATAGTGACTAGCTGGTAAACATAGTGGAGCATTTAGCAGCTAAAGAGACAGATATTTCCCACAGTATGTGGTAAAACCAAAAACAGAACTAAAAGAGAGCGAAAACGGTACAGCCTATAGGGAATTATACAGACATTCGCCACTGATCTGGTTCTGTTTACTGGTTCGGTTTTAAATTACCAAAAGTTTTATTCCAAAACACCTTGATTCCACACTGGGAAAATAAAATGTTGGATAGTTATTACTGAATATTATCTAATTTCCCCTCAGTGATCATTAAGAGTTTCCTCTTAACTCATTATAGTTCTCATTTCAAAATGAAACAAAGATGATTGCTTACCTCTTCTGCTTACCTTGCTCCGCTATTTTGTAAGCAATAGTTCAAAACCTCTGAGTGAATCCAGTGATGCTTCATAATGAGTCCTTCATCCACTTTGGCTGTAATTATGCCAGATTTATCTCTTGGTTATTGTTTGGGTTTGTGGAGACTCATCAGGTTGTGTAATAAAATAAGAATGAGCTTTAGTTAGAGATTATTTGCCAAACAGTGATGCACAACACTTTACAGGACATTTAACAGTGACAGTAATGAGTAATGAGTGAAACACTCCTGTGTTGGTGTTACAGGCTGCTGACCCAGCAGAAGGAGTGGTTGGTGTCACAGGCGGAGCTGCTGGCTCAGGGCTCGGTGGTGAGGGGGGAGCTGAGCGCTTCCCTGCTGGAGCGAACTCGACTGGAGGGGGAGCTCAGCACCCTGAGGGAAACCAACCAGAGCCTGGATCTCAGCAACGCCCGCCTCACCAGCCAGTACCAGGTATTAGCCACACACACACACATGCGTGCACACATGCGCGCACACGCGCACACACACACACACACGCACACGCGCGCACACACACACACACACGCACACACACACACACACACACACACACACACAGGTGTTTTGTATTCAAGCAGCAGGTTGATCATTTACATGCAAAAAAGGGATTTAGTGCTTCTCAGCGAAGACACTCCGATACATTACCCTCTTCAAATAAGGAAACAAATTTATTTAAAATGTTGTTGGGCAATTAAACAAGATTTATTAGTATTTGATTGCAGGTTTTAGAGAGTGTTTTACATAACTGTAGCTGGTGAGGAACAACTATCATATCATCAGTGTGGAACAGTGACTAATACTTGTAATATTTGATATAAAGACAATTTCAGCTTGAAATATTCAGAAAGAAATGGGAAATTAGTCTAAAAATGAATACCAAGTATTTTAGCTAAGTAATTTTAGCTGTAGCTAATAAGGAGTAGAGCAATCTTTTACCTTTCGTGCAGCTTTAGTTTTCTGTGTAATGCTGTCAAACGAGCACTGAAAATTGAAAATATTTTTTCAAGCAGGAATGTCTCCAGTTGTTTGAGGGACCAAACAGGTGCAAACTGACTTCCCACACAGGGTTTAAGAAGTCAGTCTGCAGATGTTTCATTCTGTTGTTTCATCCAAATGCTCATGAAACCACCCTTTAATCACTTGGTTCTGTCAGTGGACCTTTGACTTGAAAATGCAGAAACTGAAATTGTTGAAGGATTCAACACATGCAGACCAGACTTCTCTTCTGTATCATTTCCAAATGGTGAAATGATGCCCACAGCTATCCGTATGTGTGAGCTGGAATCAGAGGATTGAAAGCACCATGTTCAGTTAGGACAATTCTGAATATTTAACAAATTGTCATTTGTCACAGTTTTTGCACGGCTTAAACAAAGATCATGCAACGTTTCTATTAGTCTATAAATCACAGTCAAACTACCTGTTTCTTCCTGCATTTAGTCCTGGCACTAAGCTAATTGGACCGCTGGTGGCATGGAACAGGCCTCCTAACCCCAGCCGCTCCAGTGGTGCTGCTCAGTGGCCAACAGGTCAGACTGTGGTTGTACTGGACATCTTGAAACATCAGTGAAACTACCATCAACAAAAAAGGCTAAATGCAAATCACTGACTGTCAGTAGCTTTCATGTTTACATGAGAGTGAGAGTGTTGATTATATATATATAGATTACGTTGCTTCAATCTTAGTCTGTCCAGATCATTTCTTTATGTGAACAAGTTAAACTGCTCTTTAATCCACAATGGAACTTGAAGTGTTAAAGTGTTAGCTTTTCCAAGTGAGCGTCCTGCCATGCTCTTTGTAGCTGGGCATGTATGCTGCTGTTATACATTTTACAGAAGGAGATGGAACAATAGAAAACATTTGATTAAAAGGAAAATTTCAACTTAGAACAACACCTGCTGGTGGGTTTTACCTTGGTTTTAGCCTTGAATGTAAACTCTGACTTAAATGGCATCTTAATGAAGCTCTCAACGTCTCTTTCTTATTCATACATGATCTCTAAAGAGTTGAGCAAAGCTGAATGAATTCTTTGCTCGTTTGTACCTTTCAGTCAGCTGATGTTGCTGAGCTCTGACTGCTTGCGTTTCAGTTTTGTTAACATTTATTAATCTGCAGTGTGGTGTTTGTGACCATTGCCCTGCCTTCCAGACGCCAACTACTGGGTCTCGTTGTACCTCTTACAGTGTCCTTTGATATCTGTACACTCTATACAGTTGTGGATTATACAGAGACACATACAGTCTTTACAGACTGCTGCTTTTGAAATAAATATGAATCAATAGAGCAATCGCTGAAGATCTGTTTTGTGTTTTGACCTTTTTCATTTGCTTTTCTTGTTTTCTGTGAACATAGCATGAGGTATGCATGAAGATGCAACCAAAAACACATTTTGATCTTATTAAACAATTTATTTGCATTGATATTGATTTATTTGCATAAGACTTCTCATCTTATGTGTGCAGCTTTTGACCCAGTTGAAGGGGAACATGGAGGAGGAGAACCGCCACTTAGCGGAGCAGAACCAGAGTCTGCTGAAGGAGAACCGGGCCCTACTGGAACAGAGTCTGGAGCGTCGTGACCAGCACTATTCACAGCAGAGAGAGTACCAGTCAGTACACACACAAATCAGATGATTTGTTTCAATGGGAATTCTGAGCAGAGTAGATTGAAGAAGGTTTATATCAGGTTTATAACAAAGCATCTTAACACCACTGTTAACTCCACTGTTCAGATTATAACACACAAGAGAAATTTTATGTAACATGGTCTATATTCCTCTTCATAAAAGCATTTATGTAGCGGTTTGAGACAACAATTTCACAGTCCAACAGCGCACAGCAGCCGTCCTCTTAAATGACTAACAGACTGGTAGCAGATTAATCCAGAACTAATAGTGAGCATGCAGAACTGGCTTCACCCTTTAAGTCTAATGAGTCATATTTCAAGCAGCTTTTTAATTTTGAGCTTTCAATTTTCAAAACGTTTTTTTTTTTATTACAGATTTGAATGTCACTGTTAATGTTTCAGAGTGTTTCACAGCACACTTGAGTTCAGCACCCTGCCGGGTTATGTCTATGGCCACTTAAACTTGTAACACTGGTGGGGTGTCAGTTACAAATTCATGTCGAACAGCCATTAAATGTTCAGACCTATAATATTCGTTAGATTTTTAGTCCATATTATCATAGATATTATAAAAAAGAATAAAAGAGGTTTTTATTTGAGAATGACCTGGTATCTTACTGTAGGTTTGTTTGTGAATTGCTCCTTGTGTCCAGGGAATATATACGATGGAAAGCTGTATGGATCTTGGTTTTTATTATTAGATTTCATATGGCAGGATATCATGTCAATTATTTTAATGTGTAGTAGTAGTAAATATTTTACTTTTAAAGCTAATTTAAAAAAAATGTTCAGGGTGAATTTTAGGTCATTGAAATTTATGTCCTGAGAACAAAAATCCATTTTGCTTATTCTGCAAGTTTTAGTCAAATCTTCACCAGATGAGGTATTATTATACATACTTTGAATTCAGTACATTTCTGAGTCAAATATCATGGATTTACTTTACTACATTTGTTACTTTAATTGATAATACAAAATACAACACAATTATAAGACTATATTGATAATATTATTAGACTAAAACATATTATCATCCAATGTAGCTAAAATATCCAGCAGTACAAAATAACAAGTGATGAACACAATAATGCATCAATAATATCAGATTCTTTGATGAGAAATTAGCCTTTCTGGATAACTAGTATTTTTAATAAGTTTAATAAGTATTTTTGGAGCTAATTGGAGCTAAGGCAAGACTTTAGTTGATAATGAGTATTTCTACACAGCTTCTACATTCATCTGAATACTTGTACTCGCAGATTTCAGTATGATAAATGTAAGAATCAGGTAATATATTAAAAACACAACTCTTTTAAAACTACTATAAAAATGATAAAAAACCCCATTTTGTACTAAATTTGTCAATTTGCATAGTCACATTCAAGGTGAAGCCTTTACAATTTCAGTCTGATCAAACCAGCATCACCATTACCCACTGCTGTTGTTAAAAATGTATAGAGGCCTTTATACTGAACTAAATGTCTCATTTTCCATTTCTGACCATTGCTCATCTCTGCTAACATCCCTGATCTTTTCCTCCCACAGCTATGTGACAGTGACCAATGCTCATCTCATACTGTCAGCGACTTTGTGTTCAGTATTTTTATTCTTTGTCGTCTTTCATTCAGCTGTGGTTTGCTGAGCGTGCAGCCTATTTTTCAACAATGCCCCGCTTTAGATTTGTCCACATCGCAGCCCGAACTCTGCAACCCTGTGCTCACCAGCAGCAAATGAACATTAACATCCACATGCAGTCTCTTTTCTGATCTGCTGGTTTAAAAAGAATCCGGTTCAAACAGCACAGCAGGCTCCATTTCTCAGTACTGAGTTTATAGGAATGGGCTGAGTCACAGAGCTACATACACACTTGCAGAAAAATCCCATCTTCTCTTGCTGATTATGAATGCATGAAATGAATCAAACAGACCTTCCTGCTCATTTTTGTCTTCATCCTACTCTCAGCTGCTTTGTTCTGATGCTTCATATGTTTTCATTCAGGGAGAAGCTCAGCGAGCTCCGTCGGGAGAAGCAGAAGCTGGTGGAGAAGATTATGGATCAGTACAGAGTCCTTGAGCCCAGCATGCAGCCTCCAGCCACCAAGGCCAAGTACTCACTATAAATATACATACGCCAATTGCCAAATTATTACATGATTCAATGCAATACAATACCAGCAGGCCAGTATGTTCTCACAGGACATTTCATACATTAAGGCAGTACAAAGTGCTGTAGATTTAAAGCTGCAGTAATATTTTTATAATAAGAATCTATGAAATGACAATATGAAAACTAGAATTGTGGCTATATGCCGCCATGAACCAATCAAGTTGCAGTTTACATCCATGACATTTGTGCCAGATGCAATGAAATCCCCTTCAGGCATTTCTGAGATATAGCATTGACGAGAATGGGACAGACATGAGACCACAGTGACCTTTGAGCACCACAGTCTAATTAGTTCATCCTTGAGCCATTGTGGAAGTTTGTGCTAAAAGTAAAGAAAGACCAAAAACAGAGCTAAACAGAGCTTTCTGAATATGTAAATAAACAACTGTTTCTGAAATGTTGGCTATAAACTATAAAAAAAATAAAATAAAAATAGTTTTTAAAAGATTTTAAAAATAAAACCACAGAAATAAACACAGTAGAATGTATGAGGAGTACCCCAAGAGATTTGAGGAGCAGTAGACTGACAATGAAGTGCATATAATGGTGTAAAAAGCTCCCCACTGTCACACTTTTGATACGCCAGTGGGTTAATTTGCTTAATCTTCCCGGGGCTTTGGCCCTGCTATGGAAATGCAAATACCCTCAAAGAGACTTTTACGTCAGGAAGGTTCGTGGAAAGGTTCAAAGATTCCAGTTAAATGGAACAAAACTAGCCCAAAAATAGAAGTTTACTATGTGAATCACTATGCGAATATGAATTTAGTTGAACTACCAGCAAGCTACTGGAAAGTGTAGTTAAACTACTAGTTTAATGACATGTACTTCACTACTTCTCAATAGTCTGTTCCTCAACTGGTCAAGAACACTGTTACTACTGAAAAAAAAAGAAAATTATATCAAACTTATAGTGCTCTCATCAAGGCATCTTTGCAGAAATGTGTGAGGATAAGAAAATAAAATGTTAAAGTGAGTTCACAATATTGAGATTTGATGTATTTTTGGAGTGCAGCTACCTCAGTTCATAACTTTCACAGAACGCCCAGTTCACTGAGAGGAAACACAGGATAGTTGAGAAGCATTTTATACCTACAATTCAACTTTTAATGATCAGTTTTGTAGTGTGCAAATTGTTCAAGTGTCTCAAAAGTACATTTTGTCCCCAGTGTCAATTTAAAATGTTATGACATTTTAATTACATACAACATTTCCAAATTGATTTTCTTTATGTTGTATTTCAAAGTGCTTTCTTTTTGTAATAAATGACAGTTGGCACCTTAAGACATATTTTGTTCACATTTTGAAATCACTGTATGACACACAGTGCATTTTTGTGAACAGCCAGTGACACTTGGCATCCTACAACTGTTTCCTGGTAAATCAGGGAGCACACGCACACACACACACACACACTCCACTAGCTCTTCCCTCTTTGTAAATGGCCCCTGTTTTCTGTGCCCTCATAGGAAATCTAACTGGATTGCAGACAGGATGAAGAAGCTAATCAAACCACGGGGAGGAGGAAGAGAGGGACGCGCCCTCTTCACAGCCGCAGGCAGCGTGGAAAACCTGGCCGACAGCACTGAATTTACATCAGACACACACACACCTCAGCCTGGTGAGACCACACACAACCCTGCACTTCACACTACCCGCACAAACACGCACAAACACCAGACGACTAGTTTTCACAAAGATATGCTCACATGCTCACCCTATCAAGCGAGGCTGCAGGCATGCATACAAATCATCTCATGACTACCAAGTGTGGTTGGCATTGATGCTACTCTCTGCTCCTTAGATCTCTCCCTATGGAACGCCAAGACTTAGCGAGGCCGGCTTTCTCTGCTAATCACATGTTGAAAAGATTCACAAGGCTTCATTCTTTTTATATGCACGTTGACACATTTAGTGACTGAGAGAAGCAGAAAACTCTCTGCAGACGTTTTCAAAGCCAAGATTTAAAGCCCAACCTGTATTTGTGATTTTATTCTCTCTTTTTGACATACCATTATTGTCCCCTTTTAATTTTATTTTCACAGTCACTGTGCTTTCTATTATCTCCCCTAAAACCCTGCTTTCTTAACCTGTGTGTCAAACTGGGAGGCTCTTTCTATTCCTGGTGGTTTTATATTGAGCCTGTATTTCAAAGAGACTCCATTGATCAAATACACACCGAGTGGAAGAAGCAAAATGGATTTAACTGATGTATTGTATTTTGTGCATATAGAAAATACAATATGTAACAGTAAAAATAGTTCACATATTAGATTAAATGCTTTAAATAAACATGATGACATTTCCATTTAGTCATTTATCGACATCGACTTACAAGTGAGTTTGTTTGCATACGAGCCAGATGACGGAGAAAGTTTTGTTCAGTGTGTAAGTTCTGTCTGTATGTTTTTTTTAATACTGAGAGTGAGGTTGCTGAGCTCCACTATTGTGGGACCACTGGGTTGAAAGTTTTCCTTGGGATCTTTTTCTATGTGGTGTAAGGATTACCAGGTGCTGTTTGTTGGTAGAGTGCAGTGGACGAGGGGGATTGTAGACTTGGATTAAGATGCTGCTGAGTTGACTGCTCTGTAGGCGAATATCTGAGATTTGAACCTGATGCTGGGAGCCACCGGGACCACTGCAGAGTTATGAACAGTGGTGTGATGTGTCCTTTTTGGCTGATCACAAATCAGACAAGCTGCTGCATTTTGGGTCATCTACAGAGGTTCAGCTGAACATGATGGTAGCCCTAGTACTCAGGACTAGAGATGTAAGGGCCTGAACAAGGAGCTGGGGAGAATATTCAGAGAAGTAGGGTCTTTCAGATATTGTAGAGGGCAAATCTACAGGCCAGAGAGATGGAGGACATTAAACTCATCATATAGCTTGAGTTTAATAATGTTTCATTTCATGAGTTTAAGGCAGCGTCCGAATTACAGAGGAGTTGGGGTTGGGTGAAAGGGAGGCAACAAAATCTAGAGTTTGTCTCAAATCTGATAAATAACATTAATATTACTAATGCTACCTTTACTTATAAACTAATGTCCTCTTATCTGTCATTTTAAATGTACACATGCAATTCTGCTGAGGTCAGTGTGTCTGTCAATAATGCCTGTAACATAATTGATCTGGACATTTTTTATTTAGCATGGTGCATGAGCTGCTTTCACGTGGTATTTTTTGTTCCTGTGGGTAATTATTGTGCATGGATTTGATGTCAGATCAGTAATTCTCCACGACCATCTGGAGCTCACCTGCTGACAGCTCATTCAATTCGGCATTTTCGCTCATCTCGTTGACATCCTCCAATAGCAATGTTTGGCCTACGTTTCTCACTAAGTGGGGAGATTTTTTATTTTTCCTTGTAATATTAGAGGCAGTGATAGCTTGAAAAAGTCCCTCCTGAATCCGAGACATTTTCCAGGTTGTTGGCAGATGTATCACCCTTAAAACAGCAGTACAGATCCAAACATGGAATTGAGTCCTCGGTTTAACGTTTTAAATGTTGCTTTTCAGTAGTGTGTAGAACTTTATTTTGAATTTTGTTATTGCTTTAATGACCTGTTAACCAGCTGGCATAAAGACAATATTTATCTTAACTAACAGAAAGGAAAAGTACAATTAAATTAAATTATGAAGAGGCTGCTACTGCTTATCAGTAAAATAAAATAAAGGCTTGGTGTGTGCTGTAGAGAAACTGAGCAGTTTTTTCCCCAGCAGGTGGGACACAGGACTAATGTCCAAGACCTGAATCCATTGCGCTAATGGTTTTGTACATTGATTATAAATGTTACTGGCTACTACTACTACTTACTACCATGGTCATTGTATAATTTGTTGATTTAAGTAATGATAATAATTTCTCTCTCTAAAACTAATTTCATACAGTTTCAGACCCCCGTAGTGCTCCAGTATCTCCCTCTCCGTTGAGAAAAGCTCCATCCCAGACAGAGGCGGACATCTCTGCTCCCGGGAGTCCAGCCATGCGCTCTGGCTCTGGGGGTCGTCGTAAGCTAGGATCGCGTCATGGTTGGGGTATTGGCATGGCCAGAGCAGGCTCGGGAGTTTCTCAATCCTTCAGTCCCGGGGATCACAAGACACCTCCCCGCCTGCGGCTGCAGTCCAGCCAGAACACCTCCACTGTCCTCTGGGAAGGAGAGAGAGGTGAAACTGAAGCACCTCCGGCAGCAGAGTCAACATTGACAAATCAGGAGAATACTGAGGGGGGTGAAGGGAAAGGCGAGGAAGAGAAGGTGGAATGATGAAGGATATTGTAATAGCTGTGCACTTTGGAAATATCATTTAGGCAGATTTCATAAAAAAAAGAACAAAAACAACTCCAGGACAGTGAGTTCTGTTTAAATAAATGTTCATTTATTTTTGTAAATAAATAAATAAATTGTAACTTGTTTGGATGGATAGTTTCAACTGATACAGTACGTGTGTAGCATTTAAAAAAATCTTTGACATAACAAGTTAAATGTAAAACTGTGCCCTGAGAGTGGTCCTAACATCTACAGTAACTGAAAACAGCTAATGTTCTTCTAATAAAACATGCACGTGCCTTTTGGGGTTATCTTCTCTGCCTTCCAGAAAGACAACTCTCCACTGACGACACCACAATGGCCTGTGAAGGAGTCTATTTTCACTTTAAAAAGTCTTTTTTATTATGTGCTGTTTTTTTTAATATGGGATCATTTTAGTATTTTTTCATACATTAATAAATAAATTCTTCTGTCATTGATCTGCAGTAGTTACGTTATGAAATAATTGCCATATTTCTTCCATAGATTCCTAAAACTGACAACATTTAGTAAAGTGTGTCAAGTCGAAAGAGTGACTGAATACATCAGTAAAACTGTCTGCCTGTGGAAATGGATTGTAAAGTTTTATTCATTTTAACCTCCAATAAAAAAACAATAAGGTATTTATAATATGCACCTCAAAGTAGTTAATAAAAAAATACAGATTTATATTTCACCAGCTCATTTTATTTTCTTCTCAAACTTCTTAAATGTTTCCTTTTCTATAATGGTCTTGGCATACATTTATTAAGGGGGTTTCAGCGAATTCCCCAAAATGGCGTAACTTAAAGTGATAAAGCTCTCCAGCAGACACAGTAATTAGCCTGTGACTCCTGTCCGTCAAGAGCGGAGAAATAAATTGTGTTGCTTAGAGAAAGTCCAAGTAAGGTGGAGGCCTGGGTGGCTTGTGCTGCAACAGAGACTTGAACACTGATATGCTGTTTTCTATCTAACAGTCATCAGTAATTAATCACAGGTACTGCCCTCCTCTAAATTGGAAATGTGACCTTAATAGAACAGGATTTTTAACCCATCTTTCTGCAAGTGTTTTTGACCTTAAACTTATTGACTGCACCTATAATCAGTCTTTTCATAATGTATGAAGCACCAACGTGGCAGTATGAAAGGGTTTGTCCTTATATAAACCTACAGTATAGGCAGCTGAGTTTAGATAAAAAGCACTAAAATTAAAACAACAAAAAAAAATCATTGTACACTATCTGCTCTACGCTAGACAGTTGACAGACACGGTTAGGGGCTCATAACTTTAATGGCAGTCAATCAACGTAATGATGATGCCGTAGCATCTTTGTATAACAGTATCTAATACATTTTAGCCAACAAGCTAACTTTAAAAACTGTAGCTCTGCAGTAGTCGGGACGTTCACAAACACCAGGCTTCCACTGTTTTTATCTTGAAGTGCATGTCAAGGAGGAAAGAAAAGTATGAGGCTTTATATTCCTTTTCACACTCTATTTGAATTATTAACCAAGAATATTATGTATTTATGTTTCAGCTATATTTTTGGCTTAACCTTTTACTACATTTTGACAGTTTCACTGCTCTACATACACCAAAGCCTTCATCAGAGACAGGTGCAGCAGCTCTGCAGAGTGTATGAAACCACAAAATTACAGGTGCTTAATGAAGGCATCAGGAATACTGAAACAGATCCACATCATATATGTAACATATACTGTATGTAGTTCGGAAGTGGAAGAAATGGCAGTGGAGCAGAGCTGGTAGAAGTACAAGCCGTCATATGCAAATTTCACTTCAGCATTAAAGTTCAGTGCTGGAAGTGCTTCATCTTGTCTTCCACAAACCTTCATAGGATTAAAAATGTTCAGTGTTCCTGCTGTTACCTCTGATCACTTCTTCTTAACTTGACTCACTCAAAGTCCAAAAAAGCATCACTTCCAAGAGCTGATCATATATTGTCTGAGCCATATGCTTAAATAAATGAGTAGCTGTAAATACCAGGAAGGTGAATCAAAAGCAAATCTGCACTGACACAACTAAGAACAGTTCAACAGCAAAACAAAATAGCAAAATATCTGCAGTCAAGTTGGAGAGGGTTGGATTTATGCATGAATTAAAATAAATACATGGATCTAATGATAAACCTCCTTGTAACCTCTGGATCTCATCTGTGTACAGGGAGATAAACAGGGAGAACTTCACCATCTGGCTCACATATGGTTGAAAATCCTGTTTGATTTGAGAGTTTCTGTGTATATCCAATCATTGATCTTATGGCAAATGATCTGCACTAGTGCTTTAATGAGAATCCCTCCTTTCACTGTTGCACCAAACGGTGTCAGTATAGCCCTGGTCAGGTCTTTGCCAACAGACAGACGGATGATGGGGGGGAATTAGCATGCAGCTTTCCAAATGAGCAGACCTGAGAGTTCATCATGAAACTAAAAGGGCCCTCATATAAGACAGGCAGCTTCCAAAGAGCCTCTGCCTCCCAGATTAGGACGAGGATACATCAGCATTTCCAGTAGGATTTGTTTTTGAGTGTGTGTGTGTGTGAGTGCAGGAGACAACACTAAGGCTAATGGCAGGCTGTAGCTCCCCAAACACACATCCTGAATTATGATTTGCAAATGACAAATGGATTGCTAATACAATTCATGAATTATGTAGTTGTCATGGTGACATTAATCAAAAAGCAGGCTCCTTTCTCTCGGCTTCGAACATTGTGTTTGTGGAATTGAGATGCATGACGGGGGCTGCACACTGAGCTGCCTGAGTGAGCACAGGGCAAAGCGATAGCAAGATATTGGTTTTGCCAGTCACTCAGAGGCTTATTAATAGTGCAATGCAACAATCACACGCCCTCAAGCACACAGGCAGACAGCGCCCACAGACAAAAAGTGAAGGGTAAGGCTTTAAATTCTCAACGGAGGAGCATTGTGGTTAGGTATGCATACAGCGAGCGCTTTCACTGGTTATTTTCTTTCTTTTATTAAGCTCTACGCATTGTCAAGAAATTCTTAAAGAGGGCCCTTAAAAGGAGGCTGAGTAGAACAGGAATTTTATCAATACAGTATGTTTATTCAGCATGATCGATCGCTAAAATGAACTAGTAGTGTGATCGCAGGTATACAGCAAGGCTTTGTACCTGCGAATAGCAACACAAAATCAGTCAAATAAATTAGTGGGAGAAAAGTCTGACACTAAATGAGTTATTAAATGCCATCTCCACCTCTGATTCCTAAAGCGATGAATGATGGATGGCTGCCTCGGTTGACATCACGGTTGGATCTCAAGTGTATGTTGAGCTGCTTAATTATTGAGCACCTGAGGGGTGTAACACCATCGAACTTCATTTTTTCCAACACTCTTTTTTAGTGTTTTCGGTCTTCCTGCTCTTGTAAAGACATCATTTCTCTCTGAAGGCTCCTATCCTTTTTTCCTGTTTCTTAATGAAGTTTTCCCTTTTTTCTAACTAAAAGACTCACTCTCTGCAGCCTGTATGTTTTTCTTCATCACCCCCCTCTGTCCATTTACCTACGTTCCTTGCCTGAGCCATCAAATTTTAATGACCATCTTACTAAAGAGCCTCCAGCGACCAAAAACCTCGTTTAAACCACTTAGTCCAGTAACTGAACAGGCTGAGCATCCTAAACACTTACAGATGCATTAGAGTTTTGTTAAGTCCTGATGTTTGCTCCAGAGATTAATCTGTGCAACCGTCAACTGAATCCAAATCTAGCGTTATTTTCTTTCTTTTCCCAAGCTCGTTTCTGCAGTTAATTTCAAGTCCATGCACACCAGTAAAGCCTCACTTTGGGTTAATAACAATTTGTAAATCACAAATTGTTGTTAGGCATTTTCTCCCAGCACAGGCCCCCTGGTTGGGCAGGCACCAAGAAAAGAGAGCGGTGAGGTGATCTTTGATTGAGAAGTGGTGGTGTAATTCAATTAATTATATTTTGCTCCAGGCAACAGAAGTCACGGAGGGGATCATTGAGATGGAACACAATACAACTCGGTGGAAAAACAACAAGTGGAGTGTGTGTGCATACACACCGTCTGACCCTGCAACCTCGCCTCCTCACAAAACTGTCAAAATCTCTGTGCTTTTACCAGGCTTTTACTCAATGAGGTTGGCCCAAAGGTGAGTCTGTTCATCTATAACTTCCCTCCCTCTGCCTCCATCTATCTCTCTATGCCTTCCTCTTTACCACACACTCCCCCTCTCCTCTCCTAACAGTTTGTCCCTGCTTCCTCCACCCCCTTCCTCCCTCCCTCCTCCTTCGTTTCCCTCATGCACTCCCTTTCTCTCCCCTAGTGTATTAAGGAGCTTTGACGCTCTCAGTAAAAGCTGATTTATTCTCTGGGTGATATCGATCGGTTTCTGCATTAAAGATTATAATTCATTACCTCGGCCCCTTTTAATACATTAAACACTCAAAATAAAAATAAAATAACCCCCTCCACTCAGACTCTCTGCGTCCCGAGGGTGCGGGAAAACACTCTTGTCGAGACGTCCAGCCTGTTGTCTTGTATCCCAGAGGTCCACCTGTGTGTGTGTGTGTGTGTGTGTTTGACTCAGACTTAGAGACACTCATAGGAACACACCCCCCTTCATGCACACACCCATGCAATCTGATACAGTTAAGACACACTGAACACCGGAAAACACATTCACATTGTCACAAACACGGTTAATTGACGAACAGATAATTTATCAGCAACTATTTTGACAATCAATTCATTATATTCTGACCCTGTAAAAGCAAAAATACACAACACTTTTTATTTCCAGTCTCAAATACCTTTCTGTGTGTTGTTATATTATCATAAACAGACATGTCTTTGTGTCTGGTGGTTGGTTTAGATAAAATAAGAAGACATCATGTTACTCTCTGGAAATATTTGATGAAAGTTTTTTCCACAGTTTTATCCTTCCTAGCCTAGCATAGCTCTAAGCAGGGCAATGTCAGGATGCCACAATATCTGACACTAACTAAAAGTCTCGAAGTTTTTACTCCAGTCAACATCTGCTAAGCTGGTTGTGTACAAAGTGTACAGATATCTATGGTTCCTACAGTACATGGATAATCATAAATACTGATGATCCCCTGACTTCTCCTATAGCACAGGTAGATTGAGATTTTTAGCTCACAGTCAAATATCTCAACAACTGTTCGATGTATTGACAAATTCAGATCACCACATAAACTGTAATAACCTCATCTAGTTACATGCATCAGGTCAAAATAGTAGTTTTCTTTGATTTATGACCAGGCATCTGTGTTTAGTGCTAATTAGTCAGATTTAGCGTGCTATTCTGTAATGGTGAAAAATAATTTAAAAACCTGCTGAATATCATTAGGGTTGTATTGTTATTGTGCTGACATTAGCATTCAGCTCCAATACAGTACAGCTTCACAGTCTTAACGGTTGATTAATCAAGAAAAATCTTCCGCAGATTATTTGATTTGGGCAAATAACATCAGTTGCAGACTGAGTGAAATGGATGAAACTAGGAAGCGACTGGATGTTTTACCATTTCTGTTAGCTGTAATAAAATCAATATCAGTAGAAGACAGTTTGTACTACACCACAGTTTTTTTTTCATAATTTATATGAATTTCCTGAGTGCAGAGTTGAAAACATCACCTTCATCTGACTCCACCAATGCTTCGACCACCAACAGAATATAGATTCCTTCCAGACAGGTCAAGTTAAGGATTTGTGTACTGCCTACGTACACTCCCCTGTTTGTCAATACTACTGGCCTCTGTGGGATAGTAAGGATTTAAGAAGCACCATGTGTCCCCTATTGATTTTACCCCAAATGGCTGCACCAATTCCCTGCACAAAACAAGATTGCCCTTCCCCATTGCCTTGACAGATTGATTTTGTATCTTAGCCATGAGGACTTGAGGAGCAATCCCTCTGATTCTGCCTCGTCGCACTGTCACTCTGACAGACAATTTCCCTCTCCACCCTTACCTCTCTCCGTCTCTCCTCCTTCTCCTTCCATTAAAGGCCTCTTCTACTTCTAAGCTCTAACTTCTCCCTGTACATCCTCCCCCTCCTCTGCCTCTCTTTCTTCCTGACAGGCTTTCAGACAGTAAATCAGAGACATTGATCCAGTGCAGCGCCCAAGTGTCCTGGATTCTGCTAAAGAGCCATTTTCATTTCACAAGCAGTTTACTGGCCTCGCTACCCCCCACCCATAAACATCGTCCTCCTCCCCCTTCTCTCGCTCTCTCCATCATGGCCTCATCCATACACATCAGCCGTCTCACCTCTCTCCTGGATCCTCATTTTCCCTGAGAGCTCAGCGCTGTTTTCCTTCCACTTTCGCTGCGGACAATTTTCTTTGAAGCGAACTACCTCAAAAGGCCTGAAACATTCCCCTAATACATACTGATTGCACACACACATTTGTTTACCTTTACCTGTACCCACGCTCCTCCACAAACAAGATCCAAAGCTCAGCAGGGTTCCACGAATTGGTTCCAAGAGGCCTGACTGCAGCAGCATCTGGACCAAATTAACTTTCCCCTAATTTGTTTGACATCAGCACAATGAAGAAATGTGTAGGGCTACTTTGTTAACGGGTTTCCATGTCCCACAGCATGTCCTCCACTCTATGAGACGGATTTTTAATCTTATTTATAGCGGGAGACCAAAAGGAAAAAGCAACCCTTAATTGCTGTTGTGTTCCAAAACAAGTGCTTATCCTACAAACATAAGAAATCTGACATTTATCTCTAAACTCTGAGCTACACAGTGTATTTACATTTTACTGTGACTTGGCCAAGTTTCTCTAACAGTTTTTTTCTGCCTGCATTCAAGCATCTGCTGTTGTTTCTGTAAAATATGGTGCAATCTGTAAGTAGTTGGACAATTGGAGTAGTTGGAGACATTGTGATTATTCTGTCCCTGTATTCTTTTGTGAAACAGTGACAGAGTATTCACATCCATATTGGCTGAACAGTGTTGGACTGCGTTACCAAGGACGGGTCATTAGAAAACCACCCACCTCACAACGCCATTGTGTCATTTTGGTTATTGGTGTTATCTTTTGGATCATTTACAAATGTTTGTGCTCATTATTTGTCTCATTTTTGTCATTTTTAATACACTTTATGGTCATTTTATCTATTTATCATACTTGTGGGTCTATTTTTGGTAACTGTTTGTGGACATGTTCTATTTTGGTCCCTTTTCAATCATTTGCTGCAATTTTGTGTATATTATAATGATCTTCCAACCAGTTGCGGTAATTTTGTGGTGATTTTTATGTCTTTGTGGTTGTTTTGCATCTCTTAACTGAGCTCTGTGATTTTCAAACAAGAAATATTAACACTCACGTCATATAGTGGCCCAGGGGCCCCCTGACCTGATGGTCCAGACGTAGGCCTGTTTGGCAATCCATCCACGTGTGTTACAGTGCCTACGCTGTTTGCTCAGGATGGATTTAAAAACCTCTTAAATTAAAGCTGAAAGTCAGAACTTCAGGACCTCATAGACATTGATTCATTTTAGAGTCAATGCAGCCGAGTACTGAGCCAACTGAAAAAGAGATGACTCACTCTTTAAAAATGGCATTATGTAAACTGCAGCTTTTTTTGACAACTGGTAGGTCTATGTATGTGTATACAGAAGTAATACTACTTTATGTGTGTGAATATAGAGAAAACTGTGCTTAAAGATGTAAAAAATGTTGTGATAAAACTGTTTGCTTAATTACCGTTTCCACAAGCAACAGCAAACTGCAAATTGTGACCAGCACGAATGAGAAAGTGTTGACAACAAAATTCCTTCTGCTCATATTTTTTAATTAAAGCTCTGGAAGAATTCAATTCAATTCAATTTTATTTGTATAGCGCCAAATCACAACATAAGACATCTCAAGGCACTTTACAGCGTAAGGTTTATGACCTTACACAAAATATTTGTAGAAAACACAACAGTCCCACTTGAGCAAGCACAAGGCAACAATGGAGAGGAA
>JAUBNQ010000002.1:13605595-13617186 GCA_032353495.1 Ctenopoma kingsleyae
GTGCTTGCTCAAGTGGGACTGTTGGGTTTTCTACAGTATTCTGTATATATTTATATAATGTGTAAGGTCTTAAACCTCACACTGTAAAGTGCCCTGAGATGACTTTGTTGTGAATTTGAGCTATATAAATAAAATTGAATTGAATTGAATTGAATATTAGAAAGTACCCTGGAAGTATTCGTAAAAAGACGACAAGCAGCTGTCTTACCATGTAACTGTAGATGCTTACCACATATCTGTTAAATTATGTCATTTTTTCTTACTTTCCCAAATCTCTTTCTGCTACAAAACACGCAAGACGAAAGACACAAAATAGATAAGAAGACATGGAGCAATGGGCACAACAGAGAGTAAGAACACACTGACTCAAACGGAGCTCTGGCCTTTTTCTCTTTCTAACAACAGGAACCAAGTGTCAACAACCAGTCTTCACACCCAAACCCACCCCGGGGAGTTTTTAAGCACTATCCTTAACTCTCTCTCCTGCTAGTGTGAAGTGGGATTACAGTCAATCTGACACAATCTCGGGTCTAATCTGTCTTAATCTGCCAGGCTTAATCCAAGGCCTTAATCTGAAAACCGTCTCCAGGCTGCAGGAGATAACGTGACACCGGGTGGCTAAAACTAAACACATGCAGGAAACATGATGGAAAAACACATCCAGTGTGTGCAGCATATAAACACAGGAAAACACATATACTGTTACTGTTGAACATACTGTAAATGGATTTTTTTCTCTCTTAAAATCACCAGTTTGAGCCAACAAACTAAAACTACAAAAAAAATTGATAATTTTCACAGACAGCACTGAACAGATGAAAATGCATTTGTTCTGGTTAGAGAAGGACAAACACACAGAAAGACAGACACTGACCGTAGATTCCAGTGGAGATGCAAGGGAAAGCCTGCAGAGAAAACACGATAAACAAAGTGGTTACAGTCTCTGCTGGATCTGGATAGAGTCTGTCTCCTAGTTGTTTTCATGGCATCTATTTAAAGACCAAACTATCAATCATCTTTTGTTGGAAAGGCCTGGTGTGAAAGTGCTTTCTTTGTCAGATACACAGGTGTTGGGCTGTAACCAGGCATTATAACAGTAATTATAAAGGTGGGTGTGGCAACCACCATAAAGGAAATAATCATGTATATAATATAAGTTATTAAATTTTAGCTAAAAAAGAAAAGTTATAATCTATATAATTTCAGTCCTGGATAAATTGGTGACAACAGCAGATATGGTTTAACAATACAGGTCCAAGAGTTACAATCAAAATGATGTATACCTGTAAAACAGAAAAACAACAACTTGGATATCGGATTTCAGCACAGATAAACAAACCGTGGGCTGAGACGACTAATAACAGTAAGTAACTGGCATTTTTTCCATCGTGCTGTGAGCAAGTGTGGAAGTTTTCCAAACAACGGGACAGGCTGGTTAAGGGAGTTGTTTACATTGAGAACCATTAGAAAGGGTCCAGCTTCACAAAAATGGCACTAAAGTCTAGTCACTGGCTGCTTTTCCTCTAACAGCTCACTGTGGCCCCTCCACAATAAAAGTCACCTGGGTTTCAACAGCTGAATGCTTATGAGGAATAGTTTTTATGCCTTAAAATCATTCTCTTCAGGGTTGTGATGCTGACTATGAAGCATAATGTCCCCAGTTCAGATCCTGTTGGGAGCCTTTGTTGCAACTCCTGCTCTCTCTTTTCCTGTCAATTTCCACTGTATAAAAATGCTGAAAATGCCACAAAAGCATGATATAAAAACAGCCCTTGCCTATGTGTACACTGAAAGCTCTGTTGGTTGCTTAAAGTGGTTTTACTTCTTAAAGCAAATCCAGTTTCATTCAGTTATTTCCATTCCTAAAGCCAATATGAGGCTTCAGGTGGTTGAAGTTGCACTCTCCTTTTAAAATCTTCCTTTTTGATATAATTTCTTAAATACATCTCATCAAGAAATTACAGTTTAAAGAAAAAGTCCATTACTGGACAAAAATTATTTTTTTCACGTTAAATTCTAGTCTAGTCTGTTTCTAGCTTCAGCTAAATATTACAATACATTTTTACACAAGACTGGATTTTGTCCACAGTCAACAAATGTACCTCTTTATGAGCTGTATGGACTGCAGGAAAAATCCAATAATCAATAAGGAAACCTGATAACATGTGCCTGTTTTAAGATGTAGCATTGAAAAATGTGCAGCAGTAGTAAATGTCATGTGTGCATTAACAGTAGCTTAACACACCACAGACATGGCTACAGGAGAGTTATCAGTAAACTAGGAGGCTTCAATTAGATAAAGTTACAAACAGTAACATTTAAGTACATGAATGCATTACTTGCTGTGAAGTTTTTGAGAGTGATTTGGTCATTAAAACCTGTTCAGAAAGGCAGACCATCTCTATTAACAGTGAACACTACATGTCAGTACACTGTATGGTTAAAAAGTTTCAAAAAATTGAACTTTTTATGATAAAAATCTAAAGGATTGTAACTTTAAGTCGTTGAAATCCATGTCAGGCAGGTTCATGATGTGTCCCTGGTACTGAGTTGAGAAAAGCAGCCAGCAAACTTCAAACTAAATCAAATCTGGCAAATTCTCAGCCTGCTGTCAAACACTGCAGTACGAGCAGATGCCAGGATGCTCCCCATATCGCCAGATCTCCTCGTTTAACCATAGTGTGGAGCTGGCAACTCAGAGTGAGAGCAGACACGTCTCACCTTGAGTTGAAAGGTACCTTGATGGAATTGAAGCAATAACAAAACACCTAAAGGACCTAATATAAGAAAGACACAACCCTGACACTGGACTGAAGTGAGGTTATATAAGGTTTAAAATCAACTGCCTTCTCACACTGACCACAGTGAATGTCTTAAATGTGGGTGCTATGTTGTTTTTCTTTGACTTTACAACACCTTGTTCTGATGTGAAACCTCCCACGTGGTGTGTTTCATGCAACCTCCCTACAAGTAAACACTACCTGCAGCTTCCCTCTCTGTTTTCCTTCTTCCCTTTTATCCCTGCCTCATTTCTGGCATCGTCTGTGTTCCTTTCTCCTGGTTTTGTGTTCCAGTCTTCAGTGGGATGTCTCTCTTTTAACCTAATCTCTCAGGTTTCTGCTCTCCTTCATTTTCTCTGGAACACAAAACAACTCACTATGTCTTCAATTTTTCATTTTCTTCCCCTTCTTTTTTGTCCTACAGAAGAAACCATCATCCCTTCATCATCCCTCTGTTCTTACCACAGAACGTGCAGCGTTTTCAGTGGCTGTTTTCAGGCTGTTCTTGTAGCATGATCTCAGGGCTTTCTTCTCCTGCTCTCCTACTCCTCCTTGTGCAATTGGGCCGACTGTGTGGATGACATCTGTACACAGAGAGAGCAAGCGATAAAAAGATGAAGCAATCCTTAACACAATGTGACAGATCTGAAGATAAAATATAACTTGCATTAGCAATATCACCTGTCAAATGCTTGGTTTATTTGGTGTTTATTAAGTAGTCAGGTAAAATATAGTCACACTAAACACTTAACTAAATTAATAAAAAAAAACATTAGTTACATAGTTGACATGCAGTCAAGAGCTGTTAATGTATATTAACTTTGCTCATGCTGAATTTAATGAGAAATGGGAACAGATCACTTTTTTATTTGTACATTAATTCTGTTTTCATGTAGCTTTATAGTTTTCAAAATATCCAATTTAGCACTTAAGAATATGGTTGTGTCTGAAAACCAAGAAAACATGGAGCCAAAATCAATGTAATTATGAGTCCATTGAAAAGCCGATCTCTATGTTCAAATGCTGCTGTGTTATACAGTGATCGTCTCAAACTTACTTTAAAGGCCACCATCATTTGCAATCGCCAGCAATTGACCCTCTTGTCGCACTGACGTGCTCAATGCACCAGACATGTTTACAAAAGGAGCGCAGACGGCAGACTCTGCCAGTCTTTTATTTTGAAAAACAGGAAGATTCCGGCCTGCGGCCTGTTTGTGAACATGCCTGTGATTGTTTTAAAATAACAGACTGTGTCGTGTGAAAACGGAAATAATTATAAATAATTATTTTCTTTATCAGCGGTAACAAATAGAGGTTTCGCTTGGGTTTTCACGCCTCTCTCTGCGAGTTTGCTTCCCTCAGCTGTTATTCCGATACAAAACGAGCATTTGCTAGGAAAGTTTTCTGGATGGGCGGGGGAGTGAGCTGTCTGCTGTGAGAGGGCAAAGAAGCGAAAGTCGAAGCGAAGTACGTGCTGTTTATTTAACGTTAGAATTTATAGTCACGATATAGTCATTTACTATATCGCACGTGGAACAAGTCGAGATACATTGAGTATATTCGATATATTGCCCACCCCTACCTGAATTTAAAGATTCAAATTGTTTTAATTCATGGATTGTCAGACTGAACTCCCTTATCACGTGTACACATGATAGATGTCCCTGTGTCTTTTATGGTCTGTGTTAGAGTACCTGAGGCATTCCCCTGTACTATTAAATATTCAGATGACTGATATTCACTGACCAGACAACAACAGTATGTTCCCCCTTCACAACATCAATACATGAAAAATCTGATCTAATACAGTCATTTCACATGAGTTTTCCTGTGATGTGAAGCTGCAACCACACAAATGTTTCCTTTTCCACCCATCAGACGTGATGTGAAAGTGAAATTAGGGCTTGTGCAGGAGGAGAGTGGAGGGTTGCTGCTGATTATCTGACACCAAACTGCTCCTCATGGTTGTTTTTAAGCAAAGCCCAAAGGTGGAGACTGTCATTTCATGAAAAGTAACCCTACTCTCACATATATCAAACATCAAGGGACCTCTTGGTTGCAGGTGAGTCATGCCTGCTTCCCTGCTGACCAGGAAAAAATACCACACTCATGGCGAAATAACAGAACCACACTCGAGTCCAAATTGCAGGCTAGACTCTTCAGTTGTGAGCATGTATTTCACATTTCACAGAGTAATGTTTCGCTCCACAGCAGACAGCAATCACATCTTGTTTTGACTTCATTATTCATCCTTATTTGAATACTGAAAAATGTTTTAATGTTCAGCTATTTGTCATCTTTTCATATACAGTTCTGTAATATTTTATTTTAACAGCACACCTGTGCAGCCATAAAGGCATTTGTGTGACTGGATTAGATGAGGCATGCAAATATTTTATTTACTTTATATTTTAATACAGGACTAGGCAGGAAACAGTGAGATACATATTGAAAAACGTTTTGGATATTAGTCATTGATGAAAATATTTTTTTAAAAATGTAAATTTGAATCCAAACGGAAAGTTCTTCTAGTTTGTTTGGTGTTACTGACCAATTAGCCTACAAAGCTACCTGACCAAACAGTACCATGAGCTGCCACTGTGGCCAAACTTGATGACCTTTTTTATGACCGCCAGCGGATGTATCATGTTGCCAAAGATGTTCTCTCTTCGGCTGTAGCTCTCACATCATGTTCCTAGTACTTCAAACCTTTATCATATTGCACAACTGCCGGAAGGCTTCACTTACTCATACTGTGTGTTTTATTTGTCAAGGTAATGCCTGTCTTTTTTCCTTGAAGGGCTCTGAAAGAATATTTCATTTGGACTAATTGATTAAATAAAGGGCAAACAAATTGAAGTGCACTGAATTGAAGGCAGGGGAGAGAGAGAGGTAGAGGAAGGAAACAGAGAATCTCACCAAGAGAAGCTTAGTGAGGAACAGAGAGAGCTGAGATGCGGTTTATCTAGCCTCTACACGCCTACGCCGGCACCACCACACATTCTGATGAGGCTCAGCATGTTGCTCTCAGCGTGAATCCCAACGCTGTGATAAGACATAGCTGGACGACTGCCTCTACACACACTCACTGAAAAAGTGTTATTTCAACAATACATTTAATCTAGTAATGAGAGTAGATTTTTTTTCTTAACAAGATCCTATGGAGTGAAATATGCAGCTTTATTCTACTATGGATCAATCTTGTATTCAGTCTGTAGTGTTGCCAGATATGACTGAAACAAACAGTCCAATCAGACTCGAACCTGATGAAACGTCGTAAAATAACTCAGATTTTTTATCTGTTTTTTTGTAAATGGTAAACATGTTAATTCATAAACACTGCAATATCTCATCACGAAAGGCCATTACTGTTCTGTAGCCTGGTACTGTGTTCACTGGTAGTAATAAATAATTAAGCAAAACTAGAACCACGAATGAAAAATTACATCAACAAAGTCTTTGGAATAACACAAAGTGATATAAAATATATAACAGCACCTATGAACCTGTAATAAGGGTGCTGTTTTTTGCATTAATTGGACATAAAATGTGATCTGATCTTTATCTAAATCACAAATACAGACCAACACAATGTAGTCTAAAAGCTAATAACCAGCCAACTTATATATTTAATGTCTCTACTGTCTGAACAAACCTATTAAACATTAATAGGGTTATAGTTGTGCTTTTTTAAAATCAGTTATTGGCCCTATCAACACAACACGAAACACTTTCCCAGCACTGTGCAAACAGTTTTGGCAAACTTCAGGCACACAGTAGTGTTTTTTGGAGACCAGCTGCTTCCTCTGTGGTGTCCTACGTGGACACCATGCTCCAGGCACCATGACTTGCATATGGCACTGTACACTCATTGTCAATAGTGAAATCATCTTAGTTTGGCATTAACCACAGAACTAAACTGTCTCCATTTATAAACGGTTTGTCAAACTAATGAATACTGTATGTGAACTTCTGACATTACTTTCCAGCTTTATGCAAATCAGCAGTTGTTGATCCCAAGTCTTCTGAGATCTCATGGTTCACATCAGCAGATGCTTCTTGTGAATAGCATAAATAAACTGAAAATGTTTTTTATAAGTCAAAGTAGCTGTAACCTACACCCCTGATCTTGCTTCATTGATTGGACTCTGTGCTTGTTAACTATTGACTCCAATTAGCTTTTGTTGAAGTCATTAGCCAAGGGGTTTGCATAGTTTTTCCAGACAACGCTGTTAATGTTTGAATGAAGAACAGCACAATTATTAGCATGATACTGGTTAAAATTAGTAGTGTTGTTAAAAACTACAACTTGAATAAAGATCTGACCATATTTTATGACACATTCGTACATACAGTAAATCTCTGAAGGTAAGCTGAAACAATTCACTTACTTTTTTTTATTGCCACTTTATGTGTTTACATTTTGGCAAATTAACAAAATTAACAACAACTAATGTTGACTTAAATTTTTGCAATTACTCTCTGTAGTGTACTCATGTGCAGACATCCATCACTGGATTATATTACATTTAAAAATGTGACTAATCTCAAAAATGATCCTTTTTTTCCCCACAATTTTTGCATAGATTTATGGAGAATTGTTTGATATGGATGGTGGAGATAACGATCTACTCCCGAAAGTGTAACAAACATAAAAATATGTGTATTGTGTTTCTGTGTTCATATTTGGTGAGTTGTGGCTCAGAGAAAAAGTGCGATTTTTGGCGCTAAGGGTTTTAAAGTACCTTAATTGTCTCCATGTGCTGTGAGTCACAGCCACTGCTCAAACTGTTGACCGTGTTGGTGAGAAGGTCGAACTTCAATAACTAATTTCATGTCTGCCTGAGCACTGGCACACACCAACTCTTTCTTTTACCTCTCTCTGTCTGCACCCCACAGTTTGAAGAATTCTGATCTAAATCATCCCAGAAGCAGGAGGGGGCGGGTTGTTCATTAGTATATAGTCAAATCTTTCATTGGCTAAAACTACTCAAAAGCAGCCCAAAGTCAAAACTAATTTTTAACTAACCAATTAAATAAATGTTCCCCTATTGAGAGGGAAACCACACAATCTGGCAATGCTGCTGTGTTTCAAAATACTGACCTTAATTCCAAAAAGTCCAGAAAATGAGCTAAATCATATTTAAAAAAAGAGAACTGACTCATCCTTGTGGGCCAGATTTAATCTATTTTACAATTCAAAACAATATGAGTCTAATGACTAATTATATTAAGACAGACATTAACACAGCACGCACGCACACACTCACACAGAGTTAACAAGCCGCAGATTGCACTGCACAGAAGAAGCCCACAAGAAACTCTTTAAACCAACTCTCAGAGGATCGGAGGCCATTAGGCAGAAAGATTTAGCACAGTGTTTGGGCCTTTTTGAAAGATGATTTGGTGATATTGTTTTAGAACCAGAAATTCATAACTGAAGCATGAAAGTGTTCTCCATTCACTTTCCCGATACCCTTTAGAGGTTTGTTTGTTGTTAGAAATCGTTGTAGTTATATAAATTGACAAGGAAATTCTGCCAGCTAACCACAATCAATGGAGGAAATTTGGTTAGTGATGCAGGATCTGCTCATTACGCCCAGCCAGTGGAACAGAGCTCTGACTGCCAAAAAACTACTGTACTGTGTTTTTTCTTAATAACAAAGCATTTGAAATACAAAATGAGGAAGCACTTGGGAAAAGAAAACCTGGTTTAGGTAGCCTTAAATCACTGCTCCAAAGTTTCAGTGTAAAATCCCTTTCTGTTTAACCCCCTTAAAAATGGCAGCAAACATTTTGCTGACATGTAACACACTAACTTTCTTCGATGGATGATTGATATGAGAACCAAATTCACTATGGGAATAATGTTTAGATTAGACAACACTTCAAACAAGTGAAGTGGTAAAAAATTATGAGCTGCCATTGCTGGACACTAGCCATTTCAAAGCAGTTTGAACATAATTCTGAATACGTCAACAAAAAATGTAATTGATTTCAAATTGATTTTCATGGCCAGAATTATATCACTAAAGGATAATTCTATTCCAGTGAAGTGATCCATTAATCACTAGTAATCTTGGACATATGTGTGGTTCATTATAACAGAGAAGCTATTTATTTTGATCACTGGAAACTTCCAATCATCAATTTTCTTCTTTCCTTTCTTCTTAAGCGTAATTCATGAGTGTTTCACAACTGTTGTGTGTAAACAAATATAAATTTACAATGGCTTAATCTGAAAAAAATGTAAATACTGGAAGAATATACATTATATAACCCAATGCTAAATTAATATTGTCTCCTGCCGTGTTAAGTTTTAGTTTGCTGATATCTTATAGCTGACCTGAAGCTTTGCAAGGCTCTCAGCAAACACATTCTTATGAACTACTGAAAACATCACTCTACAACATGACAAGTTTGTGCAGTACAGAATTTAGTTAAACTGAATTTGAACACTCATACAGACATTTGACAATATGACCACAGCATAAAAACAACACAACATATAAAAACATTCTTCCATGAGCCCCATGATCTCCTATTGAATTCCTCTACTTATCATTACTTTCTATTAAATACAGTAAATGTTTCAATTATCTTGGTTATTTATTAAGGTACAAAGACAGAGCTGATATGTTTATTTTTATGTAGTTGCAGAGGTTTAACAAAGTTTCAAGAGGGTCTCCTTCAAAAATCTAGCGTGAAGTGGCTCTTTAGTTTTCAGTTAATAAAGTTGCATCAGCACTGACATTGACATGGACACCTGATGAATTTAGCTCAAGTATTCACTCCTGCCTCAGCTCTGTTTTGTATCTTCACCAACTCCTGAAGGAAAAATCTGACTTTTTAGCTGCCAAATGCTTCACTGTGTGTTCGCATCCAAAACAAACTGTAGGTCTCTTTTGGAAACGCTCAGAGCACACAACCACGAGTACTGTGGTTACACGTAAATGCAGTACCATAGATTTGAAGCCTAAAATTATGGTTCAGGATGCGTTTATGTGTGATATTTTGTGATCCCCTTTCAGATTAAAGAGTAATTTGATCTATTAGTAATATAAAAATATTAATTAAAGCAGCTATAAACATGTTTTTATGCTACATTAGCATGTTTGACATGAGTATGGATATTAATTTACATGAATGGTTGCTAACATACCAATAATAGGCTGTGTGCTGAGGCCTTTCTCCTGCTGCTTTGACTCAAGCAGCAGTTTCAGCAGAATACACCCCCCTGATCATTAAATAGTAGACGAGGAGCTTAACTGCAATGGCGACTTATCAAAAACTATTTGCTGTGATGCCTCTGAGTCCCCGTAAGACCAGACGTGTGCAGATCAAAGACTGCACTACATACTGTTACGAGAGTGCTACTTACTGTGGAGTCCACAGATGTGGACTGGAAAAAAAAAACTTGTCTGAATAACGTGACAGTCCTTCATCTAACTCCTCACAGATGAAGGAGAGTGTGGTCCCTGAGAAATCACTTAGTCTGAGTGCATGAACCCACACAGAAGGAATAGTAAGTGCTTCATCAAAACCTGTTTATACGTTGACATAACTATTATACACTAATATTCTCCTATGCCATAGATTATTAAAGGTTTATATTTTGAAGGTGGATAACCAGTACAGTAATAGCAGGAGATTTTAATGATGGCTTAAAATCATGACTCAAACCTTAGAAACATCTTCTCTAACTCATGTTTTTCCAGCTCCTACTTTGTTGGGTATAGATTTTTTCCTGGATTTGCCTCATTAATTGCCCGTATTTGTTGCACATTCTAGTAAATGAGATATTTTTATGTAGTTTTAGGCTATATTGATGCAATGTTAGGCTCTGTGTGTAAACAAAAGTGTGAGTGTCGTATCTGTTTGAGTAATTATTACTACAGCTTTACAGCAGTGATGGTCCTTCTGGAGGTGTCATGGCGCTAATTCAGACAAACAGCTGTAATCTGTAATGGGAGGATCACACTTGATAACCCCGATGACTCCATCCCTCCCACGCGACTCTTCTCTGAGTCCGCATTTGTTCCAAATCTCAGCTCAGCATCTATGCAGACGCTCATTCCAGCGAAAGTGTTAATCCTTCACCACGCACTGTTTGCAGTCTTCTCAGTGAGCTTTGGCTACAGGCCTATTAGATGTCAAGTGTCACAATATCAGCAGACACGTTTGTTTTTTTCTCTTGCACCAACAACAATGAACTCTGTCAAATCTGACTACATTATATTACTGCTTCACTGGTCTGTGAACCAATGTAGACTGAGCACAAAGGAGTTTAATTTCGTTTATCCACATTTAGTTTGATTAAGAATGAATCTCTTAAAAATAATGAAGAAGCAATATCTGTGGCCAGTTGTGTCAATGTAAAGGGAACTAATGCTTTCTGCTGTAGCAAAAACTTGATTTTTGTTAAACGGAAACTTCACTGATTTTCTATATGTTCCTAGTTTTGGGAGTACATGTATATGAATGGCATTAAACGTCCCTCTGGTGTTCAGTTCGGCTGACGACATACTACAGAGATTCCATTCTTGGTCAACCTGCTCCTCCAGACCTCCTACCCATTCTCCTCCCTATTAAAACTGTTTGAAACAGCACATCCAAGTGCCTCCATAAACTGACTATAGGATGTATCACTATTGTGATTCAGTACTGTGAGAGTGAGCAGCAACAATTTTGTTAATAGATCTAATAGTGTATGCTGTGGACGGCTCTTTAAATAACAAAGAAAAAAGAAATACTAATACAAAGGAGTGGATTGTAATTATAATATAACAGTTTGGCACATATTTGTTCTCC
>JAUBNQ010000002.1:13634894-13653463 GCA_032353495.1 Ctenopoma kingsleyae
ACACACACACACACACACACACACACACACACACACACACACACACACACGAACATGACTAACAGTGGTGAAACAGGTGAATTTATGTATGCAGCTGAAACAGCGCTGTCTTTATGTGGAAGGTATATGCTAAGTGCTCTGCAAGCCACAACCAATCTTCTGCTCTCTCCCTTCATTCACAATACATGCGCTTTTGTTTATTTATTCTGAAAGGCGAGCAGACAAGCCTATCTTCTGCCTGCATTTTTCTCCTCATCCAGAGAAGAACAGGGCTGCAGATACACACGGTCCACAGCCAAACAACTTCCTACACAGGGTAAAAAACCCCATCCCTGTTCTGGAGGAATGATTATAGATGTCAGCACGCACAAATTCAACCTGGCTTTTCAGGACGACAAGAAATCCAGCATGATAGGATATTGTTCTTTTTTCTAATGAAATCAGAAATTTTCATTAGAT
The DNA here is from genome assembly GCA_032353495.1 of Ctenopoma kingsleyae. Lineage (NCBI taxonomy): Eukaryota > Metazoa > Chordata > Actinopteri > Anabantiformes > Anabantidae > Ctenopoma > Ctenopoma kingsleyae. Next base: position 13,635,354 of record JAUBNQ010000002.1, read on the forward strand.
GAAATTTTAATTGAGATCATGTCTCTATTGTGTTGGATGTCTTCAATCACCTACACTAATCATATGGATGAACTTAATGGTCTGTCCACATCCTGTATGCTCTGTCCCCACAGATCCACTGCAGGATCGCTGAAACCAGCTACATGTGTGTTGATTGATCGATTGTGTGTCTCTGATCAGCCAGTTTCACTCAGTTGTTATTATACAAGTGCAGCACATCGTCGCAGGTGAGGGGTTTAGATAGATGATTCCATTTGCTGCACGAGTGATTTTAGATGTGCTGCTGTGACGGTGCTTTACACACAGGTTCAGATTTTTTAAACATCAATCTTATTACAACGCCTGCATGCCATATGTGCTACTTGGAGGCTCTAATCATTCCAACGTTCTGAGGCTGTATTACACAGTATCTATATGAACCACTGCAAAATGATCAGTTTCTCAGGTTTTATCTTTAATAGGTGCACGTATTGAACTGAACAGCTTTATTTTTTGTGAACTGCTGACAATATTTTCCAAATAAAACTGTTGTTCTTTAGAGCATAACTTGAAAGGAAATGACAATACATCAAAATAGGAGAAATGATGCAGTGTTTGCTGAACTTGAATAATTCAAAGAAAACAAATCATCTGTTCATTTTTAAACAAAATGGAAATAATGTTTTGACTAAAGAACATTCAGAAATCAGTATTTGGTTACGTAACCTTAATTTGCAATCGCAGCTTTCGTATAATTTGGCTGCTCTCCACCAGTTTTTCACATTGCTGTTGGGTAACTACACCACTCTTTTCCTCATTAAATAAGATTTGATTCGGGTGATCACCTAATCAGTACCTCCTAAATCAGAATGAGGTATTTCTTAGTCTTTCTCAGTGTTCTGTGTTCTTAGGGTCCTGTGACAAAATCTAGTATGAAGACCCCCATTACCTCAGTTTTGGGTTTACATGCTGCATATTTCTAAATTAATTTGTGTTAAATTTCCACACAACAAATCTGAGATCTGGGAGGATTCTGGCACCGCAAAACTGTATAGTAGACACAACCGATATTTTACAGAACCAAAGGTTCACAGAAACCAGAGGCTCATTATGTCCTGTTGTCTAACAAGTTAATCCAGCAGTGGTCAATACAGGCCATGAAGTGAAACCTTCATAGTGTTACTACACTGTAAATTATGGGGGAGGTAATTCACAGTCAGGCTGTTCAGTGCAGTATATACTTGCAGCAGGAGCTAACAGGGAGTCAAATATATAAAATAAACATCTTCACCATGGCAGTAATACTAGGAAGTATTAGTTTTTTACGAAACTGCCTGTAACTTTGGAAGAAACAGGGAATTCACTAGTTCAACACAATTGGTATCAATACTGCTCTTATTAAGCAGATCAGCCAAATGTGATCAATCCACATTAAGAACAAATTCTTTGTCCATTTAATTATAAAATTCAATACGTCCTCTGTGAGTTAAACTAATTTAGTCATGGTGAGTCACTGATTCATCTTTGGGGCCACAGCAATTGTTAGCTTCACATGATGAATGATGAATGATTAGATCAACTGATAACTCTTTCAATGCACATGTCATTGACTATTGGATTAATATTGACCTGTTAAAGGCCCAACCTATCCTCCTGGAACACTGACATTTTTACAAGACACTACAATCTATCAAAAAGAGAGTAAACGCTGGTCATGTACAAATCTAAATATGTGTACTGCAGCTGAAATATTACTGAGAACCGATCTGTTTTTCTCAGAAGCAGCTTGAGCTGACATTTTCCTGCCTTAACAAAGCATGAAAACAAGGTAACTCCGGGTTCAGTATACTAGAGTAGGATCATATGCCTTGGACCCACATGTTAAACTCTACTGACAACTTCCATGGTTCCTCAACAAATGAAATAGGACATTGCAGTTTTCAACCTTGGAGATTGTTTACTGTGGCTTGAAAGGCGGCAAATAGGCTCAGCTTCTCATCCTCGCTGCTTACATTTTACTGATGATATTTCTGTGCAGGCCACGAACCTGTGGAAAAGCACTTCAATGCGCTACACATCCCAAAGGCACATACTGACATATGGTGACCTAGAAGAAGAACCAAGTACAAACTTAAAAGTCTGAGTCCTGGCTCAAACAATTTTAGTAGCATTCATTCAAAAATTAATAAATGAATTTCTATATCTCTTGGTAACTCTTGGTAACTGTCTTGCTGACTGAACCCCCAATCATCATCTAGGCTTTCTTTTCCATTTCAGGAAATCAATCAAAGCAGTGGAACGTTGAAATGGCAGATAATGTCTGGAATAAATGAGCAACTGCAGCCAGTGGACATAAAAAAAGGTTAATTTCCTGCCCTTGAGTTAGTTGTTGATGCGCTGCCTGAGCTCAGCACTCCTCCAGATTGAAGTGCGAAAACAATGTCTGCAGGTGTGTGTTTGATCTCTCTGAATGACATTTACCTAGGAACCCTTGAGAGTGAGTAGTAAGGCACCGTAAAGACCTTTTGTTACCTCACCTCTGATGACAAAAACAAATGCACTACAGCTGAATGAATGCTTGGTTATTCACTGCAAAGTGTGATCTTGGCAAATCATTCGGAGCTGTACGCTGAATGATTTTTGTGTTTTTTTACCACGCAGCTCGGCTCTTGCATCTGTCTATCCCCAGTGACTGCCTCAAAAACACTATTGGACCTTTGCTGCTTTTGTCTTTTTGTCTTCTCGCTCCAACCAACATCTCCCTCCCATCTCTCTTGTTTGTTCCATTCTTGCCCCCATCTCTACCCTTACCTCTCTCTCTAATTAACACCTACTGTAAGCTCTGTCTGCCTTTGCAAATCCCCAAGGACAGAGCTGGAAAGAGAGACAGAGAAAGGAAAATAAATACAATAAGAAAGAGAAGCGGGAACTCAACTGAGCAAGAGAGAAATTGGCACAGAGTAGCGTAGAGACAGATTAAAAGACAGATAGAGATAATGACTATTAAATATGTGGCCTCATCCTGCGAGCCGGCCAAATTAAAACGTATGTTAAAAGAGATGCAGCGGTGAGATTTAACAAAATAAAATACATAAAAAATTTAAATAACCAAACTAAAGTGAAGAACTTAAACATGTTTAACATAGGCACAAATGCAGACAGTCTGATGCATACACAAACTCACAGCCTCTTTAGAAACCATCTGTCTTTGTAGACTCATCAGAGACTTCAGGACAACATCAAACGATGCTGTAGAGCTCGAGGTGCTTGACTGCATTTGTGTGCGCGCGCGTCTGTGTGCATGTGAAGCCATGGGACACAAGAGTGCGCAGTCCATTTTTATGGCTCGAGGCTCAGCTGGTGTATATCAGAATGGGTGGAGTCCATGTCAGCATAAGGACTTGCAGCTTCAACAGAACACTTAAGGCACACAAATGTACTTTTGGCAGGCACTGCGACATATGAATACATACACACATATAAATACATACATACATACATACAGGTGTGCCACTTGATAGGTCTCCATGGAGACAAGACAGCAAAAGCGCACACATATAAATTGGAAAGTTAAAAATGGCAGCAAAGTGAGATGGTCTGAAAGGCTAAAGCTGTTTGTCCAAATGAAGAAAAAGAAAACAACCACAGGCAAACGCAGCAGCATCCAAATTTGCAAGCATTAACAAACACACGCAGGTTGAGAGGAGAGTGTGTGAGTGTGTATGTGTGGGTGTCCGTGTCTGAGCAAATGTGGCTGCAGCATTACCAGTACAGATTTATCACAAGTATCGATTAACCACATACGTCCAGCATCGTGAACGCAGCAAAGCACTGAGTCAACAATACACTGAAAAATTACTGTTTATATCAACAACACTCCCATAAATTATGAACTATTGCCTTCGCACCTGCATGCACACACACCCATAAACACAGGCAGACACACACACTGTGCAGCATGCAAAAAACCCTGAACACCTGCCACTACAAAGAGCTACCTGCTACTAAACAACAACAAAAATACAGACAGACACACCTCACACAGGACATAAAACACACATATACACTGACTGGCTAGTACACTGCACTGAATCACCTGATTAAAAGAATTATGACATTTTATAATATTTTGCCTCCAGGATGAACTATTTGCACCACAAAGCAGTGCTATTAATATCAGCTGAGGCCTACGAGTATCTTGGCATGCACAAACACACACACACAACCAAAGGATCAGACAGGTTGTGACTTACCTCCACCTCCACCGAGGAGAGTGTTGTTGGCTGAAAGACAAACAAAAAAGAAATCTTTAAGAAACAAAACATGTCCTCACACATTACACGAATTTGTGTTTGTGATTGTGTGCATTCATAAAAGTATTTTTTAAACAAATAATCAATAGTTTAATAATTAAGGAAAATAATAACAAAATGCCAAACTACATCATCAGCAGCTTTATCTGACAACTTTAATTACTAAATACATTCTGCAGATACAAATTCTTAATATAAATATATATATAGTCATACACTAATATATGATGGTGTATTGTTATACTGCACATTAACAACCTGTCACTACATAAAGTGTTTAAAATCAGCTCCACCTTCACCAGCTGCTGTTTCAGTTCCACATCACGTCTCTTAGTAACAGAGATCTTTGTGCCTATTTTTTACTATAAACTTTCTTTGCCACAATTTTCATCCTTTGGAAGTTTGTCAAATAAACACAGACTAAGCTTCTACATTTGTTAACTTATAAAATACATTTTAGGGAATGTAGTTGCAATTCTTTAACAATTCTAAGAGTAGTTTTAGGCAAATACTTGAGCATCGAGTTTGTGTATTTCTACCACCAGCGCTTATAGCTTGTGTAAAACCATGTTGTTGTGCTTGTGGTCACGGGTATAAACTGGGCTTTATCCCTTGAACTGTTGTGTGTGCAGATTTGCTGTTCAGAACCTCCTCCTCCTTTATCTAGTCTTATATCTGATTAGGTAAACTTCTGTGTCTAAAAATAACTTTGCTTATATTTATTTGCTGGGGGAAAACATGGCTCTCGTTTGTCCTTCTGAACATAATTTGCCATTGGTGTCAGCATTTCTGAAAAAGAGTGATTCTCAATCCATGTCCTCAGGGCTCACAGTACTGCTGGTTTTGCCAACCAGCAAGCTAATTGCATTCACCTGGCATTGCAGGTGTAAGTCGGTCCCTGATTAGATGATAGAATGAAAACCAGCAGGCACTGAGAATCAATGAGGGCTGAGAGGCACTGCACAATAAAAACAAGTAGCTTCACTGCCGGCAGAGCTAAGGAATAAACTCATGCTGAGACTACAGTCCAAAAAGCAAATAAACAACTCTGTGACGAAACGCAGACAGACACTATGGTTCATTTTGTCTTTTAGCTATGAGAAAAGTCAGTCATGCAATTACTTTCTACCTGGATAACAAGGAGGAGACTGTAGCTTAAATAAAATACCAATATAATGAACACTTTCTGTAGCCAGACAAGAAGTGAATTAATGCCAGCAGCCTGGTGGGCCAGAGTGTCCCAAATCACTATGTTTCCTACTAGAATCAAGTCACTGCACGTTTAAAGAGTGTAAATTGGTGGCAGGGTGATAAGGCTGGCTGTGGCTGCTTCTGACATATATGACATCCAAGTGTTTTTCTCACCCACATATCCATAAATGTGTACAGTCAGCAGTGCTAGCCCAGTCTGCAGAGTGTCCAGAAAACTCGAACCTGACCACAAACTAAATAAAAGTCATGTTTTGCTATTCTTTCTCTGCTCGTGAATCAAATTTAAGTTAATGTGGCCATGTTAGGAAAATCTGATAAGTACATAATATGTCGGGGAGGCACAGTTACAAAGTTATGTCCGTACGCACAGGGAACACCGTTACTCTGCCACTAGGCATTGTGCCAGTTGGGTATGGTCTCACATTGCACATCACACAAGTTGGTTTTAGAGAGGAATAAAGAGAGACTAAATTTCACAGCTGTCTTCCTCCACTCTTTAACATTTTCATCATCCCACTCTACCTCATTAATGGTAAATCCCACTTAAGTTTAGCTTTTAAACACACTATACATCTCTGTGTATGTGAACCACTGTCTCACTAACATCTCCCAAAGTGAATATCTCCACACTGTAATTTAAGAATGAACAGCTCTATCCAGCATGGATTGAAACAGTATCTGACTATTTAGGTGCAAAGCTTGTTTGAGAGTTGATCTTACGATGAACTGGAATAAAGCTCATTTAGATATACAAAAGCTCAGACAAATAAAATGTCTCCATTACAATAAGTCTCCCATTCATCTTCTACCGATTAGCTGCCAGCTGTACATAAGAGTGATATCACACACTGGCTCTTCATAATAATCGTCCACGCCGAGTAGGACGCCCTAGGCCTAGGAAGTACAGCTTAAGTATGAAAGGTTTTCTTTTTAAAGGAAGGCAAATCTGCCTGAAGGAGAGATGAACCAGCTCTGACAAGGAGCACTGGGTAGAAAACAGTTATCACAGGACATGAGGACTGGGTCTGCACCAGCGATTCATAATTTCATCATCATGTCTTAGTCCTCACTTTTAGTAACTATTAGCTAGTTTTAAAAACGTATCATACGTATCATATATTAGCAATATATGAGGTAGCAAACTAAAACGTAGAAACTGACATAATGTGTGTACATTCCATTTTTACCTTTTTACTGTAAATTCACTGTAAACTAAAGGAAATACCTATTTCCATGGCACAAAATCAATCACCACTACAGAATCACTTTATCCTTTTCACTAGGTGTGCTTGAAAAAACATTTCAAGGCTCATCAGAAAGGCTTCTTCAGGTCCGACTGCTAGCCCCAGGTATTTTGATTTATCAATTGCAATGATGCTGAAGATGTTGAATTAATTTTAGCCCTGTACATATCTGTTATGGTGTCACTTCAGTTCCTGCGTCTTCTACAGTGATAGTGAAAATTATGTGAGATATATACATCTGTGTGAAACTTGTGGTGAGAGCTCATTATTTATGTGCAGTATGTGTTTTATAAAAGGTAAATGTTCACGAGTAGTTTTTGTTCATTTATATTTATAAAGTTTACATCTATACCTCTCAGGTTAGGGGTGGGTCACTCATTTGGAAAAAATAAAAATAAACAGTCAAAAAACATGACTTAAAAAAAACTTTGGAATAATCATTCTGCAAAAAAAGCAACAGATAAAAAGACAGAAACACTGTCACTAACTATCTTTTCACTTGAGAGCTTCAGTTTTAAGTGAATAAATAACACTTCTCTTTCTTAAATACGTTTTCTATAATGTAATTATTAAGTAACAATTAATATCCTATTAACAGTGAGCTAGTACAATATGAGACTTTTACAAACATATATCTGAAGAATGCAAAATATCATCTACTTACTGTTTTCAACAAAATTCCAGAAATTATTATTTTTTGTCAATATCACACACCCCTGTCTGGGACTAAACACCAGTCAGTTAGAACTGAAGACGCCTTTCTGATGAGGTGACACATCTTCAAGAACTTTAAGCAAATCCAGCTGCCTCTAAATGGCACTTTTGAAACAACCTGACTGAGAATCTCCACAGACATTCTTCACTTCCACAGTCTTTCTTTATAGACCAGCTCTTAACGTGAAGTATGTTATTGACGGTAGGTGAGCATCAATCAGGAGAACAGCAGAGAAGAAATGAGTGGAGTTTACATCATTATTGAACAGCTATTTCATCAACCTTTGGACCACAGTCCTCTCACTCAAAGACAAATAGTTGGACACAATTTAAACACCCAGACCAGGTGGATAAATCCCGACCAGGAAATCAGGAAAACAGCACTCAGCCATTTCTTCAGTGCACTTTAAATGAAAAATGTGCCCACAGATGCTTTTACTGTTGTTATGTATCAGTTTATGATGTTTAATGCATTTCAGGACTTATCTTGTGAAGCCGTGTTGAAATGCATTTTTCACTCACTTTCCCGTGTCAGTTAATGCCCAACATTTCCCATAATGTGATTGCAATAAAACCTGGAAAACACACTCACACAGTGACAATGAAATTTCTCCAATTGAGAAAAAACATCTCTCCTATTACTGAAAAAACATGTTTTATCTCTACCATCAGTGTCAAAATCTTTATCTCTGCCTCCTTTTGATGGATTTCTACCAGTAAAACTGATAAACGCCTGCAGCAAAATCTAAATGGTGTGTAACAAGAGGCCTTCTCCCGCCTTCTGAGGGAAGGCACAAAAATCTAGTAGTTGCTGATGTTTTAGATTGCTGACAAATGCTAAACAATGTCTCCAGAATTGTAGGGTACACTGTTTGCAGGGTGGCATGCAAAGGCTTGTGTGATTTGAACATTTCCACACTTATTTCTCCATTGAACGAAATATCACCTTGAATAACAGCACTTTTCAGGACACCCCATATTACTGGATAACGTGGGCGTTCAGATTGAAAACAGCCCAACATAAACAAAAAGGTGTTGAGTCAAGCTGTGGTGCTTCAGCTACACTCTCAGTGAGACAGTGAAATATCATCCTGTTTGAATAAAAGATTCATGACTTTTAGGCTAAAATACAAAAACATGTGCCTAGTGGTTGAAAATATTATGAGGAAGGATTTTATTGCTCTGATTTTATGTTTCATTATGATGAAATGTAGTTCTCTTTACAAAGTAATGGCACCAGGAATTGGGCATAAATGCATGTGATTATCCAAAGCAGCATGTTGCCAGATGAGCTTTTTCTCAGGCTATGAGGCAATTTTTCACCTGAGCCGTCTGTGTCTCTTTCAAATGAGTATGGTGCTTTTTGTTGTTTTGTTTTTTTTCATGTTGGGATAATGTCGGTCTGAACACAGCCTAACTGCATTTGAAACCCCTTCTTTTTCCCTCGTGTGAACCTTTCCGATGTCGGCTTGGGGTGGCTGTGTTGAACATCATCTCCTTTCCAACCAAAGACAATGAATGCCTTCGAGGAGAGGCTGCCTGTTATTCCCATTTGTGCAACCTAATGAATTAAGACAAGAAAGACATGCTAAAGATTTCTTGGAGAGAGATCAGGGAGGTAGTGTGATGCAGCCAGAAGGGTGATATGACGATATGTCTCGTTTCCACCCCACCTTTGAGTGTGAAGATTTGCAATAGGTATAAAAACTACTGTCTTTAGATGTTGTTTGACCTAGTTTGTTTGAAGCACGAAGTATAACAATGCAATATGAGGTTGTATTTGCTACAGTATGAACACTGTGCATATTTGCAACGGAGTTCATAATTGTATCCATGATTGGTTGCCCAGGCAGTTTAAAAGCTATAATCTCACATCCACTTTTCAATTTACACTGTCTCCATGTTCAAATTCAAGTTAAACTTTTACCTTTCTTATTTCAAATTCATCCTGCTTGTAATCTTTATTCATGTGATTACGTAATTATTTAAACTGTCTTATGTAAGAAACAATAGGCCGATAATATATTATCAATGATGTCATGTAATGCTTCTGCAGTCTGTGTAAAAACATAGGTGCTTGAGACTGAACAAGCCTCTGAGCCCTGAGGGGAAACAAAAGTGTCAAAGCAACTAAAATACTCATGTGTATGCACAATCATGCAGTTGCATAGAGGCAAACACACACACACACACACACACACACACACACACAGAAGTGTGAACACTTTGACACGAACACGCACATACACCAAAGTTGCCAGCAGTCACCAACACACACGTACACACGCCTACAGTCGTGTTTCAGTGTTTGGGTAACCATGGTGACGGCAAAGCCCAAATTGTTGTTACTGAAACCTAGTTAATTAGAGACAGTGAGACAGAGAGAGAGTGATGTCGATACTCAGGGGAAAGTGTTTCACCATCTGTTAAAACCCACATGTACCCTCTACCCATAGTGTGGTTCGAGTGCAACTGTGTGCATGTTCGAGGTGCACACTGGCAACAGTTATTGCATGCGCAAAAACAAACACATACAACTCTCTTCTCCCATGGCGCAGAATTCAAAGAGGTTAACAGTTTCTTTTTCTTAGTGGTATTAGATCACTAATTGGAATAGCTAATACTGAGCAGCTAAATAAAGCATGCTAGCATCTGCTGCCGAGACACACCAATTATCAGCGTGGGGAAGAGATCAGGGTGATAAGTTATACAAGTACACACGGAGCGAAAGAGAAGGAGGGAGCATAAGCTGACAGGGAGGGAGCAGAGAAGGAGGAGAGTGCGAGGTGTCAGGGGATGGAGGAAGGGCTTGGAGAGGGGAGAGAGAGCGGGAGGGAGGGGTGATGGAGTGAGTGAGTGAGAGAGACAGAGATGAAGTGAAAGAGAGTTGAGGGTGGAGAACGGAGACGCAGGACTAAATTTGCTGGGAACATAAAACAGCAAGATGGAGTGTACTTCTTCTTCCTTCTTTGGGTGGTAAGTAATCACACTGAGGGGGAGAAAGGGGGAGATAAAGAGTTAGAGAGAAAAGGTTGAAGTGTTGGATGGATTGAATCATCAGCGTAGGAGATGACCTGGTCAAATAAGGAGGAAGAGGAGGGAGAAGTTGGCTAAAGAGAGAACAAAAGCTCTAATCTGCTGTAAAAACATTTGGTTTTAACAACCTGTCTGCGTAAATGTATCTTTGTTTCTGTGTGTGGACTTGTGTTAGAAGAGTCAAGAGTAATGATGATGATGATAAAAACTGGCTTAAATCTCCTTAGTGTGAAGCTCTGTGTTAAACCAGCCTTCTGTCTTTGCTTTCTGTGGCCCTCCATTTTATTTTTCTTTCTCTCTGCACTCCGTGCTCTCTCCTGCTTATTCACAAGGCCCCAGAGCAACTTGTTTGCGTATTCCTCCTTCCCTCTCCTATACCCACCTTCCTACCCAGCATTATACCTCTTTCAGTCATTTAATTTCTGTCCATTATTTAGTTGGCGCACTTGAGACTGCCAGTCAATTTGCTGGTGTCCTAATGAAAAAAGGACTCCCGATATTGCAAGATAAATGCAGACATGGTTTGACACCTTTAGTAGAGATTAAATAAGATTGTAGTGTAACTAAAATTGATCTTTAGGATAAAATAAAACATTTTTTCAGTTGACATATGTAAGAAGATTAAAAGTAAAAACTGAACTTACAAAAATGAAGGAATTACCAAGATAAACATATTTGCTTTCAGTAACAAAACATTCATATAACACTTCATATAACTGATTACACATACAGTATAATGACAGAGTTGATGACTGCCCCACCCTGCGATACAAAACACACAGTGCAAATGGACCAGCCTAGCTTCCTCAATTAAACAATACAATACAAAAATAATAATTTTCTCAGTTTCGAAGAAAAATTTATTTTATTGCATCTCCTTTTGTTTGCATCTGTGTTCACAGTTGTATTGGCTTTCTTTGGCCCCTCAGCAAACACAGCTCCAAACACTTATTTAGTGTGAATGTGTTTTCCAGCTTCCTGCAATCTTATTCACACCTCAACATAAAAGACCTGTATTTCACCTCAAGGTTGTGACTGTGACGTAGTAAGACCTTGTAGTGCTAGAAACACAGTTCCATCTTCACAATCACATCATATTAAGGTGCGATAAAAACCCTACAGCAGTGTCTGGTATTGTTGTAACTGATCTGGTTTGAAAGTAGATTTATTACTGATATGTGATGACTTACACACAGGTAATTACCTATACATTCTTACCATGCATTCACACCTGCACAGACAACATGACACATAGCAGCTGGTAGCACATTTCAAATCATCGCTAAGACAAGCAGTGACAAGGGTAGCATAAGCTCAGAGAAACAAGAGAAAGTTGTTAAGGGTTCAACTGCATGCAAATGAGCAGGGATGAGGTGGAGAAATGGTTAAATTAGTCGTCTCACATATTATTTAGACTCTCTCACTTTTTGCACAACTGTATCATAGATTTTATTGTTAAAAGGATAAAATTGTTATTTTTACACACTAATTTCATCTAGTACCTCGTGATGAGCGAACTGAAAATATATTTTTAGAAATAAGTTTATTAGTTATTATTTATTAAAAATCAAAAACTTACATTAATATGCATACCCCTGATTAAGTACGCTGTGGAAGCTCTTTTGCAGCTTTGTATCTTCTTGAGTGAGTCTATACAGGGTTTTCTTCACGGACTGCCTAATATTTGGCTGCGTTCGTCGTTCCTTCCTGACCAGTCTCTGTGTTCCTGGAACTGAGATGCACCCCCACACCATGATGCTGCCACCACCATGCTTCACTGTTGGGATTATATTTGCATGTGGTGAACAGTATCTGGTGTTGGTGCCTGGTGTACACAAAGATTTTAATTTTATCTCATCAAACCAGACATTCTTCTACCTCATGCTCAGACTCCTTTAAATGTCACATAGCAAACTTCAAGCGGGCTGGCATATAGTATCTTTTACCCAAAGATACCCAAGAGGTTTCCATCTCACCTTTTTACCACTAAGGCCTGATTAATATAGTGCTGCTGAGATGTTAGTGCTTCTGCCACGTTCTGCTGTCTCTGCAGAGGACTTGTGAAGCTCTTTCAGATTGACCATTGGGTTCCAAGTCACCTCACGGATCAAAGTCCTTCTCATCCATTACTGAAATGGCGAGCTCTAGTAGGAGATCTAATGGTTCCACGCTTATTGTTGAGCAGACTTCTTAGCTGACATGTACTGTGAACTGTTAGACAGACATGTGCCTTTCTAAATCAAATACCTCTGGTGGACATTAACTTCTAGACATAGGTAAAGTTAGATTAAAGCAAACACAATTTAGAGTGTAATACAGTCTGAATACTTCTGAGATTACAGTTTTTCATTTCTAATACATTTGCAAAAAAATATATCACAGGCACAATGTATCAAAGCCTAACTCCCACTGGGAGTTGCTGTACTTTATAATGTTTGACAATACAAATCCATTCCTCTTCTAAAAACCTTGACACAAAGAAGGAGGCAATTCAGTGATGGATACCAATGCATTATTGGGCGAGTCTCAAGGATACAACGAAGTGTGTCTCTGCTCATAACAGGTGGAGTTTTTGCATGCATATCGTACTGATTTTAAAATGTTAAAATCAACACCTTATAAGATAATATTGGTTAATGGCTTTGTCTGACATAACACGTCAACATCATCAGCTACGCTCTCAGGAAATTATGCGAGTGTTGTGGCTTTGAATGTGCACAGACATACAGGATACTACTTTAGAATATGATTAACTAATATGACCAACATGTAAATATTTCACAGAGGAAGGCTGCAACGGCTGTACGGTGAGCTAGTGACTAGTTGAGCTACCAGAGGTGAGCATCTAGGTGATATTTGATCAGTGGACTGCACAGCAACCTCAACATTTTAAGTACAAACTAACATTCATCAGTGAAAAGGTGAACTGCTTAATATAGAGGAAATACTAAGCATTTACTCTTTTATGCAACTTTCTTTGTTGCAGCGTTCTTATTATTTATAGGGTTAAGTAGGATATGAATAAAGAATCTAGTCAGTGCCATTAGAATATTTTCCTTTCAGTTGTTTAAGTTTAGCATGTTTGTTTAAAGGGATTGTGCAGCTAACATGCTTTAACCTACTTTTACTTAAGTCAATAATTGCCAGCACAGGGCTATTAAACTGATACCATGAGGGATAACTAGACCATAAATTACAGTAATTTGCCACAGACATACTAATAGTTCCTGCAGGAATATGACTGCTATTTTTCATTAAAGTAACTGTAAAACAAGATTAAAAAAGCATTAAACAGATTGTAAAATGCCTCTGTTTAATAACGGACAGTTTGAAACACTATATTTTTTTATTATGAGAAAAATATTATAATATGCAATAAAACAATTAAATAAACCTATCTAACTATTTGTGACACTGCAGAGATGACTGACTCATGATATCGTTCTAACAAACCTGGCTATGAGAGGCATTATGGGAATGAATTGGATTATACTATATGTTCATATAGTGTGTCTCCCCCACTGCGCGAGGTTACATATAGCTTACTATAATGTGAGCAGCAATATTACCTCAGTGCATACATCATATCATTGTATGCATATATCAGCTCATTAGTAACAAGAAATGGCAATACAGAGTGTTCATATAACAAATACTGAGTCCAAGTCTGGTACTGTATCAGTGCCAAACTCTAAAATTCAGTATGAACTAGGCCCTAATACTGTCTCATTGATGGTGACCTAGAGTCTGACAGTGGAAGTTGTTTGAGGTGAATCAGGCTAAAGGGAAGCTATCCCTGGAAGAGCGCCAGAGGGTGCTGGTGTTGCAGCTGCACCCAGACCCAGGGCCCCAAGGGGCCCACATAGGCCCTCTACACATGCTCTGTGCACATAAAACTGTGTGGGTGCACGGGATAGGTGTGTGCCAGCATTTTGCACCACGTCCTATCTGTGAAAGCTACAATTAAAACTGCTGTGTATGCAGCAGCCAAAGGGCTACAGTAAGCTGTGGTTACTCTTTTGTGAAAGAACAGCCCAAAGGTAATAAATGCAAATTAATTGCAAGGTATACCTTGTAGGCAAATAAAAATTATTGGTCACAAAGTCTGAATTAAAACACATCAATATCAATTTAACCAGTGCTGACTAGCAGTCATTAGTTGAGTCTCTCAGTCCTTAAGGAGTCAGGGAACCAGTCAGTCAGTGACAGATCTGTGTTACATTATCTGTACGTTTAATTAAAGCTCAAACTTACTTACAGAGCCAAGCTGTTTTTCCACATTACTGCCAACTGTGAGAAACTGTTCTCCTCCCTTCCCTCAAGGAATGAAATCCACTTATTTTCCATCTAAAGGGCCTCAAAGCGGCCTCAGGGCACCCTCACTTCCAGTGTGCGTGCGTGCGTGCGTGCGTGTGCGCGCACCTGTCAGTCTAACGCTTGGTGAGTTGTCGGTAATTGCTGGACCGTGGCGACCTGCTGAACCTCTGTAACGGAGCTCAGAGAGCCGCTGTAAAGAGTACGCCCCACCACCACCACACACACGCACGCACACGCACGCACATACAGAAAACAGCCCGGCGCTCAGCCGAGAAGAGGAAGAGGAGGAGGAGGAGGAAGACAGAGCGTGCGCTGGAGGCGACACCTGTCAAGCCATTACTAAACACAGTTGGCTTATTTAAAAAGACTGAGGCGCCCTGAAGACTTGGGGGGGAATAAACCGAGGTGGAAATAGAGATTAGTCGCACCTATTGTCGCATGTTTGCGCCCTGGGAGAGACACGGAGCCCTTTGAGGAGAGAAAAGGGGAGTGTGTAGCATTATCATTATGACAAGCCATTTTGGAGTTGGAGTAGCGAAGTTGACGCAGGTTAGATGTCGGCTGAAAGAAGCAAAGTGACTGCGAGAACCGGCAGCATAAAACGGGACTTAATCTAAGGTTAGTCCTCCCCCCTCTATCGCTCTCCTCCCTCTCTCTCTCTCTCCCATTCACACGCACACACACACACTCGCTCCAAACACATTAACCCACAGTAGAGCACAGACAGAAACTACAGGGTGGGAGATAACTAGTGCACATCGCGGAGCTTCGGTGCAGCCAGAGCGAACATCGTCCCCGTGCCTCCGCGGCGCGTCCACCACCACCTCAGAGGCTGTAGCCTCTCGCCTTCTGACCGGGACTTAACGGACCCGCAGTGACATCTATTAAGTTGGGGAGATGATTTGACAAGTATGTCTTGAGGGATTGCGAGCAAGAGAGAGGCACAAAATGGATAACAAAGGTACGATCCGTTTCAGTGTGGTGTGCAGGGAAAAGGGTTCATTCAGGTTAGACTGGGGGGCTGTCGAGCCTTTCCTCTGTTGTATCAGTGACGGTGGTGGCATGTTGATGGTAACAGACTCATGAGTGTGCTTGTTTATATAGATGTGCGTTGATTTGTGCAGCGACCTGCTGGACCAGCATTAACACAGTAAAATGGAAGAAGAAAAAAAAGGCAGAGATTTAAACAGCAGGGCTTCAGAGAGTTACAGGCAGAGGGAGATTAAAGTGAGAGATTATAGTTCGAAAAGAGATAGAATTCCCACTTGTATGTTTTCTCTCATCTCTCCCATCGCTCTTTCCTGCTCTCTCCCTCTATCCCTCATATGAGCAGCAGTGTGTGTTTTTCATACATGTGTAATTGCGTGTGGTCTACTTGTACATGTTTGTGTGTTTCCATTCGTCAGAAGAGCCAATACTGTCTCCCAATGGACATGCCCTTCTTACAGTGACAATGTCTGCACACCCACCCACCCTCTTCAACTCACACACACACACACACATAGTACAAGGGCCTATGAGCTTTGATGCTCCATGTTGTGCAGAGCACCAACTAGACTTAAAAAAAAAAACACAAACAAAATGTAGCGTCATCTCAGCAAAACTGCAAAAATCTCTCGCTGGATGTAAACACAAACATACATCTACAAGCAAAGGATTAGCAGTCATGCAGAGCCACACTGAGACATCAGATTAGAATGAGATTCTCTGGGCCAAAGCAGTACAGAACATGGGATTAAAGAAGAAGGACAGACATGAGTGGATAGATGGATGGAGAAAGAACAAGAGGCAAAGAGACCATACGGGGGGTAAGAGAGAAAAAGGGTGAGCAGCAGAGAACATGAGATTAAAATGTAATGTCCTAGAGAGGCAGCGAGAAAGAGCGAATCCAGGGCAAGTCATGCAGTTAGAGGGAACTGCACATTGGCAGAGTGTGGCAAGAATAAAGAAGAGGAGAAAGCAGCAGACACTCTTTCTCTATCGCCTCCCTTTTGATCTCCTTTTATTCACCCATCCAACAGTATGAGAGGAGCGCTGCTTATATAACTCTTCATTTCAAACACAATAAACGAAAGAGGGTTTGTGGGGAAAAACACAACAGGCATTTTAGAGACTGTTAAATTGCTGAACAAAAAAAAAAAAAAAGAGGATAAGAGGCGTTTCCATGCACTCATGCTGACATCAGTATGTGCCTGAATGGCAGCATTTTTCATTTCCTGAAATCTGTCACAGGCATCATTCATCCTAACAAGGAGCCCTGCGTACACCTCGTAAGCAAATGTGGCTGTTCAAAGTCCTCAGCACCTGTGTGCAGCTCAGCTGACCGAGCGTCTCTTAAGTTTTTAACAGCATGCATTAAAATATGTTAGTCACAGTGCATTCAGCACCGTATGTGTACTTAAAGAATTATTTCTGGCTGATTTCTGATTAATCTCATGTCTTTAGCACTGTTTAGACCTTTTGTATTCGGGTTGTTGTCTTCAGGTTGCTGATGCCAATATGAGGCCATTATCAGACTAATAAAAGGCATCTTATTGAGAATTAGTAGGATATTAAAATACAAAGACCAGATTTTCTGCCTTGTTTTAACAGATTGTCCTGGAATACATTTCATACTGTTCTGTAATATGACTTGACTGATTCTCTGTGTAGACTTTATGATAATGAGGCTCAGAGCTGAATCTGTACTTGGAGTGAAAAGCCACATGGATGAAAATATTTAAAACACTTGTTTGTTTTGGATTTGTTATCCTTTCAGTTCTTAAAACTACATCTCCACATTAGTTGGTCAACATAGGTACAATTCAAGAAGCTGAAAACACATTCAATTCATAAATATGTCATTAACAGCTGCATTTTAGGCACATCAAACATGCAGACACCTGATAAATAGATCCAACATTCACCTGCTAGTCACTAACACTGTCTGCCTGCTGCTTGCTGTAGTAAAATAGTAAAGCCGTTATCCATAAAACCAAAACAATGAGCTGAAAGGCACTAAATCATTGTGCTTAACTTGATTAATAACAGAAAGCTCTGAGTTCCTGTCCTACTGAACAGTGAACAGTAAATGAAGTCAATTTATTCCACCCCATCAAATATAAGGCCTGCCACAATTACCCCAGGGGTTAAAACTGCCCACAGTTTTCTTCAGAAGTAGTAGCATATTTTTCCTCGTGGCAAATTGTTCAGTTTAGGAGTGAGTGATTGCCTGTAGTAGTGAGCAGTGTTCAAGACTCTGGGTCAGTGCCCTGTGGCAGAACAGCAGGTGTCATGAGGAAGAGATGACTCTCTG
>JAUBNQ010000002.1:13657913-13699623 GCA_032353495.1 Ctenopoma kingsleyae
CACACACACACACACACACACACACACACACACACACACACACACACACACACCACAAAGGACTCCAGGGATTCTGCTCCAAAGGCTTAAGTGCCAAGTTCAACCTAGCAAGAGTTATTGCAACCTATCTAAGAGTGTCTTCTGGTGGACTGACTGTGCGCATGTGTGTGTCTGTCTGTGTATACAGTAAGTGTGTGAGGGTGTCCGCCCCATAAATTGCCTGTCTGTAGATACTTCCTGGGCATACCTCAGTCTGAGCAAGACACAGAGTGAGAAAGAAAAGAGATGAGTGTGTAAATGCTTTGAGCCGGAAAAACCCTCACTCATATTTAATGGGATTATTTATCCACATACTGTCATGAGACGATGTGTATGCATGCTGGGCTGTGTGTGGAAATGTGTGTGTTTTGAGAGATGGGGTCTATCATAACATCTCTTGGCGCATAATGTTGCTGGCAGAAAGGTAGAGAACAGTGTTAGACTGATATAATAACTCAATATTAAAGCTGTTTATGTTGATTTAGACACCGGACAGGTCACATTGTCCACTGCTGATGTGATGGAGGCTAGACTCTTAGAGCTACTGAATATGTTTTTATAAATATTATTCTTTGTCGCAGATGGCAGAGCAGAAAAATGATTCCAGCGTGGTGTGGGAGGATTTTACTCACAGCTTCAGTGGTGTCAGTCTGTAAAGCCTGCAATGAAACCTGCCTCACCCTGTCTAAAGGAGCTGCCAGCCCACCTAAAAGCTTTCATCTGTGAGGGTTTCACTGGCTTTTCAGTGTCCCATGGTCTAATTGCCATTGCAGAATGCTTTTCTGTCCTGCCAAGAATAACATGCTGGGAGAAACAGTGAATCATATTAAATCTGAGTTTCTGTTTGCCATTAAACTGGTCAGATTTTAATTGAAAGGCAGGGAATTTCTGGTTTGCTGCCACCTCTGTCTGAAAATATGAATACTCATCATTAAGCAAGCATATCTGTCTGACTCTAATTGGAGGTGAAGCGAGTGGGTGAAGTAGCTGGACTCAAGCTCACAGCGCTGTGAATATATTGTCAGCACCCAAGGCTGCAGCCTTCAGAGAGCCCCCTGAGAGATAATACAGTTTATTTACTGCTTATGCATTTGTGCGCTGTCTCTGTAGCCCACAGTGTGAGGTCTGACTGTTTTAATTATAGCTGCTGTTTTTAAAATGAAGCTGTGCATCATATTTACACTAAACACCTTCACTCTGGGTATGTGTGTTTGTGTGTGTGTGTCCGCCCCTTGCTTCCTCTTCAACCCTTGTTTCTTTTTCTCTCATGGCCACTTCTCCCTCCTTCTCTCTCATCCCTACAGCTATCCTCCCTTTTCACCTCCACCTTTTTGGTCCAAGCCCACCTCCACTTCTGCTCTCTTTTCCTCTCTTCAGCAGCTCTCTCCCTCTGTAAGTCTCGTTCACTCCCTCCTCTGCTTTTCAGTCTCTCTTTGGAAACCAGCTTCCTCCAGGGCAAAAACTCTACAGCTCACTTTGTCTCCCTGTCCGCCTCCATCTATGCATCCCTTCTTCCATCTTTCTTCTTTATTCTGTCTCTTTCACTTATTTCATTTTTTTCGTGGCTTGAGTTTCATCCTCTCTTTACTGCTGAGAGAAAGTAGAGGAGGAGACATAGAAGGAGAGAAAGGAAACTCAGCAAGAGCACTCCCGCCACACACAGATATGGTATCAGGAAAGGATTTAATGTGAAAGGTTGGCTTTGATTTGGGAAACAACACCTCCAATACACCAAAACTGAAACTGAAACCTGAAATAAACTAAAGCTGCTGTAAATATAAAAGTCGGAGCTGTGTGATATGAATGATTTTACCACTGACTGATTAATAACAAAATTGGCAATTTATAACTTTATAAGTTATGTTACACTGCTTGAAAACATAGGATCCCAACACAGAGACAACTTTTCATGCATCAGAACTTGATACTTTAACAGCTTAACACTGTGGCAAATATAAAGTGCTCTTGTGGAGGTAACAAATTGAGTCCTAATTTAGTCCAGTGAATATACTGGTGAGCCAAAACATGACTGTTGCTTCCCAATATGCTTTTAGACAACCCACCAAAACAGCTTTGACCTGGTGCCATGGTGAAGGTGCCCTATGATAGTTAGTTTTTTAAGTTACAAAGTGTAAATGTCACAGATTGAGCTTGCCCCAGCCCATCACTCAGTATTCTCTTCGCATGTCAGTGTGTTAGGGGTGTAACAATGCTCCAATCCAATGGTGCGGATCATACCTTGGTTTTTGTTTTGTTTGTTTTTTTTTCTTTTGGGTTTTATTCAATCGTCAACTCTTTGGAACACTAAATCCTATAGAGCTCTGAGCGCTTTCGAAACACAGATGTCATATACTCTGTACTCTCCCTGAATGCAGCACACTAGAAATGTAGCTGTTGTAGAGTTGCTAGCAGACAGCTCACAAAAATACACCTTCTATACAGACACAATGTCTTAATGGTAAGCCTGCACACAAAGTGACAGGTCTTATGTTATCTTATGGCAAGAAACATCACATCTCCGGGATATTGCAAGCAGCGAATTTCAGAGTGGGGTTGTTTTGTTAACGTGAGTGTTATGGTTTTGGTCTCAGTTTAAGAACCATTACACTACTTACTGTCTGTAGGTAGTCGCCAGTGCTGACAGGGAGCACTACATGAGCCTTTTCGTTTCAGACACACATGTAAAGGAAAGGCCCTTGCCCATTTCTCATGCATACTACACGTAGACTATGAGAACTGACTGTTACTATCAAATATATCATGCACCATTGTTATTATTACAAGATTATCAACATTATCTGCTTCTTCTTTGAATTGTCATTATGTGTTGGGTTCATCCGTGCGCTGTTAACAAAGCTGAAAACCTGTTACAACAAAGAGTGAAAATAGCACAGAAATCTCCTTAAGGTAAGGTTGACCTCTACCCTTACCAGTAATTAGACCTGTCCCCAGGAGCAAGTAGCTCAGAGAAATGTCAGAAAACAAACAACTTTTCTCTGCTCTTCCCCCGTTAGCACATCTGATGCTGCAGTTTTTTAAATTACAAGACATGGTGCTGATATGTACAACTGAAACCGAAGGATTATAAGTGATTAATATAACCTAAGATAACTCGCTGGCTGTGAAAATAAGGATATTGACTCACAGAACTGATTCATTCTTGGTCGAATTTTCAGATTCTTAATCTACTGGGTAGAAAGCGAAGAGAAAAATAGAAACAGAAAAAAATAGAGTAGCAGGAAGAGAAGGTGTTGAAAGAGGATGAATGTTAGAAAGAAATGTGCCAAAAACCTTTTAAATAATCTACAGATGCTACTTAACACCTTCCAGCAGCCTGAAGAAGTCATCCTGCCGTATAAGCAAATTCAGAGATAATTGACCTCAACACGATTCTGAGTGAGAGGGGAGAGATGGGAGAGACAGAGACAGAGATTGTACCGTGGTGTGAACCGCCATAGAGAGTAACTGGGAGGTAGTGTTGTCACAGTGCATAATGGTGTTGCCATCATTATCACTGGCTAGAAGAACAAAGAACAGAGAGCTGGTGTGTTTCAGTGTGAAAGAGAGAGTAAGCAAGTTCACAGGTCAAAAGAGCAAGAAATTGTGTATGTGGGCATGCATAAGAAAGACTGAGGCTGACTGTGCCATTGTTTAAGTGTGGAGAAGATCCGTAGAACTTTTAGTACGCGTGTATTTGTCTGTGAGAGGTGTCCATTTTAGGGGAAACGGCTGCTGATCGAGGCTGCTGGCACACAAATTGGTCAGGCACAGTTCTGCCTTACGAAGCTGGCAATCGCAAAATGTTACTGCGTTAAACACATTTGTCTTGACATTTATCAGCACTGTGACATTTTTCCTCTCCGTTTGTGCAACAACAAAAATGTTGTAATTCTTTGTGCGCTGCCTCACATTCCTGTAGTAATACTTAAAGGCATTTCAGTACTTAGATTTAAATGGCAAAAAAAAAAAATAGGACCACAAAGGAACATCTCACTGTGGATTACATTTAACAACTGCAATAACGCCTCATAACACACAGTTTTGTCACATCCAATGGATCAAATATGGAATAAAAGTGATAAGAACATTAATACACCGCTGTCATTTAAGAGCTACTGTATTGCTCTCTATAAATACATTTGTTCTATTTCTGAATAACTGAGACAGAGTCAGGGACAGATTAAAGTTCTGCTTGTTAAAGGGTGTTGTAAGCCTTGTTGTGCACTATGCTCTGCTTCGAATCAGGATGATGCATTAAGCAGCTCCAGTTTAGACAGCCTCAGTGTCCACGTTCCATCCAATAAGATTATCTGTGACTGCCACCTTGCTTTGAATACATCCAGTCATGGAGTTCTGCAGAGGAAGCATTTATTGGGAGCAGGAAAAGGGTAAGAAATCATTGCAATTGTCTGTAGTTCAGATAAGGCTGGCAATGATCCTTATTTTCTTTTTGTCAACAAATCTCATAAAAAGACCAGAGCCGAGACATTTCCTGTGCAGTAGACCGTTACATTCAGTTACTGTACATTCGGTTTGCAGGTGCTGATGTCTGGCTGCCTGAAAAGGTGCCCTCAGCCTTTACAGAGCAAGTGGTTGATATAATATGAATGAGCTACACTTCAAAAATGATTAAAAACAAATATAATATAAAATACAGCGGTTATTTGGTGTCATGTTTTTTTTTCCATTATAAACAACATACATAGTGCGCTCTGGAGCTGAAAACAGACCCCCCAAAATGTACTATTTACTTCTGTTAGTTGCTGTAAAACAACAGTGCTACATATTTAGCTACTTATGTATGTAATAAATATTAATTATGAATATTTATGATCTCAATTTAAAGACAAATGTGGTTAGGACTGAAAGCCACAGGCAGGTTAGTAAGGTCAGAAAACTCTGAGAGACTGACTAAGACACTGTCGTTGTTGCTGATTTCTTTGGAATTGGTGGACTAAAAAAAAAACAAAACACCGGCTTTGTCCTTTCAATTGTTCACGCACTGCAACTAATTGATGAGGAAATTAGGAGCAACATCAAAGCCAACCCGTGTGTGTGTGTTACAGCAGGGTGTGAAAGTGACACTAGATCAAAAAACAAAAAAAAAAAAGCAGTATTGAGCTTTTCCTCCCTTCAGATCTGTGCTGATTATCCCTGCTCTGTCGCTCCCTCATCTCTCTCTGCCCCTCCCTTTCATGCTAAATGGAAGCTGTGTGTTGCTGTGTTAGAAAACTAGTCACATCCCTCTCACTCTTCTTTTTAGCCCCTCTTAGAGTCTCTCCCTCTCTTTTTCCATTTCCCACCTCTACCTTTCTCTCTGTCTATCCTTGACACTCTCTGTCTTTTTCTCTCCCGCTCTGCTCCCTCCAGCCTTCGTTCTGTCCACGGCGACACCCTCCACTGATTCTGCCAGAGTCATGGCCTTCAGTGCCTGACAAGAATTCAGTGCCCGTGCCTTTGTGTGTGTGCGTGTGTGAGTATCTGTCTCTTCGACCATAGATGAAATATGAGCTGTTAAATATGAATGCTGGGTTATGTTCCGACGCTATGTAGTCACGTCACTCATGCATGGAGGGGTAGTAACAATGGGCAAGCACATATATACACACACTCACACATGGTGTTCAGTGTGTATGACAAGTAACTGCAGAGCTTCTGTAGTATTATTCTGCATCACATTTGCTATCCATTTGTCTGTGATACTTGCCAAACAGTCACACACATTGTCACAGACACACAGTCACAGACGCACACACTCACACGCACACAGGCAGGCCCTGGATTCAGGCTTCAGTGACTTTAAACCTTGCTCAGGCTGACAGTAATTTCTGCCTCCAAATTACATTCCAATGGCTTCATAAATCTGCTGCCTCCTCCTCCTCTTTCTCTTTCCCCCATCTTCCTGCCTCTCTATCTTCCCATCCCTCCTTTTCCTCTCCCCCTTTTACTCCAGCCTCACTTCATTTTTCTTGTATAAACCTCCACCGTCCTCCCTCGCTCTCCGCCTTTTGTTTCACCATCTCTCTTTCTCCTTCGCCCTCTATCACTTGTTTTCTCGTTTCCCCACACTCCTTCTCTTTGGCGCTGGCTCAGTAAATGAGAAACAGGGAGGCAGAGATGGGGAGGTTACGTGTGCGGGGTAGTTAAACAGTCACACTTGCACACATAAATCCATACAGATAGATACATACACACACACACACACACACACACACCGACACAAACACATGAATGCACACACACTCACAGACGTGCTTCCATTCACAAAGAAATGTGTAAATACACACATACATGAGTACACATCCAAAGTCAGACATCATAAACAGCACATTACAATTTGATTGAAAGACAAGCGTTTGTGCTGCCATATATTTTCCCTGCCTCTGAATTGACTTGTGCAGCTGTACGTGTGCACACATACACAAACATTTACATGCATACACATGTGCACACTCTTGGTCTTTTTAATGAGAGTGTTCATTTTACAGATTGTGCCTCTAGGTGAGATAATTGCCAATGTTGGGCCCTGATGGCTGGTCCAAGTGTTCTCAGGCCGGTTGTCTTTATGGGCCATGGCGGGCCACGAACACACCCTTCATCTCCCTCACTGCTGTTTTAACTGCTGCTCTGCTGCAGCCGACACACACACACATGCAATGAAGACATGGGCATAATATGCATAAACACACAATGTAGACACTAACTTACGCATTAATACTAAACACACACATACAGACACACCAAGGCAGAGGCCAGTAGAGAACAATAGGGCCGTCGACAATGGTGCTCAAAGGAATTCTCTCCTCCATATTAATATTCAGCAAGGTGGATGTAGAGAGAGCGCGTGTCAGCAGGGACGCGTGCTCATCAACCTCGCTAACACTGGGGTCAGGCAGCCACATGATTACAAAGTACTCAGACTTTGGTCCCCAGCCCCATAACTATTAATCCCTAGCTCCTACTCCCTCACTTCCTATCTCCTAGCTCCCTACAGCGCACAGAGCAAGCACTCTGCCAAGTATCACAGCTGTCACTTTTCTTTGGATTCCATTTTCCAAATTATTCTGCACAGACTGATGGAGCAAAGGGTGGATGGAAATGGAAATTTGATATTGTCAATTTCCTTCCGCCACCCACTTCAGTGTTTCAAATTTGTGATAATGCAACCACGAGGTCACTTGGAGGAGAATTTGGAAAAACAGAAGACTCCATTTTCCCTGCAGTTGTCGATGAAAATTATAAAAACATCCAAGTGTGCCCTCTTGGTTTGTTGGTTCTTTAATAAGAGGCTTCTTAGTCTCATTCCCATCACTTTTTCTTGAGCAAAGGTACATGCAAGTAAACGCACCTGAAGTATCAGACGGTCCTCTGTACTGTATATCTTACCTCCATCTGTAAAGGTGACCGCTAACCACGCATATAGAGCTTTGCCCACATGTCTGTACATATGTTACCTCCATCTGTAAATCTATAAGAACATAAATCGCTTACACGACACATTTGCACATCTGCGCACTTTTCTCTAACAGATGTGTTGCATAAAAAGTGTCCAACATATAAGCAGTATTACTTAGTTGCAGTCCTCAGTAGCTCTGAGGCCTGATGCATTTAGTACATATATACACTTACATTATAAATATACATTTAGTATTTGTTTATATTTGTAAAGATATTCTGTCTTTATTTGTATCTTCACAAGCCTTCTCTACTGGTGTCCCCATCTAGCAAGGAAAAAAAATCCAAATATCTAATCGCTGTTGTTCAAAGGAAAGAGCAAAACAGTGAGAGCATTTGGATGGGACAGAATCCACAGTGAAAGTCACATACTGTGGCGTGCCTGTAGCGACGCAGTTGTCATTGACTCGCTCACAAGAGCAGAGTGATTTCTGTCCCCCCCTGAGGAATGAGACGTTCTCTGTGCTCCTTGTTCCTCAGGAAAAAAAAAAAAAGCACAACAGAAAAGACGCACAGTGGAAGGGTCAGTCAGAAATGTTTTTGACCTCAACACTATATGGGTCACCAGACCAAGTGTGGAAGCTGCTCTCTTTATTACTGCTATTCTTCACTAGTGGCATTATGAAAGTTATGTAAAACTAGGAGGTAATAATAGGTCATTTCCAGCCACATGGCACCAATATGAGGAGTTCATTATGTTATTTATCTACCTAATCCGCACAAATCACAACAGTAAGGACTGGAAAATATTTACTGTCATGTGAACGAAAGCTGTCTGTTAGCTCAGAGAGCAGAAGTAGCTGTTAGCTCTGATGAATCATATCAGAGCTGTGGATTTTTACCCTCGTACTGCAGGAACAAATGTATCACTGTCCCACTGTTACTATATGTTTAAGGCTGCTTAATGAATAAGGTTACTGCTAATTTCTGTGTTTGACATGTGTTTAACGTTAGAGTTTTGTTTTTGGAAACAGCTGAGGGGAGCAGACTGATTCCGATGGAAAATCTATATCATTGTTAAGTTTATAATATTCCTCAGGGGAAAAATAATTTAACTGGCGTAGAGTGGCATTTTTTTGATCCTGTATCAAATCAATAATACTGATGGGGTTTGGAGTGAAGCTGAAGAACTTCAACTATACAAACCATGGGTTTTGAGAGTTTGTGACAGTGTTTTCATTGTTTTCATCAATCACTTTCTGTCCTCACCATGGTTGCATGACGTGTGCAAAACAACAAAACTGTTTTATAGATTCCTTCCTATTAAAAGGAAATTGCTGAGATATTTCACACTTTCTTACTGAACAACTCAAATGTTTCCTCCTTTTCTGCATTACCTTAGAATTGTACATCACGTCCTAATGTCGCCAGAGAACAGTTACTCATTTGAGTGTGGCTTCACTCTGTTGTTACAGTATATGGACACACGAGTAATAAAGCAAATTGCAAGCATAAAAAAAGTAAATGGAGTATAACCTAAACACCTGCTGGCTAACTTAATTACTGTAAGATGCTCCGTTAGGTCTATTACAGAGTGGTAACTAGTCACTATTTTCATTAGTATTCAATTCAATTCAATTAATCGTTTTTTAACGTGAGTTTCATCAATAAAATGTTAGAAAACAATGAAAAATGCTGTCTTGTTTTGTCCAATCAACAGCCCCAAAACCCTCAGATATTCAGTTTCCTCTAACTGAAGACTAACATTTACAGTTAATTAACACATTTTAAAAGCTATCACCAGTGAGGTTTGAGCATTTAAAAAAAATCAAAACTGATGATGATTTAGCTAATCGTTTGAGCTGTAGTGTATATTCATCTCCTTAATTCTTTACTTCAGTGTCATTTACTGTGAATTTTGACAACTGCCATGAGAAACACTGACTTTTTATTGATCTTTAATTTTTTGAAATTCTTTTTTCTTGTTGGATAACTGTTGGATATTAATAAGGGAATTATTTATTTTGAAAAGTGTTTCAACAATGTACCAAAATGCATGTTATGACTGAAAGAATGAAAAGATGACCGTAATTGTTAAACTAAGTTTTAAGTTTACTAAGGTTTCTCCTTCTAACCTTCCTCAGACATCATTTGAAGATACTGCCTTCTCCAAAATGACCCCACCTCCACTCACTGATACATGCTCCCTAATTCTCCATACTTCCTCCATCTCTTGCTTCCCACCATACTCCCTCTAGCTAGCGTGGCTTCTAAAAATCCATCGTAAAAAGTTTTAAGGACCGTTTCTGACATTATACAGAGGTTCACATATTGATGTCTAATGGGCAATGGCAGTGAGCTGTGGTAATGCTGCTGATGTTCAATATTCACAGCTTGTCCAACATGCAGACATTTTGCCTGCGGTAGAAAGATTAGTGCAGACTATAAGAGTAGTTTTGGACCAGCATTGCAACAAACTAAGGGAACATGTTTTATAATGGCGGTTACTGTTATTAGAGGTGACATCTTAATTGTGATTTCGCTTCGAAGCTACCTAAAAGCTTTGGCCTCCAAAATACTAACACAAGAGGATTTTATTATTTTAGACATCAGTCAGTGAATTTCAAATGAATGGAATGATAATTGTTATAGTACTTTGTAATGTTCGTACAGCACCAAACATGAAACTGTGTATATATTTACACACATACACTGCCCTTGAGTACACCATCATCTCAGTTCTCCTTAAATGCCATTCCCAAACAGTGTCTATTTAGCATTCCATCCAACGTCAAGCTGTTTTCATTTCACGTTAGCCGCACTGTGCGCATATAAATCAGTTTACTATGCCACAAATTGGATATCAGTCTAGAGCTGATTTACGAAAGGACAATTTACCTCACCGCACAGTGCCCAACTTCATCTCATACCAACCACCTAACTACCCCACTAAACTGCACTCCCAGTAAAACGCATACTTTTCCATTTGTGGAACCAGTTAAAACACCAAACCTAAAACAGAAACACACTCCTTCACCCTGAGTTTAGGATGTATTGTGCATAATTTATGGCCTTTTTAAATAACTTTTTGACCAAGCTGTTCTCAGCTACAACATGTGTCCTTTGAAAATGAAAATGAGGACGGCTTTATTTGTCTCTATTTGCGTTTAAGCAAACGGCATGATAATTTCCCAGTTGGCTATGTAGTCTACTTACTCTGGGATGAAGTGAACAGGCGAATGTGAGCAGCGGAGCAGTTAATGGCCTTGATGAATCTGTCTCTGTACACTCAGTATGCCTGATGAAAAACCTTATATTTCCAAAGCCAGTGTTCACTGGGGGGTTTGATTGTGCACACAAGATACAGGCACTTAGTGCGTGGTGGTTAATGAACACTTCAATGCTTTGTGTGGAGAAAAAATACACATATAACATGGAGTTACCTTAATGAGAGGTTTGTCTCCACTGGGAGATTAGTTTTTGCACGTATGCAGCGTTGACCTTCAGGAAGTATTTTCATGAGGTACTTAATTTTAAAAGGTATAACTGTTCTGATGGGGATAAATATTTAGCCTGTACCTTTTACTATTCCATATTGTGGCAACACTGAAACCCAACATTACATCTCACTATTTAAAGAAAGCTGGTGTAGAAGGTTTTTACACATGTAAGCTATTGTGCCCATATTTTATATTCTTGCAGTAAGACTGAAGTTATGATGTAAATAGATCTGTGAAATTACTGAACATTGTGCAGCATTATATTTCTTACCACTTAAACTCTAAAATTAGGTATAAAATATAGAGAAAACAAGTTGGCTTGAGAGGCTTTGTAGCATTTAGGTATCTATCTATGTATAACATTGGTATCTCACAGGGTTTGATTAAACGAGTGACTTTAGGCCACTAATATAAGAAAACTCAATTGCGTTTTGGAGATAAAGATACATTTTCACTGTATTTTCAAAGCTCTTAAAGTCAAATCAGGACCCAATGTGGCAGCTCTTTAGGGAGTTGCAAGATAATTAATAGAGTGGTAAAAATGCATCTTGTGTAGTTTTATATTTTAAGTTCTCTGTAGAAGTTCTCTGTAGACTTAATTATTGTAGTTTACTGTAGCAAGTTCAGTATTATGAACGGAATTGCTTGGTTAAAGGTTTACCACCACGTTGTGTAATGTATTCAGCCTTTGATGCAGAGACACAAGTGGGTGGTGATGAGCCAGAAATGAAGAACCCCTGCAGTAAGACATGCTGTATCTGACAGTTTCCGTTTAATCCTCCCCTCAACTGGAGTAGTTGATAAACTGACCAAGGACCTATATAATGGATGATTTTCATGCATTCTTATCACACAGCTCAGTAACTCTGTTTCAAGTTTATTTACTTAGCCACTTTTGAGGTTAGTCCAATTTCATCTTTAACAGTAAACCTTACACACAGCACTTTCACTCCAGTTAAATAGTCCTCCTAGACATTTTATGAGAGCGTGTAAAACTGTAATAATCCAATCATCAGCTAAATTTTAGCAATGGAAAGAATCTGTTCCCTCACTGCTGGCAGTTCAATAAAATGAAGAGTGTTGTTCCACTTCATACAACAAACATTTCCAATAAAAAAAATACATTGCTTTTTAGTGGACAACACACAGCCATACAAAAAACTGCAGAGAGCATTATTTACTAAACCAGGAACATTTAATCCATCCTAAATCCCAAATGAAAATTCTAATACTATTCTTGTCTGTTTTCTCTTTTCAGATTGGTGCTCGCTAGCACTCAGTCAGCTGCCCCTCTGAAGCAAACGCCAGTGAAGCCTACCTTTAGGATACTAGACCGTGGTACATTTCTTATAACCTGTGGGAGAACTATTCACACCATCTCACGCTACTCAGCATAGACTCCATATGCTGCACAGTGTCATCAGGCTTTGCTGCCTCTGAAGATCTGTGTGAACGGAAAAGCAAGCGATCAAAGATTTAGCAGAGGACAGTGAGGCTGAAAGTGAGAGGGAAGGAGAAAGAAATACTGGAGACTTCTCCCTCTGAACTGAAATTTTTACAGTCTGCACCGAGTCAGTCTGTCCATCACAGCCTCGAAACGTGCTTATTATCACTTATTATTATCACTGAACTGTGAAATTCATGTTGTAATAATTGCTTGAATACAACATATACAATAACAATATCACAACTTTCCATAAGGACCATTTGTTGGATTTTTCCAGAAAGGAGCCCTGGAAATCTCATTTATTCTCTACTATTTATTAATTATTGACACTACCTGGCTATTCAAAGCAAGTGTAGCACCATTTTTGCATGACCCACTCTGTGAATGAGTATCCAGGATTGCTTTTAACTTCGAAGAAGGACCCTTGAGCCCTTAACCATCTTCTGACTGTCTGCCCAACTGTAGCATTTGGGTGTGGAAGGGTGGTTTCTGAATTAGGCCTCTGGATGCTTGTTGAAGATGACTTGAGTTGGCAGGCCTAAAAGCCCCTTACCCAGAGAGAGAGAAAGAGAGAGAGAGAACTTGGCAAAAGGACACACACACAACACACAAATGTGGGTGCCGAGGCGGCTTTGAGCCATGCTGGTGTTGCTACTCGTGGAGCCCTGGAGTGCAGGCTATCATCATCCCTATCATCATTCACCCAAGCTGAGGAAGATTCAACGGCCCCAAGGAACGAGGCTACACTTCTGAACAATTCAAAAACTGGAAAACTGCTTTAACACACAGAGATCCACAGTGACATCCTCAATCTCACATTTAGACACATTAATACTGCTTTCCACAAATCCTTGATACAGGAAAAACAAAGCTGCAGCGGACGTGAACAGCACAGAGACGAAGCAGGTTAGCAAGCCCTCTGCACACCTTAGGTTGATCAGACCTTTCACACACATGCATACACACTTGTTCTTGCACTCACAGCAATGAAGAACACCACACTTACATCTCGCTTTCAGCTACATGATAGGAAGAAACACACACTGCCTCTGTGCTTCAACAAAGCCTTTTACTTTAGAACATGATTGAAATGTATTGGGGGGAAAAAATGCCACAAAGGGAGAGGAAGGCGAATGCGGAGGCGAGAAAGCTGAGGCTGAGAGGGAGTGAGAAAGAGAAGAACTAAGTTGCCATGGAGGAGAGGAGAGGGGTGGTCTGGGCAGGAGGACCAAACCAGAGCTGATTGATCCAATCTCAGTGTGTAGGAATCAACAGACGACTGGAGGAAACGATAGAAGAGGATTAGAAAGAGAGACGGGGAACAGAGAAAGAGGATGACTGCACGGACACCTCTGTAAACAAACCTGAGAATAGATATAATGAAAGACGATGAAGGGGAGGAGGTGATAGTGGGTGGATCGGAGAGGCAGATGACATGAAAGATAAAGATGCAGAGAGAGCAGAGCGACAGTTGGAGAGAGTGAGAGAACGAGCCAGGGAGAGGAGAAGACAGAAAATCTAAGGATCATTAGGAGTATGTGTCGATAGGAAACCTTGGCATGTAGGCAAAAACACACAAACAGGTTTGTGCCAAGAGGATATTTATGAAAGGGAAGTGGGGATAGTGTGGCACTGAAGCATATGCTAGTTTATATTCATAGAGCATTCCCAATATGGTCTCAGCTCCTACCTTGACACTCCCTCTTGTGTGCATGTGCTCCTCCGCTTTACTTTTTCTGTCTCTCAAACACTAGTAACGCTTAGAAATAGTCGGATCTTAGCTAAAAAATACCTTTTTTTTTTAAAAAAAAGAGAAAAATATAGTACGGGTCCTTGCAGAATTACGCAGCACACTCTTTTTCACCCTCACGTAGATGATACTGCCGATATTGAGCTGAGACAGAAGCTGGTTGTTGTTGATACAGATCTCTATCACATATACACACAGATCGACACACAAGCTTTGCAGGTACACAAGTGAAGCTATTTTTACACCCATCTTACAGAAAAAACAACCAACCAATGTTAAGAACCATTCTTTGCAGCAAACTCAGCTGATATTGGCTTTAGTCTTCACTGCCAGGAACTCATTTTCCCCTCTCTTCCTCTGACTGACTGTCCAACTCTCCATCTGTCTCCTCGCCTCCATCCCCCTTTCTCCCTCCTGCCCCCTCCCTCAGTCTCTCCTATTGTTGCCATCTCTTGTTTGCTTTGCATGAATTTTGACTATAGCCAAGGGGCAATTTTGCATCTACTACCGAGTTCACATAAGAACACACACAGATGCAAGTGTGCACAGAAGGGGAGGGAAAAAATACTTGCCTTTAGAGGATTTGTTTATCAAATGTGCTGTCAAATCATGTCAGGCATTTCACATCAGGGCACATTTTCTAGCCTCAGGCTACCCAAAAGAAAGCAGTCAAACAAGAGTGTGCCACAATGTAATTTCCACAACTTTCTCCACTGTATATTATTCATATTCTATAAATAGAGTGCTGTGAATGTGAGTGCACAGTGCATCATTTTATCTGAATTGTAAATTTATGTCATTAATGTTGGTGTCAGGAATTCGCTAGGAGACAAATCATAAAACACCGACCAAGGAACGTATTAATGATGCAGAAAAACACTTCTCTGTAGAACATCTCGCTAAAACATTTCTTGGGGTTTCAGGACCACTTCCGTGAATAATTTACAAGAATTTCACGAACAACGACCAAAGCAAAACATAAATTATACACGCTGGTTTGTACTGAGACTCATATGTGTGAGAATTTTTCTTTGTGTGTTTTTGTCCTACCCTCAGAAACATTGTGTTATATACTCCCAACATCATACAAGTATAGAGTCAGAAACCTGTGAAAGTTCTACTCTCAATTCATGCATATTCTCTTTATAATTTGATTTGAGGGTTAGATATACTGCAGTCACAACAAGTTAGGTACTGCACTTCTGTTGTCTTTAGCGCTATCAGCAGTACAGAGGGCAATTAATCTGATTTCCTTCTCCCCGATCTCTCATCCATTTTAGTTTCATGTCACTCACTCCATTTCAGTTATGCTCCCTGGAAAAATTCTTCTTCACTTATTCTCCCTCCCTACAATTGTCACTGTCCAATTTTCTCCATCTCTGTCATTCATTTGCTTTCTCTGATTCTTGAAATCTTTCTCGCCCACTCACTCCACCCCTCATCGCGCTCTCTGCCTCTAAATGTCAGTTTGTCTTCTGCTTGGTTGCTCTGACCCATATAATATTGGACAACCCCTCTAAAGTACGTCTGGCTTTTGAAACCCCAAATCTTCTCCACTTACAAGATAAAAAAAAACTTTACTTTTAGCAGCAGGTAGAAAGTATATCACTTAAGTCTAGCAATTTTAGAGAAAGAGGTTAACTGTATGCTTTGTCCTGCTCTCTTTATCTAAAATGATTGTCTTTTTGCCAACACGTCTTTCTAATTTCTTCTTTGAATGTAATGAATGAGTTTTATTCTTTGCATTAACCAAGTTTTCCATTTCTTCTCTTTCAGTCAGAAGAGTGTGCACCAACATGGCAGCTGAGAGTCTTGCTGAGCTCCGCGATTGGCTCTTTCTGCTCCTCCTGTGCCTCACCTTACTGGCTGAGGTGCTGGAGCTGGCGGCAGCAGCAATTGCCATGGAGACAGGCGAAGGAGATGAGGGCATTGTTTGTCCTTCAGTGTGCCGTTGTGATGAGGGTTTTGTCTACTGCAACGACCGTGGCCTCAGCATAATTCCTCCACTACCGTTAACTGCTGCCATCCTGTACTTGCAGAGCAACAGGCTGAGTAACGCCGGGCTGCCCCCTTCTCTGGAACGTAGTACTTCTATACGAGTGATATACCTCTACGCTAATCAGTTGGATGAATTTCCTATACATCTCCCGCCTTCGTTACGGGAGCTCCATTTGCAGGATAATAACATACGAACGTTACCGCGATCTGCTTTGGCCAAGTTACCATTACTAGAACGTTTACACCTGGATGATAATTCTATATCCACAGTAAGCATCCAGGAGAGAGCTTTTTCTGGGACTCCACGGCTTCGACTGCTGTTTCTGTCTCGAAACCACCTGTCAAGCATCCCTGCAGGCTTGCCAGCATCCTTAGAAGAGCTGCGACTGGACGACAACAGAATCAGCACCATCCCCACACATGCTTTCCGGGGGCTCTCCTCCTTGCGACGCTTGGTCCTGGATGGGAACCTGTTGGCCAACACACGCATTGCAGATGATACTTTTTCTCGACTCTCCAATCTGACTGAGCTGTCGCTAGTAAGGAATGCCCTGCAGTCACCACCAGTCAACCTGCCTTCAGCTCACCTTGTGCGACTCCATTTGCAAGACAATGGAATGACCCACATACCAAGAGGGGCACTGGACGGGATGCGGCGGCTTCAGAGGCTGGACCTGTCTGGGAACAATCTGACCACTCTCCCTCGAGGACTTCTGAAAGACACAGAAAGTCTGGAGATGCTACTGCTGCGAGGAAACCCTTGGTACTGTGGCTGCAACCTTCGCTGGCTCCACGTCTGGCTGCACAGCCGGGGATCAGCAGTGACAGTAAGGGGTTTGACCTGTCAGGGTCCTGAGCCTGTAAGGGGCCAGAGCCTCAGAGACCTAACCTCCCTACTGGAGCAGTGTGAAGGTCCCCCTCCTGGTCCCAGTACCGGAGTCGGGGTGAACCCAGCAGAAAAAGATGTAGGAGGTGACAATGGTGTTGGAAGGGACCAAGCAGTGGCTTCAGTCCCCCATGGCACCACCACTACCACCTCTCTACTGGTTCCCACACAAGGCTCCCTCTTCACACTACGAGCCAAGCGGCCGGGCCTTGTGATGCCTCTGCCTCCAGGTGAAGGGGGGCAGGTACCAGGAGAGGCCTTGGAGCTGACTGTAAAACCTCTCTCTTCAGACAGTGTACTGGTGACTTGGTTGTGCCCACAGCCAGCGCCCTCCTTCCGCCTGTCATGGCTGAGGTTGGGTAGCAGTGCAGCTCTTGGTTCAATAACAGAAACTCTGGTTCCTGGAGAAAGGAGACAGTACCTCCTTACCCAGCTCACCCCACGCTCCCATTACCTCATTTGCCTGCTGCCACTACGTCAGGAGCCCTCCTTTGGGGGTTCCAGCATGGGTTTATCACGAGTTGGTAGCATGGACACGGACAATAAGGACTCGGCCCCAGCCTGTGCTCAGATAGAGACTGGAGAGGCTCTAGTCAGCCCGGGAGGGGAGGGGTCAGATAAAGAGGGACAGGACTCAGAGCTAACAGCCTTGCCACTGGCTGGGATCATTGGGGGTGCCACAGCCTTGGTAAGTCTGCTGTTAATCTTTGGCATCTTCTGCTGGTATGGACAGAGGGCAGGTTACATGTCTGGGGACTCAGGTTCATACAGCAGGGGCCGGGGTGGAAAACATTATGATGACTATGTAGAGTCAGGCACCAAGAAAGACACTTCCATCTTAGAGATCAGGGCTCCTCCTGCAGGGTTTCAGATGACAGCTATGGCCCATCAGCCCCTGCAGCCTAAGCTGGAGGATGTCACCTACATCCACACCATTTTCCCCTCCTCCTCCTCTTCCTCCCAAGCTAATGGGACCTACCGGAGCAGTCATGGAGCTGGCAGCCTCAATGGCACCATCCTCAGCCAAACCAACCACCATCATGTTACTTATGGTACCAACCGTGGCTACAGAGAGGGTGGCATCCCCGACATAGATTATGCCTACACGTGATGATATAGGGACACAATCTGGTTTGGTCTGGTCACATTTTGTCCTTGGTTTCCAAAGTACCCTCTGTGCCTCTGCTGGTTCAATTCTAATTGGTTTGCTAAGTAGAAAAGACTGATTTCAGCTATGTGTATGTTGATTGGACATTGCTATTGAGTGACAGAAGTAACAGTCCTACTATACTCTACTACTGTATGCTACGTTATGCAGTAGGCCCTTCTTCAGCGCTTACTTATAGTTATAAATGGTTACGTTTTCTCTTTTGGATATCTCAGTGTCTTTCAAACCTACTGTTCTTCTCAGCTCATAGTAATACACAGTAACTTATTTGAGGTTGATAAACTAGGCTTAGCTGATTTAGCAGGAGATATATTTATAATATGAGGAAAAGGCACTTGATGTGTATAGAGATAGCTCTCATATCTTCCTACCAACTGTAAGCTCTGTGCTGTATAGATAAAAGGGATGACAGAAGGAGAAATCAATGGTTGTTAAAACTCATAGATGACAATGCATCATGGTTGACATGAAAAGATGCGTTCCTAGCCCCCGCCCTTCCTCTGGTTTACTCTCCTCTTGTTTAATTTTTCCTCCTTTCCGCCTCTTCTTTTTTTTGGCTGAGGCTCTTTCCTTTTATTTCTCTCGTGTCTTTTGTGGTGCCGTGAGCAGAGGACGACTTTGTTCTCGCCAAGGGAGCTGACAGCAGTGATAACAGTCCTGACAGAGATGGGAGACACAAACCACAGCATGGGGAGACTAATGAGAGGGAGAGAGAGAGAAGTGGGGGTGATGGATAGATAGATGGAAGGAGAGGGAGAACATAAAAGAAGACAAGGGTAGGGAAAGGGGTGCTGGAGATGCTGAGAGAGGTGTACTGGATTAAGGCAGAGAGCGAGGACAGGAAAGAAGAAGAAAAAAAGGAAAATAAGTGGAAAAAGGGCGTGTGACAAATGAAGCGGCAGGAGGTAAAAAAGCAGACAAAAGGAAAAGAAGACGGGGGATTGAAGAGAGTGCAGGCAGAGTAAAGAAGAGGGGTGACAACTGAAATAATGTGACATCGTCATCTAAAAATGGCTCAAGTTTTACCCACAGTGCATCCACTACTGCTCTCTGCAAATGCCTGATTGATAACAGACTGCACACTTCCTTCAAGGACTGATGTTTTCATTTGTTTATGATCATTACAAGTCAAAAGACACATTATAGAATATTTTTGGGAAGTTACTTTCCACCCTTTGTATTGTTTATCATCATCAAAACACACTCCCGTTTGCAGGCTATATATAGTAATTTTAAAAATGTTAATAGGACAAATAGAGAAAGAAAGGAATGACAAGACAATCAGAGACCGCAGAATAAAAGTCACCGTTTCAAAATCTGCAAAATGTTCTGCATATACCCAATTTCAAATGTGGCCTGGTCCCATTATTAAATTACATTTGCAAATTAAGAGAAAAAAACCCAATCACACATCTTATAATAGTAACCCATTATCTTCTAGAGGCTGGTTAAAATTATTTAAATGAAAATAAGCAGCTAATAATTTTGGGTGGAAGTCAGAACTGTTCTGCTTTAATTACTCTTTGCTAAAATTCACTTCAATTTATTTCTTTATTTAAAAAGTTGTAATTGTTGCATTTGTATTTAAAGGAGGAAATAATTTGGGAATTTGGAGAAAACAAGTTTTATTTTGTGATATTCATACATATAATGATAAGGATATACCGATTAGGAAACTGATTATGGATAAAATTTCCAGATATAACACTGGTTTTATATAATCTAGTAAATTAAACAGCATGGCCATATTTCTGGATGGCTGACAAATTTGTAGATCTGAAACAACTGATTAACAACTACTAACATTAGTGATTTTCCAGGCAAAAAAAAAAAAAAAAACACCAACCTTTTTCCTTGTTTCGGTTTCAGAATTCAGAGTACTTCAGAATATGTTCTGCATTCTTAGTTTTAATGTTATAGTAAACTGAAAATTTTTGTCTTGTTTGATTAGATGAAATTTAAAGATATTACCCCGGGCAGGAAACAGTGATTTAAATCAAACTATTCACTGGAAGATTAAACAATGATAAAGATTATTTGTTGCAGTCAAACCCTACAAGATGGTATTTTAGGTGGTATAAGTCACATGCAAAACTTGGCTAAAAATTAAAATTTCAAACTTGATCTGATGCCTTATGGGAGATAAAACACATTAGTTGACTCAGGTCTCAAGTTTTATAGGCCTTAGTACAGAATGGTTCTGTTAACAGGGATCACAGCCTGACCGCTACACTGTGCAGTTCAACTTTCTGACTGCTTCTCAGCTACCCTACTAATATACTTTAAAGGAGGAGGAACTTCAAAGGAAAGCACTAACAAACAGCCAGAGATTAAAAAAAGGAAGAGGAGAGGGTAGAGAGAGTAAAATAATAAAATAAAGAGTGAGGCCGTAGAGGAGAGGGTAGGGAGGGGTTGATTTAGATAGAGTCCGTAACTGTTGAAGCCCATTCTTACTTTCAGTGGCTCTCTTTCTCTTTTCCAGCCTGTGTTACTGTGCACCAGTAATACTGGAAGAGCTCCGGTGTGGGTTTTTACCATTTTATGTATGCTTTTGTTTGTTTTTCTTTTTTATGAGCACTGAAGCTTCCTTTTACTCTGTGTAGAAAATCCTTTTCCTTCAAAAATGTCACCCTTGGATGTGATAATGTATAAACATAAAAATGGGTGAAAACTCTATTCCATATATTGGTCTGTTGTCTTTTTTTCTACGCAGATGAATAAAGACTTCTAAAAGGAAAAACGGTTTCATGAGTTCTGTCTATGTGTGTGTGTGTGTGGGGGGGGGTGCTTATTAAATCAGAAACAATGGGTGGAGATATCAAATAATGCACTGGAATGTCTAAAAAATCTTATAAAAATCAATGGGAAGCTCAGATTATTAACATGATTTATGCCAAGACAGAGCGGTCCTCGTTAAATCACACACAGTGGATGAATTCATCAGCTGCTACTCGCGCCAAATCAATTTGGAAGAATCTGCCAGCCAAAGGGAGACACGTGTTCTTATCTTGGGAAGTTTGTCTGTACAGTAAGTGTGTGTTTGCATGATTCACTAAGTGACATGAGAGACTGTGTCTGTGCACTATAGATGTCTTTATGTTCTGTGCTCCTACATTTGGGCAAAGACATGCCTGTGATTCTAAATGAGTGCTAATGCTTGTGTAAGCATGGATCAATATAACGAACAGGGAGTGTATAAGTGTCCATCTTGGAGTTACTCCTTGTGATGGGTGTTTGTGAAGGAGGGAGTGAGATGTATTGCACGTACTATGGATAGATTTATTTTGTTGGCCAGTTTATAATGACTCCATGTGAGAGGGAGACATACAGACTTCATATAATATTTATCCTAAGGATCTGTGATTATATGTGTGTCTGTGCCAATGCATACTGTAAATCGGAGGCAGCTGTACCTCCACGTCTGTGCTCTTAACAACAATGCCCTGAATTCCCATCAGTCATTATGGCATCCTTTCACTGTCACAGCCCATTATCTAGCATCTAGCCCTTTAGCTTAATTAGACTAACACACATTACACCTCACAAAATTATTATACTCAGAGACTCATGCACATGTCTGTTGAGTTTGAAGAAATAGGATCAAAGTGAATATTTCAGACATGCTTCCATTATGAAGTTAAATCTAGGAGGAAGACATGTATACTCTATACTTTAGCCAGAAAGAAGTCCAGTTGTCATGATTCAACTTCCAGATAACCTCACCTAGATGACTACTTTTCACCAACATAGAAA
Organism: Ctenopoma kingsleyae; assembly: GCA_032353495.1. Classification (NCBI taxonomy): domain Eukaryota; kingdom Metazoa; phylum Chordata; class Actinopteri; order Anabantiformes; family Anabantidae; genus Ctenopoma; species Ctenopoma kingsleyae. The sequence continues at coordinate 13,679,850 of JAUBNQ010000002.1, forward strand.
AAGACGGACTTACAATATTGACTAAGAAACATGTTCAAGATTTAACACATACAAACACATACAAAAATAGTAGTGTCTTCAGTTTCAGTGCTTGTACCAAAATCTAGAGCTGCATTATAAACTCCATCCTCATGAGTTTCCTCACCACAGCACTGTTAAGAATGATGTATAACTGCATGGTACAGTAAAGTGTCTTCCAGTGTTTGCAAGCATTATTAGTTTCCTTAGCAAAAGGTCAATGCACTCCTCTAAATCCAGGTATGCAGACCTCTTCACTATTTGCACACTTTATTGTGTTGATTTAATTTTAAATACTATAATTAAACAGCTATTTTTGCATTTAAATGTACACTCAATAACCAAGAAAAACTAAGTGAAAACATGTTTTTATATGTTTTTGTAAATGTATTCAAAATCAAAAACTGAAATTCAATGTTGAGGTCCCTTTGTAAGTTGTTACTCTGTTGTTACTCTGTAATGACATACATACTTTATTGATCCCCTTGGAGAAATTGTTGTTGGACAGCTGCCAGACAGTACACGTCAGCGCTACAACAGGGTTTTGGTGTCTTGTCCTAGTACACCCCAACATGAAGCCAGGAGGAACCAGGAATCAAACCACTGACCCTGGGATTTGTAAACAACTACTCTACCAGCTACTCCTTGGGTAAGTCTCTAGCAAGGTTCTCAGATAGTTTTGGGTGGTTTATTCCATTCTCCCTGACTTTCCTAATCCTCTCAAGTTCCGTCAGATTCAATGGGAAGGACCTTCAAAGACCTGCTGTCTTTTAGTCTATCCACAGATGTTCTGCTGGGTTTAAGTCTGATGTTCACCAGATATGGCGCTTGGGATTTCTTTTTTGTCTCATCAAACCAGACAATAAATTTCCTCATGCTCTTAGAGCCATTTAAAGTCCTCCCTGACCTCTTTCTTGTCCAATTACTAGCCAAGACTAGGAAGAGTTCAGGTGGGTTCTAACTTGTTTCATTTCACAAATATTGTGGCCACTGTGCTCCTGGGAACACTCATGGTTTTAGAAATGGAATGTATACCCTTATTCCTGTGCTTCAACACAAAATGTTATTGTGGAGGTCTAGAGAGAGTTGCTTGAACTTCATGCCTTGTTTGTCCTGCAGCCCTCACTTGCCTCAGTTAAGGTCAGTGTTCATGATTCAACCATAAAAAAGTGTAAAAATATCACCCATGGGAGAGTTCCAAGACGAAGCCACTGCTGACCAAAAAGTACATAAAGACTCATTTCACATTTGCCAAAAAACATCTTGATTATCCTCAAGATTTTTGGCAAATATTCTGTGGCTGAGTCCAACTTTTTGGAAGCTGTGTGTCCAGTTGCATATGGACAATGGGCCTAAACACACCAGCAAGTCTACCTCTGAATGGCTCGGAATGAAAACCAAAAAACAATTAAGGTTTTGGAGTGGTCTAGTCCAGACTTAAATCTGACTGAGATGTTGTGGCATGACCTTGAACAGGCTGTTCATGCTTGAAAACCTTCCAATGTGGCTGAATTAAAACAATTCTGCAAAGACGAGTGGGCCAAGATTCTCCACAGTGAAGTGAATGGCTCATTCCCAGTTGTGGCAAACGTTTGATTGCAGTAGCTGCCTCCAAGGGTCGCCCAACCAGTTATTAGGTTCAGCGTGAAATTACTTTTACTTACTTTTTTACTTTTGAATAGCTTTTTTCCCTTAATAAATAAAATCATCACTGAAAAACTGCATTTTGTATTTACTCGAGTTACCTTTGCGTAATATTACAATTAGTTTGATGATCTGAATAATTTTAGTGTCAAATGTGCAAAAAAACAATATAAAAAATAACATTTTCACAGTACTGTAGCTGGACACACACCTGTACACCTTTGAGTGACAGGGGACTGGAGGTCCTGAAGGACCACTGTGGAGCTGGATAAACAACACATTTCTTCTTACACAGTAACACTGAAAGAAACTAGTGAAATATTTCAGAGGCGTGAAATGATACAACAACAACAATAAAACATTAAGCTGCGGTGGTCTGAATTCCTATGTAGCAAGGGGTGGATAAGACATCACTGGAATAAACAAGACAGCAAACTAAGACAGGCCCCGGGAGATTATAACAACACCAACTGTACAATTTTGGCTGCATATCAGAGAGCCACTTTGGTGCCACTGTAAGACGCCTCAAGTGAGAGGCAAGGAAAAAAAAAAACCTTCCAAGAGAAGTTCTGCTATACCACAGTGAAGCGTGTACAAAATGATAACCAAATCGCCCTTGTATTGGAGTTGTCCTCGATTCAATTCTCCAGCCTTGTGGGTTTTATCTTTTAATTTAGCTTAATTATGAGCCTGTTTACCACTGGCTATTTAGAACCTGTAAAGGAGCATCTGAAATTTAATGGAATTAAAGGCATTTATAAGGCCATTTCATTCATAATGTGTCCTAGACCAACATTAAGTGACTAATTGAGAAATTCCTTTTCTTCACATGATAAACCAGCAGTTTCATTTCCTTCCTACATCAGCAACTGTGAAGAGAAACGGTGCTGACTGACGGATGCTTCAGTCACTGAGCTCCTGCTGGATATGGACTTCCAGGGCTCTCAGCCTTCACTCATGGTAGGCTTACTGCCCACCTCTGCGGGGCTACACTCTGGACTGCACAGGGACCTCAGCACTTGTAGTTATGGCAACTTGTGATTTCTCTGGAGTACTGACTCTCAGCCTTTCTTCAGCAGAGGCAGACACACCGCAGCCAAAAAAAAAAAAAAAAAAAATTCCAAGAGCATGGTAAATTATTCGAGACTTAGTGGTAATACCAGAGGTCAAGCAAACAATGTCCTGACGGATATTTCATTTATTTGATGGTAACTTCCAAGTTCAAAGCCAAAAAAGCTGAAATGACATCAACTAAACACATCAACAAATACTGAGCAAAATAATGGACTCACAGCATTAATCAAAACTCTTAATCTGAAGCTTTACAGCATCTATACAGCACACTTCAAACACAGTCAAAGAAAACCATTAAAAATCAGAATACACTAATTTAAGACTGAATAAAATTAGACTGTTGATAATTGATAGAATGAAAATAAATACATAAAATTAATACAGCCTAAAATATACCATTAAAGTGAGCTAATAACTTGTACAGTACGTTGCCGCAAATGGAACAAAGGAAAAAAATGTTCAGTTAAGAAACCAATATATCACAGACTTTTGAGAACAACAAGGCTTGTAATTTAGATCTGAAAGTGGTCAGAGTTGGGGCACATTTAAGGTCATCAGGAAGTTGGATTCGTCTACAAGCAGCATCAGAGAGCCTTTCTGGGTTTAAATTCTTCAGTGAAAATCACAGAGTCATTAACACTGAGTCATTTATAAACTAGCAGTAATACTTTAAAATCTATTTTGTAGATAACTAGAAGTCAGAGTAAAGGTTGAAGAACAGGAGCAATGCACTCAGAACTGTGCAAACAGCATTATGAATGAAATAGTCTTTTTGTGAAGACCAGACACGACATGGCTACAACTGTCTCCCTACTAGAGATGAGGGCACAAATGAGTTTCTCCAAATTTCTAATCTTGTCCTGGTGGAATTCAATATTTTTCTTAATGTCAATTAATCCCATTAAAACACTGAAACCAACAACATGAATCCTACTAACAAGTTCTGTACACTCCAATTTCTCTGTAGAAGTCTTGTTGTCCCAAAGCTATTAAAACACAATAAAGCAGAGGATCCCCGTGGCCTAGTGGTTTAGGGCACCTCACGAACTTCAACGTCCCAGACTGGAAACAATTAGACAATTAATCCATTATCTGTTTAAAACTAAATTAAATGGCAACTGTTTTGATAATGAATGAACAGTTTTTTATTTTTAACTTTGTTATATGTAATAAAAATAGCCAAACATTTTTGGTTTGCAGGCCCTAAAAAGTTCTTCTTATTATTATTATTATCATTATTATTATTTCTAATATATGATAACCTTTTAATTTTGTACTGTTGATTGGATTAAAAAAAAGTGTTGCTGGGCTCTGAGAAATGATGGACATACGGCATTTGACTATGTTTCAACATTTAATATTCAAAATCATTACAATAATAATTACGAGTTGTGGTCCCAGTATCTAGTCTGAGCCTGACTTGGAAATGCAAAAATTATAAATATCATGTAAACATTTGTTACAGAACTAAAAGTGTTTTAGCCCCCAACCAATACACTATATTTACTACTGAGTGAAATTACAATGTACAAGCTCAACTGTTTTAAGAAATTACTTAACGTCTTTCAAAAAATAAAACTTTGTGGCCCATTTTTAAACATTTGTGTGTTCAGTAGGAACCACTGGGCTAAAGGCTTTGAAAAATCCTGTAGACAAGATAGAGAAATCAGAAATTATTTTTCATGGGATTTTCTGATAAAAAAAAATATATAATAGTAGACTTCTCCTTTAAACATGCAGCCACTGTTAATCACATGCAGACTTCACTATATCATCATGAGCATCTTTTAAATTATAAAAAAAAATTGCATTTGAACAAACTCTTGAGGAAAACTCTTTCACTGTGCACACACCAACACAAAGATGTGCAGAGATAATAGGCTCACTTGTGCACATACACACCAAGAACTCATCATATGCTGTTGATCTTGCAGAAGACACAGTAAGTAAAGGGTGTAATAAATCGCTTCACTGCTTGACATTACTGTGATTGAGTTATCCTTTGTATCTCAATACATCATAGTGTCCTTGATATTTTTATGAAAGTGAAACCTTCAGTTTACTTGATACACATGAAATTGACCACAGAAATGCCCTTGCTCATGCACTAAAAAGAGATGTGTCTACAAAATATTATGCTTTTATCAACTAGAATAATTAACATAAAATGGCGTAAATTACCAGTCAGGAAAATCCCTAACAAAAAAATGAACAGTACATTTGTAGGCTACAACCAGATGTTCATTCTCTGGACCAGCATCAGAAACCATGCGGGATGTTTGGAACAGTCACGGTCTTGACCTTTTGATTGGTAAAAGCTTGCCGTATGCAACTAAATGCACTAAACCCATTGCGTTCCACTTTCAGTGCGCGTCATATAATCTACAAGCTGATGCATCTACTGATCAACCTGCCCGTCAGTCTGGCTCTAACCAGGGCTGCCTGTTCCACACGTGGACAAAGGCAACAACAGGATAAGTGGATAAATAGCTCCTATAAATAGTCTTGTCATTTCCTAAGCTCTGATAATGCAGCAGGGCCAACAGCACACGCATCGGGCACCACTTCACAACAACGCCTGACAGATCGCAATTACAAGATGGTAATTGTGTGCTGTGTGTACTCCCTGTACTCTCTGCGTGTCTGTGTATGTGATTATGTGACAAAAGCGTTGTCTGTGATGAGGACATGTGAGCAGACAATGAGGGCCCCTTGTATTTGCTGGTGGAGAGAGGGGAAGAGGAGTCAGGGTTGGTTTAAAGCCCATTTTGGAGGTTACATTGATATATCCTTTGTACTTTGTTCACTAAGCTATGATTATAAAGATGAGAGAAAATGAAGGCTTATTGTCAGGCTGTATTATACTTTATTATTCAAATAACACTGCCTACAATGAGGATAATCTTCCCCCAATGTGCTTTTAATTTCCATATCTAATTTTTTCCTCATTTCGTTTTGTGTGTTCAGTTCCAGTCAAAATTATTTGCACAGCTGTTTCAGTGAAACGGGGTTGAATTCAAATGTCACAAGTCTAAATGAAAAACATCAATCATCGAAGGTTGATAAACTCATTAAAAAAGCCATTTATCAGGTGAATGTGATAGTACTTAGCATCTGTTTTTTTTTTAACTGTTCAAGTATTTGACCTGAGCAGCCAAGGAGACAAGGACTTTGGATTCACAGCCAAAGACTTAATGCTGGGCTGATTACTCATCTGGCACTAAAACCAATATTTGAAAAAAGGCCAGGCGGTACACTATTATTGTCATAAAGAACTGTGAACGCAACGATTACAGCGATACTAAGGAGTGCATTAAGTGAGACAGAACAGAAAATTGAACTCTGCCCTACACAAGCAAAGACACAAGTTTGGCAGCTGGCTGCTTTACAACCTCCACATTATTGTCACACTGTCAGAACCTCAGAAGACTTGCACATAATCAACTGCTCTGGTCACATTTAGTCACCAATTTCTAATATCTAATAGCTTCAGTATTCTTCAAATGAACCACTTGTTAGATTATCTAGTAGCATCTGAGACCCCTGATTTTAAGATGTTGTTTTTAAAGCACTACATGGATTGGCACCAGCTTTAATCTCCAATTGCCTAATTTGACATCCAGACCACAGATCTTCAGACAAGTTCAATTCTATTCAATTCAAAAAACTTTATTTGTCCCTGAGGAGCAATTTAAGGCACACAGAGCAGTGTTGCACAAACACAGAAATTAAACTGTAGACAATTTAAATAATAAACAATTATCAATTTATACATAAGGTGCAAGATTGCCAGTGGGCATAAGAGGAGCAACCAGTGGAACATGGAAGAATTGTAAGATGTAGCAGAATGAGTAGTGAAATGTCCATCAGCAGTAGAACATGAATAAGAATGTGAATATGAATACAAAAGTAAGTCATAGTAATAAATTGCTGTAAATTGCTTTGCACCTATGTATATAACTGTATATACATAAGGTGCAAAAACCAGAAGAGGTAAATTATAGTAGACTAAATACACAATAAATACACGAAATAATGTGAAACAACTGCTCTACGATCCGACTGGTCGACTGCACAAGCAGTGACCCAGAAGATACCTGTTGCCACATTTCTACTCAGATTCACTGCCGTTTCTAAACTGTTACAATTGACCCCTCACTCCCAGGTATAAGCTACTACTTAAGGCACACACAGTGGTTGTGTTCATTAACAACATGAAAGCTCATGACTGTTTGTGTTTTATCAGCTTAGAAATATAGTTTTTCTTGATATTTGTGACGTTGGTGAAGATCAGACCACATTCCATGATGAATATATGCATTAAACCGAGAAGTTGCAAAAACTGCCATCACTTTTTCTTGTGTCTGGAGTCCAACCATTTGTCTCATTTTCTCTGCAGTTTGTTGTTTTAAACCTTTTTTTTCCCCCTAAGTTTAATATCACCAGCCTGTGTTCATAAATGCCACTGCAAATGGCACTCAGTGTTTGTGACACACACTGCCAGCTGCTGTTTGTGCAGTGTTTCCCATACATTCATTCATTTGTGGCAGTTCTCCACAATATCAACACTGACCGCCATATATTGATTGCATTTATTTATTTATTTATTTTGAATGTTTGAGAGATCTTATTTCATTGCAGAGCTACAACGCATTGATTATTTCTCTCTCTCTCACACACACACACACACACACAGACATTGAGAACAGACTATGAGTATGTCATCAGTACATGCCCCAGAACCAACTTATTAGCAAATATAAGGAGGCTAGCTTCTAAGGATAGCAAACATCACGATAGAGTACACCTGCATTGTTGAGGTTAACATGCTGTATATATCAGCTGCTTGTTCATGTGTATAAGGTTTATGTTGATTATTTTATCATTCACCAGTGTGACGTTTTGTTACAGTGCAGAATGGTGTTCATATACACACCTAGAAATAAACTGAAGTTGTCCACGCACCATGTGCCAATGTGACCTTGACCTTGCGTGAAATAAAATCTGTACAGACTATATATACTAACTAAGTTTTTCTTTCTTTTGTTAAGATATTTAAGTGTATGACCTGCTGCTCTCTTTCCCTGTCTGCTGCGACTGCCGTGCTTTCTCAGGTGGACTTGAAGTAAATGTTTTGTGAAAAAAAATCACTATGTTATTATTTCTGTTTGAGCTTTTTGAGAAATCCCACCACTGACCTGTGTTTATGAGCTCTTCTTCAGTTTCAATATGAATCTTGGAGGTCTCACTGGTCAGGAGCTGACTGTGTAATAAGCTGCTGTCATAGTAAATCAGATGCTCGATACATGCAGATTGTGGCAGCAAATTCAATGAAATCTGCGGAGCGCATTTGCACAACATCATTTTCTGGACAGAGATCATGCCAGCATTAGGATGCAGAAATAAAAATGCTATGTGGGCAGCCATTGAGTATCGCCACTAGGAATACGGATGCTTACTTTTTCCCCAAAGACACACATGCTCAGCAAAACAACTTTTATAAATAAGGCAAATGTTTGATTTATCCAGTCCAGTATGAAATTTGTCACAGAATTTCTGTTTGTTTGTATAATCATTTTGGAGCTGTAGTCTTCAATACTATTAAATTGTGTTGCATTACACTAACAGGAATTTCTGTTTTACCACATTTATATCAATAAAGCCAGGGCAATCAGAAATACTAAATCTAGCTTTATAAATAATTTCTACAACAGCATAGTTACAACACACAACTTAGACTCGCCTTTAAATTAAATGTAAAATCTTCACAAAATAACACACAGTGCTGACATTCAAAATCAATTTTTGCTTTTAAGCTGCTGATTGCATTTAGCAATTAGCCAACAAGCTTTCTTTGGTTAACACTTAGCAAAGGTAGAGGACAAATGTGCCGCTACCGTTTTTCTGCATGTTTATGCTTGTTTAACTGTTTAACTGTAATTAATTACTCCTATTGGAGTTTTCCCTGCAGTGCATTTATTGTGCGTTCAGAGACACTGTCAACTCCAGTAACCAGTAACCTGAGCACTGCCGTCAGTCCAAATAATTTTTCACATTCACACACTCTAATCTTTACTCGCATTTGCAAGTGAAATGGCCGCACTGTTTAGCTCTGCTACAGATGTGGTTGGATGACGTTGTACAACCTCGTTTGTTTAAAGCATACAAAAGTCTTAATCTATCAATCGCTTAACCAAAAAAGTGAAATTCTGTGAAACTTTACAGGCAGAGAAATGGCAAAGCTAACTCCATTAATGGCTTCTCATTCATCCCAGGTCCCATCAGCAGATCACCTCCAAGTGTCCCAAGAGTCACAACTCTACACAACAAACCAATACATTTGAACGCAGCACTCGTCTTGATGACAGAAGCTCTGATGGGCCAAGTGCTGATGATGGAGCTGACTCCTTTTCTCTTTTACCCCCTCATTCACTCTCTCCTTCCATCTCCTACATCGCCCAATCAGGCTAATGAGGCTCGCACTTCCTCCATCCCTTCCTGCACGCTAAAGTGGCGATTGATTGGAGGGGTGGGAAAGCTTTTAACAAGGGAGGGGTGAAGAGAAATAATTAGCACAAATGAGCTTTTCTGCAAACTCCTTCATTTTGGCTTTTCTTTTTCTGTTTATTTACTGACCTGGACAACATTAGGGATTAACTCTCCAAGGGTATGTTAACTTCTCAATGTCAGGGTGTAAATCAATCTGAAGCTGTAAACTGAGGCCTGTTTGTCTAGTGCAAATGTTTCGCTCCTCTCAGATCACAGCCCTGCAACGATGCTTCTACATGGAAGCGAGAGAAGAACTAAACTAAACTAGACTAAACTCTGGAGACACACAAGCCAGCAGTGGAGTTTTTCTTCCCTCTTCCCACTCAAATTGAGACACAAACTAGACATCGGAGCATCCCACTGAAAGTTAGGGCACTGAACCTTGAAAGCTAAAAAATTTTTAGTACACAGAGAGCATTAATGTCGCTGCCCAAATGACCAGTAAAGTGGTCTTTCTGACAGTTGTACCGTAATTAACTCGGACAGATCTGGACTGGAAAAACTAGAGCAGCAGCACTGTCTAAATTCACGCTACAGTCAATTCACAGAGCTATTGCAGCCTCTTAACTTCGCCACTGGCAAAGACACAAATACAAGAGGACAGAGTGGACATAACCCCGAGACTTCACTGCTGTGATGAAAAATTTTTGATACAAGAATTGAGAATTAAGCTAGTAAGAAATGAGGGTCAGCAGTGTGCATGTAAGCAAAGAGCAAAGAGACGAGAAAAAAAACAGTGCAAATCTACAGCTGAACATAAAACAAAATGTCAGTCACAAGCAGTTTAAAAGCTACTTTTGAACTGAATCTGAAGTAGACTTTGATTCCTCACAGTGGTGCAGCTCAGATCATTTAAAGTCTTAAAGATATGAAATATGCCTACAGCCTTTCATTTATTTTACCATCAAACACAAGCCACTTCAAGAGGGCGTGGAGGAGTAATTTTCTATTCATTTGATATGTATTTTTAAATCATCAGGAGGATTTATAGAAAATCCTCAAAACAAATACAGAGAGAAATTGCTATGGCTTAAATATCAGCTCTCTCCAGAAGTATTATTACTGTACAGGGACCACTGTAATTATACCATGGTGGCAGGCCACTCAACTAACACAAAAGATTCAAATTTAATTTTGAATTTCACACTAATAAGGCTACAAAAAAAACCTGTTTAACACATGAAGCTTACATAAAGTCCTGTCTTCACCTTCAGCAGAAAGATATACATTAAAGAACACTTACGATTGACACTTAAGTTGTGTGTACACATTAATCCAGTAATTTCAGTTCAGTCTTCAGATGTGTTAGTCGCTGCTTTTTGTGGCTGTGATTTAAACACCCACTGGTTTTGCACTAATGCTTAAATTTATCCTAAAACACTGAGCAGAAGGAAGGAGGCCAAGGACTAGTGAGTATCAGAGACACTCTCCAGGATGAAACATCAAAGATCCATGAGTATATCAAGAAGATGGCCTCATCATGGAAGGAGTAGCCTCTATCGTTGGTAACTGCTGCTTACATAAAACAAGCAATGTGACACCTGTCATGACCAGTGGTGAAAAGTAAAAAGGAACAATTACTTAAGTGCTGCGTTCTGCTTATTTTCTGCTTTTGTAAAAATCAAATATTATACTTTTCTTTTCTTACTCCAGCAGTAGTTGTCATGCAGTGTTAATTTTAATGTTTTACTGTTGTGAACAAGCTGAAGACAAATACTAATTCTATGTAAGAGTCAAGACTAATTATGTATGCTAAAATATTTTAAATTTTATAGATTTGAGACTGAGAGCAACCAGCTCCTCTTCTTCACCTATATGTGGAGTACTCTGTGTGGCTCCTCTACCACCTGCAGTGTTGTGGTGCCCAGCAGGGACTTCACCTCAGCAGGCAAGGAGAGGATAATGCAACAGACTGTTTGACAGACTTTAAATTAAATTTGCTGCCTGTTTTATTATACACTCATAAACTCTGTTGTGGATGAGTGATAGTGTATTGTGTTTTTTCCACTGCTGCACAGCTACTTTCCGTCATGAGGTAACAAACTCAGTGTTGCAGATACCCAATATTAAAAGACTCAGGTCAGAATCAGGGACAAAAATACTTGATCACCATAAGATCTGGGAACTTATGATGGTCATTAAAGCTACAATATGAAATTTAAACTACCACTAGCATGATACTCGAAATCAATTCACTCTACAGCCACCCAGCCTACCCTCTCTCTTCTCTGCTATGCTCTTATACTACACTCTGCCACACTCTGCACAGCCTTTCAGGTATTAGGCATTATCAAATTACATTACAGAGACCGGGTAAAGTAAAATCACTAATTTAGTTCTAGATCCACTGAAAATGTAAACAATGTAGCAGTGAACTGTAGAGTTACACAATAAAACAGTTTTTTATTAATTCTGTGGTCAGGATTCTTTGGGCAGCAAAGAAGTAGTCCCCAAAACTCCAGCCTTGGAACACAGTCTTTTTCAACAGTATGTCATATACGTGTAACTTACTTGATGTGTTAACATAAGTAGGTAGGTACATAATAGGTAGGTTTTTGAGTAATCTAATACGGTTGTTTATACAATTTTTAGTTTTATTGCAGGCTTTAAAGAACATTGTTTCCCATGGGGCCTAGGCATTCGCTTGCTAACCATCACAGACCAAAGAAGAGGCACGGTGCTGTGTGAGTCTGCGGGTGGCACAGAGATCAGACATGTCTTGACGGCAGGACAGAGAGCACTGAACACATGCAGACATTTTAGATAGCAGAGATTACAGCTGCAGTGTTGAAACAACAGCTTTACAAGAAAATGCTGGCGAGTTTTATGGATGAGTATGAAACCATGTTATGATGTTAAATAACCACTCTGCTGCTCTTAGCAGCTTCACTGGACTTACCCCAGAGAAGAGAGGAGTGGTATCATGATTTTGAAGTAAGTATTTTATATACTTGTGGGTTTATTTTTACTGAGTGGTTAATAACACATTTTCCTGTGGTGTAACAAAGTCAGAACATTTACTGTATATAACATATTTATTATTGCTTTACCCAGACTATTAATCAAGAAGAAATCACTGTAGTTAATTTGTTTGAAGGGTGATCCTCATTCAAAAACTTGCTGGCAGTGCTTTTCTATGAGTCTGACATCATGTGATGTGCATCAACACCATCTCTCCATATTAAGATAAGTTTTCTACTAAAAAATATTCAAAAGAATTTACATACTGTAGCTTTAACTAAACAAGTCATCAATTAATCAACAAAGCATTCTGCAGATTATTCTGCAGCCCTATCATAAGCTAATTAAAATATTATGAATATGAGAACAGTCACACAGAAAAGAAAAACTTAAAAGCACAGTAAAATACACTTTACTCAATAAATAAAATAAGCCTAAAATAAGATAAGCCTTTATTTGTCCTGCACTGGGGAAATTTGTTATAGTACTCTTTTATAATCTGTGTAAACTTTGCAGTATTCTTTGTGATACACCACATACACACAGCCCTGCCTTTGACCCTGCCTATCTCTCCTCTTGCTTACTGCTGACCTCAATGACTAAAATCCTTATAGACCGGACCTACTCGGATTTTCTCTCGCACGTTCGTGTCAACCCTTCACAATACAAATCCTTTTTCCACTACCAAAAGGAAAGAATAACAGGTTAACGTCTCTATTTGGCACACTGTGCTTGATGCTCCCCACAGTGATTTATTCCAAGTTAAGGAGCTGGTGAAGTGAAGAGGTGGTCATGGCAGGACAAAGTTTTGACAGCTTATCATATTTACTCTGAAATTGAATCAGCATCAGCAATGCCAATTTGCCTCTGTAAGTGCTTGTGTGTACAGATAGTTGACGGGCATATTGTGAGAATGTGTCCATTAGCACTGCTTCACAAAACACACAGTCATCGCAGTGGGGATACTGCTATAGGAACTAGAGCTAAGGAAGTGCAGTTACTACAGCAGGGAGAAACAGTGCAGTTCACGAGTGATCTGTAACTGTTGTGCTTCATAACAGCAGCATAAGAGCATAACATTTTCAGTAAACAATACAACTCTGGCTTAATTAACTTTTACAGAAGTAGAAAGGTCAGCTGAGATGAGGAAGAACATTTTTTTTTATCTAATTTTAATTTAAGAACCCCTAAACTAAACACATACACATACACACTCCAGTCCATTTTATACTATCTCTTTTGAGGCTTTCTCAGAACACACACGTAAAATATTCATCTGCAATAGCAAACTTGACATTTTGCATCTTGTAATATCAGTCTGTCCTAAAAGGAGTTGACAAGAGCTCTAGGGTAGATGTATGTTAACTGCAGCAAAGGGAGAGATAGAAAGCACACACTGCTGGGCCTGTGGGACCTCAGCAGCATGAGCGGTCTCTGCTCTGGGCTTTCCATCACCTCCTCAGACCCCTGTTAGTACCAGGGAGGCTGGGCGGATCACAACAACTTGCCTCCCCTGATTAAAACCTAAGTGACTTGATGACAAAGTGGCAGTCATCTAAGGATTAAAGGCAGCTTTGGAACCATTAATTTCTCAAACAGGAAAAAAAGACACAACAGCCAACTATAACTTGATTATTCTCTATGAAAGGCAACATTATAGACATCCTCAAAACAAACAGACTATCAACAGCTTAAGCACCAGAGACTGGAACAGATACTGTGGTATTCAAAGGGAAAAAAAAAATCACTTACTTCTTGGCCTGATGCTCGAAAATCCTTTATAAAGTATTTAAGCATGCAAAGATTCCCACTGTATGTCCCCTGTTACTCCAGTCAAAAGAGGAAAATGCAGTTCAGGTCTGAGAAATAATTTTAGTCTTTCTGCAGCATTTTAGAACAAGTCAAGCCCACAGACAATGTATCAGCGTGGCAAGAGCAGGGATGTTTGCCAGGCTGATTTTGGCGCTGTGCACAGCGCTAAACCCCATTTACAAAGCCAGCGAAGAATCAGTGAAGCCTCACATAAGAGAGTGTGACAATGTACGACTGTAGGTTAATACTCCTGCAAGGTGATCTATCTGCAGAGTAAAGGTTTCACCTGTTTTATCCTCTTAAAATGACCAAACAAGAAAACTGAGCACATCCCTCTCACCTTTCTCCTCCAGCTGTTCTACTCAGGGTCCCACTGAGTCCACTCATCTCTTCCCAACACCCCAGTCCCTTCATCCTCTATATCCCCAAAGCTACACAACCTGCACCACAACACACATCGGTCATCATCTACCATGGATTTTTCTGGAATCAATAAAAGATGCTCCTAGGCTGGAGTGAATTTATATTGCATCCAATGGAAACATCCAAGTTCAAAAAGCACTGATGTTCAATTATGGATGAATACCCCATGCATCAATCCTCATATAGTGCATTGTAATAATGAAAAATTAAGATGATATTGGAAGGGTGATGCTATACTGATGACTTCAATTTAGAGCATGTATTTGTTTCCGACTCACGTGATGTGCAGACTCACATGAAATAACTAAAAAGGTATAAGGTGTCTAAAAATGTTTTAGTAACAGTAATAGTTTGAGTGAATGGTGAATCTAATGTATAATACTGAAATAATACTTAGAGTAGATGATATGATAGATTTACACTGCATGAAATGTCATTTGACTTTAAACTGAGTCTGCTTCTGACTTTCAACCGCACATCCAAACTTTTATTATTATTCCTGATGGCTTCGGGGTCTGGTCAGAATCTCTGATTAATTTTTCCATTCTGCCATTAGTCATAACCAGCTTGTTTATTATTGCAATTCCCAGACTTCTCAGAAGAAATGCTTGTCCTCCTGATTCCACGATTATCCTTTTTAAAAACCTACGTCACTGTGATGCCTCAATGATGGTAACGTGGCATATTTAGTGGAATTTCCACTTGATGACCTTCACCTGCCTCATGGCTTTCTGACATTTTTCTCATCCTGGTCCATCAACGTACTGCGGCTTCTATCTATCTCTTCATCTTTCCATCTATGTTTTCTTTCTACATTTCTTATCTGTGATGAAGTTACAGTATAGTACAGACTCCTGCTCTCGCTTTCTTCCTGGATGTCACCTGCAGGCCAGGAAAACTATTGGCTCTAATCTTGTATCTCTCAGCTGTTGCCACAATGAGTGGGTTTCCAGCACCAACCAAAGGCTTTATCTCTGACCAGCAGCGGAAAACCTCAGAGACCCTATCTCATGCACACACATGCACAACAGGACACCTGCACACAAAATACACAGAAACATATACCACTCATGCACCACCCCACCAGACATGATACACAAACACACACACACACACATTCAGAGCCAGGTTTGTGCGAGCTGTCTGTTTCTGGCACAAGCAGGTGCAACTTTGCACAGGTGCACACACACGCAGACATACATGCATATAAACTTGTCAATATATATAAACACGTGAAAAGGTGTGACACACACATTGTCCTTCATAAAAACACACACTCCTACAGACTCTCTGCAAGCAGAAATAGTGACGATGACAAGTGGCTTAGCTCTAAAGACTTGAGATAGGACCAGAATATTCTTTATCATTTGACGGTGCGCGGCTTAATTTTAGGGACAGTTTTTTATAGTCTAGCCTGAAAGATTTATCAGCCAACTTCTTCAGCTGCATTTACTCTCACACATGGAGTTAGCTCCACTGGAAAAAGGAAATTACACAAAAATACTGAGAAAACTTATCAGTCCTGTTTTTAAATCTTTTTCAATTAAATTCAAATTCAATGTGGAGATAGGTAGGTCAAAATAAATGACATTTAACATTAAACATGAGTGCTGGAATGGAAATAATGGATAAAACTTCAGTGAGGGAAAATGCAGCTCCAGTAGAGCTAAGCAAATTTGCATTTAATCAATTTGAAAAAAGGTTTTAATGCAAAGTTAGTTGCTGAGACGTCGTATCCACACACACGCAGACACCCACTCCAAGAACTCATCACTCCAACAACATTTCATAGTGCAATCCATCTTAATCAGATAGCCCATCAGAGACAATATATCCTCCCCTCCATCTCTCCTTCGGACGGAGTGATTGAGGGGTATAAAGAGGAGGGTGTTTCTGCCCGCCGTCTCCTCCACCCTGTTCCACCCCCCAGCTCCTCACCAGGACGGCTCTTAAGTGCTTGTGGGTTTTTATGTTTGTAGTGTTTTATAGGAGTGGGCAGAAGCCAGAGGCTGTAAAAGTGTGGAAGGTAAGAGGGAGGTGGGAGGAGGAGGTGCAGAAGAGGAGCAGTGGAGAATTACTGTAAATCCAATCTTTATTGAGAGCGACACAAACGACAAACAGTACCCGCCCAGCCTCCCCGCAATGCCCCTGCTTACCTGATCAACAAGCGCTGACCGAGGAAAGGAGAGAAGGGAGAAGAAGGAAGGATATAACAGGATGAAGCAGGATACAAGTCAGCCTCTACATGAGACTTTACAGGTCTCCAGGACTTGATCTGTATCTGTATTTTCATGTATCCCCCTCATATAATGCATCTCTGTATGGTTAGATGTGTGTGTCTTTTTGATGTGAGTATTTGCAGTCATCACCAGCCAGGCCTGGAAGCCCCCCTCCCCACCTGCCTACCAGTCTGCCAGTATAGTGTATAATTGGCCACAGTTGGCTTCAATTGAATGTTTTCTGCTTTAGGGGCTAAATGATGGTTCAAGGCCGAAAGAGAAGAAATATCTGCAACACCCCCCTCTCCATGTCAAAAACCACAGGTGCAGATTTGGCTACCTTTGAATGCTGATGCTTTGACATTAGGTCTAAAACTGGAGAACTAATTTAACTGTTTCTTTTATAAATGTTCTCTTACCCCTATGTGTCTGTTATCTGCTCTCTTTTGTTTTAACCTAATTTCTCTTTAACTGTGACTTGAATCACTCAAAGCATCTTAGTCAAACAGTTAGTCACTGAGTGAAAAGGTCAGTCACTTAGTCAACAAAAAGATCACAGAGACAGTCTGCTTTGCAGCCAATCAGTCAGACAGAAAAAGATGATCGGACTCAGCTGCCCAAAACTCCTTTGTGGGTACCCTGTACCTGCTTGTTGCCATGGCAATGCAGCCTGAGATTTAAATACTAGCCTGTGTCCTCTCCCTGCCTCTCTTTTATCTTCTTCTTTCACTCCTCCAGACTCTCCCTTCACTCTTTGTCAGTCGGTGTGCTGACTCTCTCTCACGCTCTGTCTCTCAGTCATGTTTCCTCTGGCGCTGTTGTGTTTTTCAGTCTCCCTCCCTCACCTTGCCTCGTCCTCTCTGCTAAGTGACACTTACTAGCTGTTTCCTCTTGTTAATTCCATGCTTCTTTGCATTGTGCAACTCTGTAAAACCCTTGTAAAAGACACAGACCCTAACACAAAGTCCCCACTAAAGCCACACGCAGACAAATTACAACTACCTGTTGTATATACACACGTAATTACTTAGGCATTTCTAGACATTTGCATGCATACATGAATGCACAAGCAGTAATGCCATAAATTAGAGTCAACAATCCACATATTCACTGGATGTTGGCACAGGGTACACCTGCTGACAGTCAACTGCCAATGAAAAATCTTTTTCTGCGAAAGCCTCATCAAGCATCATTTAGGTGTGCTGGCTTGCTTCAGTCTCCCCTGATACAGTGCCTGTGCCAAGACACCGATTAAATTTCCCCCAAGTGCCCAAACAGCCTTGTGGGACTGAGGTCTTCAGTGAGTAAACTGGTTTCTGGCTCCATCTACAGGTAAACAGAAAAACTGTAACCTACTTGCAGCTACTGAAAAATGACAAGTGAGAGAAAACAAGTAACGTGAGAAAAATATCACTCCGCCATTTTGATTAACATTATACCGCAGACTAACTACTGTGTAAGCCTTGTCACATTTAGCTGTAATTTACATAGTAGTTTTTGGCTTGACAGTGTTATTTACCTCAGATATACAAGTGAAAAGTATGATTAATGTACAATTTAACTGGTCAGTATGATATTGGTTTGTCTGTTGGGCTGCACCAAATAACATCTGGGTAAAGCGTAATAAGTAAGTCAGAGATTTGTCATTTTGTCATAGTATTTGGTAAACTATGACATTTGAACATGACACGTTTTGCTCTAAAACTTGTAAAGGCAATTTGTCACTGTTTGTTGGCATTTAATAAACTATACCAATATCCTGATTAGTTGAAATAAAATTCAACAAGTAACCCATAAAGAAGAAATCAAATAATATGGCTGGTTAAGCCTTTTGTGTATACCATGCATTACTGTATGTAAAAAACTTTTATACTGTGCCTTTATAGTATTGTAAACAACACCTTAAAACACTAATAAAACTTATTATCTGCTGATAACTGATTTCTTGGTTTTTGACCAGTTTCACCTTCACAAATCACCAGCAGCTATCACAAAGCGTGGTTATAACACTGGTCCATTTGAAAGCAATCTGTACTGAGACATCATATAAATACAAGCGCAGGATCTGGCCAATTTTTCAAGTTTCCATGGAGCCAGTAATCTAAATTTCTGATTCTCAAACTTTCTGCTGTTCTTTCTTTCTTTTGTACTAAGTGAACAGTAATTCAAATATTGTTGGTAACCATATAAAGGTCTGTAACAGACCCTCCCACACACAGAGAAAACATCATATCCATAATCACAGCACAAACTTAGGTCATATTATAACACAACGATATTATTGTCTTATTTCAATTGTAATTTAGTGTAATTTTGTTGCCACAGAGCAACTGAGACCTCATAATTTCCTCAGGGATTAATAAAGTATTTCTGATTCGGATTCTGATTCTGACAAACAACACTCACAGGTGGTTTGTGCTATATTTATAGACAGTAATTTCAGACAAATGCACAAATGAACTGGAGACTGTGCTTAGATAAGAACCAAGCTTTTAAATCCATAATCCTTTCTTATATTTCCACATGGTTACCTTTGTTCTTTATATTGTTCTTGTGCATGAGTGTCTACTTTCCCTGCTGAATAATATTGTTTTTCTTGCAAATACATGAAATTAAATTAAGTTGTATGTTGTTTTCCTTTTTTTTTTTTTTTTATCAAGTGTGAAAACAGATCACTGGCAAAGTGGGATGGCAACCCACACACTAATCCATCTACACACACACAAACACACACACACACACACACACACACACACACACATACCTGCATTAACAATAGCATCTATCTCCAGTGTGGTGATGTCTCCACTGTAGAGAGAAATCTTCTGGTCCAACTTTTCATTCCTCTGGGAGCGAGCTGGCTCAGAACCACCTGATAATGAGACATAGACATACAGTACAATCAGTCTTAGAACATTTCATAGCTCTGGATATTGTGCATTGTGGTTGCATTCTCTTGTAATCTACAGTGAAAAGGTTTTACACTGTATATAGTACACAAACTACCTACTTGATATGTTCGTTCACTGTATCAAATAGGGAACAGCCATACACGGAGAATAATACACTCAGTT
>JAUBNQ010000002.1:13705392-13718470 GCA_032353495.1 Ctenopoma kingsleyae
CTTTTGGACTAGTACGCTCACTATTTGCATAAGGCAAGACATCTTAACCATTGCTTATCTTTGAGAGACAATTTGGATATGAGATCAGTAGAAGATAACTAAAGCACCTGACCCTGACGTGATTTGAACACGCAACCTTCTGATCTGGAGTCAGACGCGCTACCGTTGCGCCACAGAGTCGAGCTCATGCATTGGAGAACTGGTGAGTGTAGGTGAAGTGGTCATTACTTCCTAACATGCCCGTTGACTGCTGTAGAGGTAGTATCATTTATGCATTTCTATGCACAATGACATGACTGGCATTTGCTCTGTAACTTTTTAAACCTGCTGAGTTACTGCTTTAATCAGTCCTGCTAATTTAAGGCTGAGGTTCTTGGGCCTGTCTCCAGTAGATCACTTCGCTAAAGCATCCCTGTACCAAGTCCTGCTTTGACGTTTGATGTACTTGGTACTGCCAACAGTGTTTAAAAGAGTCTTATCATGCTACTTTTTGCACTAGTATGCTCGCTGTTTGCCTAAGACAAGATGCTTTAAACCATTGTTTATCTTTCAACATAATTAACCTAACTGACCCTTTTGTTATTTGCACACACAACCTTCTGATGTGGAATAAGATGCTCTTTCGTTGAACCACAGAGTCACACGCCTACTGTTAGAAACTGGCTTTTCAGGTGAAGTTAACATCACTTCCTAACATGTCAGTTCATTGCTGAAGTGGAATTGTCATTTATTCATTTCTAAGGTCCTTAAGGCCGTGGATCACTGAGTTTGAACTTTTTCCAGCCAAGTATATTTGGAATGAATTAGAGCGGAGACTGCTGAAGTGTCAGTATTGTTCATGAATTTCTATGTATATTGGTACTTGCTCTGTTGCTCTATTATTATACTACTATATGTTATCATGTACTATTATTATATTTCACGTCACTTCACCTCAAACTTGTGGATGCTAACTCTGTCTCTGTTTTTAATGGCATCTGTCCTCTGTAGAAATGAAGCGTGATTGGTCAGATCATGCACTGTGGTGGGAGCAGAAGCAGCAGTGGTTGCTGAGAACAGCCTGGAGTCTGGAAAAATGTGGCATACACGCTGACGCCCGGCTCATCTTTATGCCCCAACACAAGCCCCTCAGGTTGGGTCTACCCAACGGCATCACATTGAGACTAAAGGCCTCCTTTTCCAGCCCAGTTTTCAAGACCGTGATGGGCATTTGCAGAATGCTTAGTAAGTTTTTCTTCCCTGTTTTGTCTTTCTTATCCTGTTTCCCATTTCTTTTCCTCTTCCCTTTCTTTTTTACGTTATTTTGTCTCCCACATTTTTAAAGGCACAAAAACCAACCAAGTCAATTTTTTATAGTAAAATTTATAACACACACATCATTTCTAGACAACAAGAGCTTCACCATCTGCTTCATGCTTTCATTTAGTCTAATTTTGGTACTTCTTGATCTCAATTCCTCACTTGAAATCCCCAGGAGGTTTCATTAGTCTTGAGAGGTTTTGAAAAGCAGCATGAACAGTAAAGGTAATCAAATATATCAGTAGAAAAATAGCTCAGACAGAGTAAAGATACAGTTTGACAAGTGTGATTTGTGTCAAAATAGTAATCCAGCAGCTGTACATCTGACTGTACGCCTACTGTACAATTTGAAACTGGGCTTAATTCTTTGTAATTCAAGTATTTATAACCGAGTATAAATCCGAGTCCAAATCCAAACAGAACAGGTACAAATCCAAAATCCCACAAAACAGTATCCAAAATCCAAACATCCAAAATCAGAATAAGCAGGTTGATAGATAACACTCAAGTTCCCCCGAACCGCCAGAAGCAAGAGCAGGGTCAGCTTTGCAGACAGGTTCAGGTGGTACACTGGAAAGTTTCTCTCGAGGGGTTGGTAAACCTGCTTAACAAGGTAGGGGGACAGATGAAACTGATCACGTAATTAGTGTCTGATTGAGGAGACAGGAAGAACAGAGTGAGGGGAGAGAAGTGAACAGGAAATTGATCTTATATGGGGAGCCAGCCTGAGAACCTTGACATTTAATTTGGAGTCAGATGTGCTATCGTTTCACCACAGAGACAATTTCAAAGTTCCTATAAGTGTGTACATGATATATTCATAACACCAACAGTTGAGTTCAACATGACCTACTTGTGCCTCGATGTATAATCATTGATCAGCTAATAAACTAAAACTGAAACTGATTAGTTATTCTTCAATTTCTGTTATCTCCACAGACATCCGCCACCCTGAGGAGCTCTCCCTCCTTCGGCCTTTGGAGGAAAAAAAGAAGAAGAAAGATAAAGACGTGAATGAGGAGATCTATGATCTGTGCGAGGTGCCCCTCTCCTCAGGTACACTCATCACACTGCATTCACTGTTGTCTGAAAGTTGAGTCATGGCAACTGGACTTCTTTCTTTTAAGTTAGAGGCGTTTCATTCTGCATCCACAGAACTTTGACAATTGACCTTAAAAGAAAGAAGTCCAGTTGCCATGACTCAACTTTCAGACAACTTCACCTGGATGACTGAGAATCTTCACAGATGCATGTTGTTAGAAAAAAATATTTATTATTTATTTCTTGAAGCGAGTCCACCTGTAAATGTGGACCTGAAACATTTTGAAGAAGATTCAAATTATTTATTTAAGGTTAAATCCCCAGAAAATTTGTCCTTAACTCTACCACTGTCACATCTTTTGCAGTATCCCGGCCCTGTTTGTATAATGGCATGCCGGCACACTTTGCTGACTCAGCTCAAATGGAAGCCATCTACAAGATGCTGTCTGTCACTCAGCCTCCTCCTGCCCCAGAGGTTTTAGCCAAACAGTACCGTCCAGCCAGTGTGGTGGACAAGGCTCATATCAACGGCAGGTATGCCTACACTTAAACTGTCTTATCAACTCAATATCAGTCTGTAGAAACACAACGACATAACAGAGTGGGAACAAAACGTTTAAAGTCATTGTTAAACACATATTATGTATTAAAATGCTCCCACATGCCTCCTTTATTTCACCATGTTAATATCAAATCCAGATGAGTGAGAAAGACAAACTCGTTTGATTTATATTGTGGGAAAGGTACTGGTGTAAGTAATGACATCACAATAAGAATGACCATAGTTCAATCTCTAATTTCTTGTTGGTGGACGATGATGTTTCTGGTTTTATCACTAATGAAGGCATGAGCCTCAGATTTTAATTTGGACAATTCAAACCAGCACCAGACTTTGTCTGCTAAAGAGCTAAAGAGACCTGGATTCAAACCTATGTCAAGTTATTTAAAAGTAGTTCAAGTTTAAATTATTTTTTAACTTGATTTTGGTCACAGGCACTGCAAAATTATAAAAGCATCCATAAAACAAAGTGCCTATTAAAACATGACTGTAGAACAGACATGTCCAATTTTATACAGCCTGCAACTTTGGTTTTAAAATGTATTTTTTATGTCCCAGGATGGACTGGGACAAATAAATCGACACTGCCACCATTACCCAGATCAGCACATCGCATACAATTGCGCACACAACACCACCATTTCACAAGTTGCGTACTGTCTCCATTAGCTCACCTGATAAGGGGTTGTGCTCTGACACCAGAGTTCCAGGTTTGCATCCCAGCCGTGACAGACAGATATATGTACTCACCAGATGAACACCAACACAGAGACAAGGGTGGACAAATAGTCTTTTTCATTTGTGCACTCATGTGATGCTTGGATTTTGTTACTGTGCTATTTAAAATGATAGTTGTGACAATGAAAATATTATTTGTGTAAAACAGTACAACCATAAAAAATGTCTGAAGGGACTATCAGCCCCCAGGACTCTTCACATTATCAAATCTGGCCATCATTAAAAAAAAGTTTGGACACCCCTGCTGTAGAACAAGGATTTCAATAACACAAATGTTGGTCAACCTATAGTTAGCAGAATTTCACTGTTGTTAGTCACTGTTGTTTGTTCTGTTTTTGTGGGTACTTGATTGTTCGCATTTGTGATCATGATTAGTACTTAGAACATGTACTGTTTAAGTTTTATGCCTTAGTGATTCATTTGTTTATGTAACTGGACATGGTGATAATCTTCCTCCAAGGGAGAGGCGGAAACAAGGGACTTTTAAATTCCATGAAAATAGTAGAAGGTTATGTGCATAAACTTCATATGAAACTTCACAACATGTACCTATTCTACTTCCATCTCAGGTGGCTGGACTCATCCCGATGTCTTATGCAACAGGGAATCCAAGAAAATGGCCGACTCTGGCTTCGCTTCAAGTACATGACCTTCTATGACCTAGATCCCAAGGTGTGTGAACATGTTGCTTTTGTAGATGTAGTATGTGCATGTTCTTGTGTTTGTTACTGTGTCACTTATACAACCTTCACTTTGTTGTTCTTCTGCCTCTGGTCCTACAGTACGATGTTGTGCGTCTGACCCAGCTGTATGAGCAGGCTCGCTGGGCCATCCTGCTGGAGGACATTGACTGCACTGAGGAGGAGATGATGCTGTTTGGTGCTCTACAGGTAGAAAACATTACTGCTGAAGTGGAACTGCAGTGCCTATTGATTGTATTCACCCGTTTGGAATTTTTCTTCATCTTAAACTTGCATGGGTGACATGGTATGAATATCACAACTATTGACTGGGTTCTTCATAGAGTCTAGTCTAATGGGCAAAAGTAAAATTCTGGTCAATACTGGGGAATACTATTTATAGGCATTGCAGGTGTATCAGCATGAACATTATATGTTGAAACTCTTAACTGTATGAAAGATTGTATTAATATGGTGAAATGCAATGTAAAATCCAATAAGCACCCAGCAAAATAATTTAAGTAATACATATTATAGTGGTATTCATATATATTCATAGTGGTGTTTTTTGCTTTAACATGTATAATCATGTTACAGGTATATATATATATATATAGAAATAGTCTTTAGAAATAGTCTTTCTTACAATGATTTGCTCTAGTTCACAGAGACAGATCTAAATATCTACATGATGCATGTAGCATCCTTCCATCCATCAGCTATACCTGTTCATTGCATCATTTAGAAGTTGCATGGTAATACAGGAAACAATTTAAATTATTCTCTTCTTAAACATCTAGGAAATCATTAAAGGTTTGTCACTCTACCTTCTTACATTCACATTTATGTAGTACCACATCAGCAAGGTGTGTCAGTCGGAGCCCCAGATGCTGACCACCAATGCAGCTATGGATGACCTGGAGTCAGCTCTGCAGTCCCTGGAAGTCAAGATGGAGGGAGAGACCAGCTCTGCCTCAGAGATGCTGGTATTGGATGTTTTTCACTGTTGTTACAAGCTACTGTTACTGTTAGGCTTGTCTCAGTGTCTAAACTGAAGACACTAGTGAATGCAAAAGCTAAAAAAAATTATTGAGAGAAACAACAGGTATTACGTCACTGATGTTTGTAACAGGCTGGTGTTAGTGACAAGGTATCATGGAACATTACGTTAAATATTAAAATACATGATGGCTTTCTAAAACTATACTGAGTTGTGTTAATACCTCATCTGTACATTATTAGAGCATCTAAAATTAGTAAGAAGCCAAGTTATATTGATGCATTTCACTTCCTTACATCTGTTAGAACCAAAGCTCTTATTACAGTTTTGTTTGAGATTGAAAGGGATTTTATAAAAAATCCAAACAAGTGTAATGTATACACTGAAAAAATGTCATTTATCTAGGAAAACATGACTGCACCAGAACTCAATGACTATCTGAAGATATTCAGGTGAGATTAATTTCCCACCACTCAGTCCTCTCAGATACACATAAAATGCTTTCTCTTACAACTTAACACAACCACTTAGGCTGTGATTGTGTTTCAGGCCAAAGAGGCTAACACTGAAGGGGTACAAACAATACTGGTTCAAGTTTCAGGATACTTCCATCTCTTATTTCAAAAGCAAAGAGGAAAGCATCGGAGAGCCTATTCAACAGATAAACCTCAAAGGTACTGAATATATTATTGTATTTTTCACTATTTTGTTTTCCCCCCAAGTGCAAAATCATTCCTCAGATATTACCATATGTTACAGTGTTACATTAATGAAACCCCAAAACACACACAAACACGTAGCTTACATAGAAGTGGTAAAAGTGAAAGTGCTTTTCTTAAGGCTGTTTTTCACAGAGATCTGTGAGAACATAGCTCTCTGGTAATCCTAGCTCAGTAATATGAACCACTTCAGAATTCCTTTTTTATTTATGAGAATAATTAGTTA
Organism: Ctenopoma kingsleyae; assembly: GCA_032353495.1. Classification (NCBI taxonomy): domain Eukaryota; kingdom Metazoa; phylum Chordata; class Actinopteri; order Anabantiformes; family Anabantidae; genus Ctenopoma; species Ctenopoma kingsleyae. Next base: position 13,711,655 of record JAUBNQ010000002.1, read on the forward strand.
GCAGAGTTAAGAGTTAAAAAACAATAATATTAACACTAATGCAAATGACAATATGCTTTACACAGAAAATGAACCACAAATGTGATACTGCAGGCTCAGACTGGGACCATATGTTGAAGCTGTCATGGAAGTCTGACTCAGTGCTCATCATATTACGCTTCTATCTTTTCCTACCACATTTCATTTCCATGTCTAACCCATAAATGTCACATTTCACTATTGACTGTTGCTATAATTATATCCTACGCACACAGGATGCGAGGTGGCTCCGGACGTTAATGTGGCCACACAGAAGTTCCTTATCAGACTCCTGATACCAGCGCCTGAGGGCATGAATGAGGTCTATCTGCGCTGTGAAAATGTGAGGCCACACACAAACAAACACATCATCCTCATCTCTCTATGCGACATCCTCTCTTTTAACTGCCCACAGTCCCACCAGTGTCTAACTCTCTCTCTCTCTCTTTCTACCTGCACTGTCTCTTTGTCGCTCACCCTCCAGGAGCAGCAGTATGCTCAGTGGATGGCTGCCTGTCGACTGGCCTCCAAAGGCAAGAGTCTCGCAGACAGCAGTTTCCAAAGTGAGATACAGAGCATCCGTTCCTTCCTGGCTATGCAAAAGACCAACTCTGGTTCCCATGGTAACGCCCCTGCTAACGAAGAAAGCATCAACACATACAGCCTGGTGTCGCCACGCTACCATAAGAAGTACAAGGTCAAACAGGTACAGGAGCCATACTGTAGAAGTTAATTAATGTCTCAGAGTACAAAACAATTGGATCACACCAGTCTCTCTTATTTTATAAACTAAGTATGACATTCCACAATGGGCCACATTAACAACTGAATTTTATCTTTCTTTCAGTAGCATGGTGATTTTAAGCAACTTAACACTTTTGTGAATTGATACTCATTTCAGTTCATGCTCAGGACACAAAAAATGTTGAATCTGATGTTTTACACCGTGCCTTCTCCTCTAGCTGACCCCTCGTATCCTGGATGCATACCAGAACGTGGCTCAGCTCTCACTGACAGATGCAGTGATGCGTTTCCTGCAGATCTGGCAGGCCCTCCCTGACTTTGGACTCTCATACGTCGTTGTCAGGTTAAATTTCAAACTAAACCTCTTCAGAATTTATTAAGTGCCACTTCACTTCAGTTTAACACTAATTTGTCATAACATGGAAAAACTAGAGCTATTTTAGTGTAACTAAAGTAAGATACACAATTGAGGGGATAGGCTCACATTTATGAGTCAAGTCTCTCTTACTAGACAGTAGCCCATATGATCAAAATTGGTTTTGCTAACCAAAGCACTTTCAGTGAATGTGATGGGAGCACAGGCCTTGTTCTGAGTAAAAGTTTATGTATGTATTTGCTTCAGCAGTTGGAGTTACTGAAATTAAATTGCTATGAGTGGCCCAACGTTATAAATTAAACTGACAAACTGATTAAAAGAGCCAGCTCTGTCACAAATTTAAAGTGTTGCAGGCTAACTTGTTTTAGCAAGATTTCCAAATAAAAGAAGCTGAAAGATACATTTGCAAAACAGGTTCAAGGGCAGCCGAAAAGACGAGGTCCTGGGGATCGCCCCCAACCGCCTGATCCGCATCGACCTGGGAGTGGGTGATGTGGTAAAGACTTGGCGCTACAATAACATGAAGCAGTGGAACGTCAACTGGGACATACGACAGGTCAGTCTCCAGATCGGGCTCCTCTGAGGGAGTTCATTTTGCATGATTTGTGTTTCTCATGGTCATGGTGAAAAAAATCTGGTGTCACTATTTGTGTTAACACAAGGTCAAAACAGGTGAATTTGACTGAAAAAAATCTACAAACCCAAGCCTGAATTTAGCTACACATCAAACTGTGGGGACAGTGAAGTTGTCTGTAAAACTACCGAAATGAGAGATAAAACCCAGCTTTTATCTGAATTTAATTTCTCTCCTTTGTGTTTCTGACCCCACCCAGATGGCCATTGAGTTTGAAGGCAATGTCAATATTGCTTTTAGCTGCGTGACTGCTGACTGCAAAATTGTTCATGAGTATATTGGAGGCTACATCTTCATGTCGACGCGCAGTCGTGAGAAGAGTGACACACTCAATGAGGAGCTCTTCCACAAGCTGACCGGTGGCCATGAAGCTCTCTAAGATCTAAGCACACAAGCAAAAAAAGGGGATCCTTAAGAACCTACATCAGATCACCTGAGTATCTCCACAGTGGATAAACATGTGGAATAGTATTTTATGTTCTTGATAGTCCATCCAAGTTATTTTCAAGCCTTGGTTTTACACAAGTTATTTGTAAGCTGCATCAGTGGATGGAGGACTTAATATGTTCACACAGTTCAAGAGTCCAGTGATGTCTCCTCATGATGCGTCCTCATTCTGACTTCACTTCCTTCAGGATGAAGTCCTGCCTGTCTAAACTGCTGGACATCTGGACCAGAATCAGAGGGACTTTTGATCAAACTCACAAAATCTAAAATCACCACTTGAATCAGTCAACACGATTTTCTTTATCACCTCATAGTTTCTAGTCTTGTAATCAATATTGGTCAGGATGCAAAACCTTGCTTCATTCAGAGCTGCAGTCTTATTATCACTTTGAGTTTTGTGAAAATGTAACACATTACAATAGCCAGATTATCATTATAGCCAGTAATAAAAAACAATAAGAGTATTAAATTCATGCCAATATGAAATGTTTACCACATAAACCCAACAAATAAACAAATTTATTCATTTAAATACAGCAATTCACATTTAATTCTCTGTTATTTTCACTCCTTATGGTGATGACATATGGTGGCAGTGTCTGTTGTTTCTTACACAGGAAGTTTCAAACCAATTATCTCACCTCACAATGTGTTTGTGTTTGTATCTCACAAAAAGCTGTTATGACAGTCCGTTAACTAAAACCACAATGTCTGCATCCTCTGCTTTCCCAAATGTGACTAACCACACATGCAGCATGTTGCCAGAAGTCAGTGTGTTTGTTTGTAACCAGGTTATGTATTTTACAACTGCTTGGTGAAAATATCTTGGCATAATTTCACCTAAATATACTATGCCACAGTATAAACTATGGCATAGTATATTTAGCAGTAACAAAGAAGAGGGGAAAACAAAGCATCTCCAGTTTATAAATAAGTGACATTACAGTCAGCATAAGCTGGTTTAATTGTCATTTAAAAATTAAAGGCAGTCCTATGACGAGTGACAGATCAGGATCTACTCCTGCTATTGGAGAGGCAGGATGCTCCCTGAAACACAGAACAAAAGTGAACAAGTAAATGTTTGCCCCCAACCCACCCCACCCCCCACCCGGTCCATGCTTTAAAAACACAAATTATATTCATTCATGAGATTTTCCTTACTTGTAGGTCTCAGCCTTAGGGCTTGTTTAAAGTATTTAGGGTGAAGTTTTCCCTCTGCATCACCTGCTGTCAGCAACACACTGTTTTCTGACCAGAAGAACTCAATACCATCTGTGTAGTCAGATACACACAGAAACACCTGTAAGACAAACTCTTGCCTAAACATCAAGGCTAAGTGGAGCATATTGGGTAAAAGTCATAGTAGATAAGCTTACCAGCGAGAGCTTTGGGGACATCAATAAATATGGCTAGATCACAGTCTTTTCTCATTCCTGGTGAGAAAAACAATGACATTGCAGACATTCTTTGCATAAACATTCAGGTGACATCTCTGCCAGACACACACACAGCTTACCACTGATTACACCATCCTCCCCTGGCAGGCCTGATGCCAGGTGGATATGTGTCCGCCTCATGCGGCTCAGGCCATGCTGCTGGATGGAGGTCCAGTTGCGGAGGTAGGAACCATGAACAGCCTCAGCAGGGCAGTCTGAAGAACCAGCCAGGACCGGTTTCAGCTCCAAATTCATTACCTGACCACAATGATGGAACCAGCATACACACAATCAAGCTCAAGTTGATGCTGCTCTCTAGTGTCTTTTTGTATTTTGAGGCAGCATCACACTTACTTCAGTGAATAAAAACCTTTTTTCTTTTTAAATGTGTTGTCAGAGGACTAATAGTATATGACATTTTAAAATAATATTTTAATTCGTTTTAATGGTTGTTTTTATTAGATGTATTTGTACTTGGTTAAATTTCCACATACTACATTAGGTATCTGATTATCACACTGTCTCTGCATTCTCCGTCTTGTAGTTTGGCTTTAGATCACTTTGTGGGTACAGAAATGGTCCAAAAATCAGATGTAACTTTTTTTCTAACTTACATGGAATATTATCATGTTAGCTAGTCCACAAAAAGGGAAATATTTTAAGTATTATCTGTGTAACCTGATGCTGACTAAATACTGAACATAGATCTACCCCAGGAAAAAACACATCCTCTTTTCAGAGTTTGCACGTCTCTTACTGTGAATACAGGCACATCACATGAAATTTACTGCTCTGCATACCTGCACTGAATGTCCCTGATTGGCTCTGATCTGCAGGCGTCCATCATCTGGATGGGAACGAAGCTTAAAGCGTTGCTTGTCATTTGTGGCTACGACTCTTTCGACGTCTTCCAATGAGTATGAGCTGAACTGTGGGTGAGCCAGGAGTTCCTCCACAAACAGGAAACCATCTAGAGTGAAGCGTTAGAGCTGTTATAACTACGGTCATAAGGGGTTTTCTATCTGGAACTGTCAAAGTTGCTGCTCACCTGTACCCATCTGAAGACCCATTTTGTTGGCTCCATGTCGAAGAGCATAAGACATGGATTTAGACAGGTGAACATCGCTGTTCTGCTAAAAGAGAAGGCATCACTCATGGCAGATATACACAGGTTTGTTCAGATATCTTTGTGAAGACTTTCATAATATAATGTATTCTCTAGCCCCTCACTCTCACCTTGACTATCACAACTAAATGCCTACCCGCAATCCTTACTCTAAGCTTCATACTATAACAAAGTCTTAACACTTAACCAAAATACTCACTGTCATGGTCTAAACTCCTAAAACTCAAACTAATCCTCAGTCTGTATAGTCATTAAGTATACACACACACAAATTCAGCTCCAATTATGGCTATGGTTTAAAAATAGGACCTACATTTTCCCATGAAAACAGTTCATACTGTCGTGTTCACACACACGTTCATATGTCTTATCTCTTAGTTTGTAACCAATCACAGACTTGTAATGGGAAACCATAAATCACTCTTTGAACAACAATATCAAAGAATCAATATCAAACAATATCTCTCACCTCTCCACCACGATTTCCTCTCCTATCTCTCCTATCTCTCCTTTCTCTCCCTCCACGGTGTCTGTCCATTTATGTGCAGTCATTCAAAACTGTTGGATACGGTGCCATAAACTGGACTGGTTGATTAATTGATTTAATGCAGCTATACTTAACGAAAGATCACACTTTCTGTCACTACACGGCTGCCTGTCAACAAACATGCAGTCAGCTCCAGCTTCCACTTCCTGTCTGTTGTCAGTGTCCGCTTGTAGGGGGCACTGTTTCGGCTGGAGAGGAACCAGGTACCACCGAAGAAGAGCTGCATTTTGTCCTGGAAGAAAACATCACTCAGACAGCAGTGGCAGCTGGTAAGCAAATATCAAGTATACCCACGAAAATATGTACTCCTGCTTAGAATTGGAGCTGACAGTTTCACGTTAACTTACAAGACATGTCGATATATGCAGCCAGAAAAGTGCGCTTACTGCAGTTCCCAGTGCTGGATTTGTACACAGAGGCTGAGCTAACTAAGCTAATTAATGTTAGCGTACCTGAGCTAAAACTACCTGTTTTCTGCCCGTTTTTTCTTAATAGACATCTTCGACTTTTTGAAGATTTTGTGTTGTTTGTCACCTGCGTGCCCTTGGCTGATATTTTAACACGTTTAGCTGCCTGTGAGGGTGTTATTAAGATGTGGTTTGCGGAGACTTCGCCAGTGGACAGATGAATTGGGGTAGGTCACCATGGAAACATAACGTTAGATACGTTAAGACTCAACTGTCAGTAAACTGTTAAACTGTAGAAACGTACTTTATTCTGATTTTTCATATTTCATAAATCATATTTTTATATCTTGAATTATTTTAGTTGCTACATGTTGATATTGTTCTTGTTTTTTTTTTTTATCTAAGAAAATATACCTAAGAATTAATTTAGCTAACGTTAAAGTATAGTCTAGAGGTGGACTAAGGCTGTATTTATTTAGGGCTAAACACAAAACTTACCACTTTAACCCTAGTCAGTGGTAGAAAGTAATTACATTTACTTTTTTTTATTACATTTTAAGTTATTGATTTAAGTACAAAGTTGAGGCACTCATATTTAAATGTGACATTGTATATTGTTACAATCTGCTCATATAACTACATCCAGTTTCCAGTTGTGGCTGTCCACAGGAGTTGTGTCAAGTACATTCATAAAATAGGTGGTGGCTCTGACAGCTCAATGCACTGAAACTTGAAAAACATAAGCAATTTGTCCAAAAAGCACAGCTGGACACAGGACAGGCAAGGAGAGGCAAACTGCTGCTCAATGCACCAGGCATGTTTACAAAAGGAGCGCAGATGGCAGACTCTGTCAGTCTTTTATTTTGAAAAACCAGAAGATTCTTTTATTTTGAAAAATGGGAAGATTCCGGTCTGCGCTCCGTTTGTAAACATGCCCGTGATTGTTTTAAAATAACAGACTGTCGTGTGAAAACGGAAATAAAATAATGATTTTCTTTATCTGCGGCCCGGTACCAAATAGAGGTTTCGCTTGGGCTTTCACGCCTCTCTCCGCGAGTTTGCTTCCCTCAGCTGTTATTCC
>JAUBNQ010000002.1:13728455-13738761 GCA_032353495.1 Ctenopoma kingsleyae
GTGACCAAATACTTATTTTCCACCATAATTTGCAAATAAATTCTTTAAAAATCAGAGGATGTGATTTTCTGGATTTTGTCTCTCATAGTTGAGGTATACCTATGTATATAATAAATAAGAATTTAGTATAAATTTATATATGGTATAAGTATTACCTCACGTTCTCAAGCCTCAGGCCTGTTGTCAGTGTTATGTTCAAAACTGAGAACTGTGTTCCAGTTGGCAGTAGCATCTGTCTTCATGTGGGATGGACTAAACCCTGGCCAATAGCTGCTTTTTGACTGCTGTGGAAAGATTATTGGGGGTTTCTGCTCACAACATTTCATAAAATCTGTGCTACACTTTCCTCACAGCTCACAGTTGACCAACAGAATCCAGAGGTGAGTTTCTTATAGTGAGAAGGATTATTAATATAGATAAACTGCTGTTGTATAGAGGTTTTAATTACACTGTTTTCTTGACGCTTTGGTTTGGATGTTGAGTTTCATAAATGCTTTAATATCCTCAAAATGTAATTATTACCAGCTGTCGTCTTAGCTCTTGATCCGAAATACTCCCTGTAACTGTTCATGTGTGTCTTGATAAAGTTAATTTTTGTACCTCTTTTAAAAATGATATATCATTAAAAACTTTAGTTACATAAGCAGATACAGATCTCTCGATTGCTTTTTTGTTTTAGATACATGTAATTCATAGAGGCATTTGACTGATGATACACTTTGGAGTCTTCTGATGAAAAGGCCTGTGCTTGTGACAGAGATTGGACTCAGTGGTTTTGCAGATCTCAGTACTGTGAATGTGATGGCTTGTGTCTTAAACCTCCTAACGTCATCATATAATCAACCACACTGTGACTGAACACAATGCTCAATGTGTCTTCTTCTAAGAAAATGAAGGGAATAGACAATTTTCAATCTCAGTGACTGTTAAACTAGTATGTTCTTTTAAATTACATCTAAAAACTCACCTTCTAAAGAGACTTATTCCCTTGTCGTGTCTCTCTTTCTAAGTTGTTGTTTAAATCATTATCCAATAATAATCTTTTCTTAGAGAACCCTGTCCTAATCTGTTTTCATCTTCACTGTCTGCTTGATTTTAGACTTGATGGATCCACAAAGTCATTTGCGTTCAGGAGGTGATGGAGATGCGTCAGTCGTTATTGATCAGGTGTTGCTGAGGTTCCATGATGCTGTCTCCATGGCGATGTCACGCATCCGTCAGAGGGTTATGCAGAGTTTCATTGTGTTTTCTGTTGTTTCCCTGCTACTCTGGCTTGCCGCCTTTTTATATGGGAGTTTCTACTACTCTTACATGCCCAGGGCAGCTTTTTCCACACCTGTGCACTACCACTACAGGTGTGTATGTGAAATTTTGTTTTCAGTTGTATCAGGAAAACACAAACTGCAGTTACTGATCTGTGTTTGATTCCCTGTTTTTTGCTTTTACTGTCATCTGGTCATTATACGTTTTTGTCTGTAGGACAGACTGTGAATCTCCTGCCTCTTTTTCCTGCTCTTACCCTGTGGCCAACATCTCCCTGATGAGAAACAAGAAACATGTATGTATGAACGTGAGTGTGTGTGTGTGTGCGTATTAAACATTAATCTATTCTATTCATAGAGAAACTCACACGTGTGATGTCTTTTTCAAATGTATATTCAGGCGCTGACATTTGGACAGGCTTATCAGATCTCCTTGCTGCTGGAGATGCCTGAGTCCCCAACAAATCAGGATCTGGGGATGTTCATGATCAAGACAACCTGTTTCTCTCAGAATGGAGTCCAAGTTGCCTCCTCTGTTCGTTCTGTAAGTTGCACTAGAAGTTGTTTCTCTCCTGGCTGCCCACATATAATACATATAATCAAAAATGCTTTGTTACTACTTCCTGCGAACACACCATGATTTACTGTCTGCATTCATTGCTGTGTGTTTCTCAGGCGCAACACCTGCTGTCAGCCTCCAGCTCTCGCTTTGTGAGTACAGCGCTGATGCACAGTAACCTTTCAGTCACAAACCTGGTTAGAGCTAGATTAGAGCTGCTTATGCTTACTGCACCACTCCCCTGGAACAGAAGGTGATCTCAGTGCTCAACTCATTCAGATAACAGGACAAACAAATTAATTAACACGTGGTGAATGCGGATGAGAAAGAATCATTGAGTTAAATTATTTTATTAGACACTGTGAGACCATAAAATTAAAATGTACCTGTACACAGGTCTCACAAAAGACTATCCTGAAAAGGTTGACTAACATAGAAAGAAGTCTCTCCTTTTTTAATTCACTGCAGTCATCCACTGAGATCAGCTTTTGTTAGTGTTGTACAAACAGTCAAACCTTCACATCCATGACAATCTCAATTGTCCTTTCCTAAATATTCAACATGCCGTCACTGAAAACATCTTCTCCGGAGAGAATGGATAAAATAATCTGCAAAGAGCTGGAGAAAAATCATTTCCAGTACTGTGTTGCTGTAGGTGTTTTTGTCAGAATGACTGTGTCATCCCGTTGGTTAGAGCATGCTGCGATACCGCTCTGACCTGCTTAAGACCCTGGGAACACTGCTGTTCCTCCCAGCCTTTCTGACTGGAGCTGCTGAGCAGAAACAAACGGTAGAGGTGGAGCTCTTCTCAGACTACACAGACGACCCTGTGAGTGCAGTGCTGCTTTTGTGAGTGTGTAAGCAATAAGAAGTATTCTTTTGAAGTCTACCCAGTAAGTTTGTCTCCATGTTCAGTACTCCCCTTCGGTCATGGCCATCATTGAGATCCTGTCCAACAAGGTCCAGATCTACTCGTCCCAGTTCTATGTCCATGCTCATTTCACTGGCATAAGGTGGGAATCATTTATGTGCTGCACATGCATGCACCTAAGCATGAATTTATCATGTACAGCTGATGCTCCGTCATTGAGCTGATAGTTAGATATTTCTGCTGATGAAATACCACAAAGAAAATCACATGCTGCAATGTTTAAAGTGAAACCAGTTGTTTTTCGTTGTGTCCAAATGTTGACAAAGTCACATCAAGTTAAGATATTTCCAGTAGTTATAAATCATGTTAAACATCAGGTTTTGGTTATGTATATATTATTTGATTATATGTTCTTTTATCTACTATAATATTATATAGTTCAAGACAAAAAAACACCAGTTCCTCACCCAGTGCTTCCCTCAACAGACCAGAATGCAACAGGATGCAGGAAATCACCTACAACTAGGAGTAACAATTTTTTGTTGTTATTTTTCCTTGTCAGATACTTGTTGTTCTACTTCCCTGTCTTATCAGCACTGCTGGGTGTGTCCAGTAACTTCATCTTCCTCAGTGTCCTCTTTGTCCTCAGTTACATGAGGCTGCTGTTGAGAGTCGAATGGAAACCAGAGCAGGTGAGAGAAGAGGCCTGTTACTGCAGACAACACAGCACACAGCATCCTGTCTTTAGCTGCAAGGCTGCATGATTCATGAGTTTTTGTTTAAGCAAATGTGAATTATTACCAGATTGCTCTCAGGTGTTATAACTTTCTACTCAGCAAGCTCTTTGTGCTTTTTTTCCTTGTTGTTGCCAGATCAGAGGAATTGAACCCCCATCAGAGAGGGAACAGAACACAAACAAACAGCAAGAGGATGAAAAAGATGTTGCTGCGGGTACAGAAAAACAACACAATTAGTTGGTGCTGACAAGATGAGTGTGTTACAGTGTGTTTGACTGCAGAAATTCTTTCACAGATGCTGCAGAGCTGCTGGGTCCCCTCCAGACAACCCCTGCAAATCTGAGCCAAGAGAAGCCTGATTTGACTGTGAACACAGAGTAGTAGAAGTAACTGAATGAGAAAAGAGAGACACAGTAGAAAGTGTATAAAGTGATGTTGGGATGAAGATTTATGGGGTTGTAAATAACTCAGAAAACACCCATACCCATATCACGGGTTAAGATGGGGGAAATTGTAGAAATTTCCACTTTTACTTATGTACTCTGTGTCCTACTGGTATTTCATCTTTAATTGTGAAACCGATTTACAACATTTATACATCTGAACTTTCATCACTTCATATGAATCTCTTTAGATTAGGTAATACTTCATCACAGTGATATGGTTTTCAAAATGAAGACCCAACATGTTTAGGATTAAAAAATATAGAACAGAGATTAATTCAAACATGTAACCATGATATTGTGAAATAATACATTTTAAAACTCTTTTTGATGGAAGTGTCATTGTGAAATAAACATACTGGTAAAACTGTAAAAAGGAATAAAAATGACTAAATGCATTCAAATGTCTTATTATCGAAAATGTTTTGTTTCTTAAAACATTTTTGGTTATATCATGGTTGACTGTGAAGATTATCAGTAATCCAGGTCATGGTTATCCCAAAAAAAGGCCTTGAAGAAGTTTTGCCCTCCATTCCATTGAGAAAGCCCTCTGTAATGGAGGGCGAAACGTATTCAAGGAACTAAAACAAGTCCAGCTACCACTGTATAACCTTTTTTGGGGTTATATCATGGTTATGCCATTTTATCTGTATCTATATGTATAAATATTAATATGAAAGTGTCTAATTTATGCATCTAATAACACTTTGGATAAGTAAATGCACAAAGATATGATTCAATTATTAATTCACACAACAAACATCATCTCAAGGCACTTTACAGTGTAAGGTTTTAGACCCTACAGAAATTAACTATATATATAGTTAGGAAAGAAAACCCAAGATTGATAAGTCAGGTTTCTAATAGCAACTTGAAAAGTTTATTCATGCCAATAAAAAATGAGCTGCAGTTTTCACAGTGTGACACAAGTGACGTGTCATTCCTGGATGTCCTCTTGGCTTAAGGCACTGTTGGCAAAATTCCAAAAGTTTGCTCTGTATGAAGCTGTGGAAATTCAACAACGTCACTGCATGCAAAATGTAGTCCCAGCAGGGAGAATGAGAGAGAGATGCAGCTCACTGACAGACACAGAGCTTTCTATCACTCAGAAGAAGCGGAAGACACAGGTAAGTTAGAGGATTATTATCATTCATAGTTTTATATTTCATTTTGCATTATTTTCAAATAAAAGACCAGCCTGCCAAAATAAAACAAAAGCTTCCAAATATTTTTAAGGTTATGGTAGAGCAGCTTTTAGACGTGTAAATGATTTTATGAGAAGTCTCACTTATAAACATTTCTCTGTTTTGTACAAGCACATGTTGGTCTCATGGAGTAGGTTCACCATCTATCCTCCACACTGGACACAAAGATGGACATGACAGATGATGACAGCAGGGAGGAAATGAAGATGGAGATACAGAACAAGAAAACTATGGATAAAGACTTCTCAACCAGACTATCAGATGAGGCGCACCAACATCTGACAATCAATGAGAGGCCTTCCAGCAGCTGCAGGAGAGTCTGGGTGAGATCCAGACCCAGACTCCAGACGACAAAAAGTTTCCCCCCTTATAATCAGTGTATAGGTGGACTTGGAGAGGACAGAGAGCAGGACTGTGAGATCAATTCAAAATCAAATACTTACCAGCAGCATCTCACATATGACGAGACAATGAAGGGTGATAGACATGCTGTAGATCAAGGCACAGAGAGAAAAGACTTTGAACTGACACCAAGATGTACAAGAGATGAAGTGAAGGTCAAATGGAGGATGATGAGAAAGGAGAGATTGTGGGGGAGCTATGAGGTTGACCCAGATGGATGCGAGAGAGGAAGGTGGAGTGGGAAAAGAAGAGTGGAAGAAAGTGAGAGGGAACTGTGTAAGCTTGATGATAAGGGAAGGGAAGGGGGCACAAACAGCGAATGGAAGTACTGCAGAAGTAAAAACTCCAGTTTTGAGACAGAGAGAAAAGAAGAGGAAGATGAACAGAGGAAGAAATCTCCTGTTTCAGCAGTAGAGATAGAGTGTGATGAGAGTGGGGGAACCTTTGAGTGGAAGGACGAAGAAGCTGATGAACCGTCTCTCTCGGGTGTGAGAGAAGGCTCCACAATAAATCAGCGACCCTCCTCACACCCAATTCTCTCCAAGCTTTTTCACTCCTCCTCCACCTCCTCCTGCTCCTCCATCAACCTCTCCTCACCAGAGAGTGATGAGGTCTTCAGCGAAGGAGAGGAGGCTACCAAAAAGAGGAAGACGCTCAGGAAGGTGAGAATGACTCAGATAAACACAGAAGTCATCATTGCTGTGCATTCGGCTGCTCTGGTTTTCCATGGAAGGCTTAAAACTATATTTCTCAACTGTTCTTTGCACCTGTGACTGTGGTCATTTGCATGGGCTTGAAAGAGGGCTTTGACAAGGTCAGATTTGAATGGTGTTTGCATGCCTAGCTGCTGCTGCAGATGCTACAGATATGAGAGTAGACAGTTGGAGGAGATCAAAGGAGTATGTTTTTACTTACTGTCAGTGCAGTGTGAGCAGCTGTCTGTCTGTTTGCATTGTCAGATAGCAAGCAATGGTCTAAATAAATTTTAAAAAAGCACACATGGAAGAGTTTTTAGACACTGAAGAGTTACATTTGTGTGGTTAAAAGAGTGACATTTAGAATGCAAATGTGCAATTTGAAAGATTAAATCATACAAACTTGTCATTTCGTAAAAGTGTCTCTACTGAGCATGCTCAGGCCTACTTTAGATTCTCTTGATATTTTCCTTTTTTATGGACATGCCGCTCTCTATTGCCAGCTGTTTTGTGTATAAACAAAACATGTGCTGTTTGTAAACACCAAATGTTCTGACATTTGTAAGATAAAAAACATGTTTACAATGAATGGATGGTCTTTATCACATATTTTATCAGGGTTAGCTCAAACAGACAAAAGAATTCAGAGTTAGAATTATACTTACTCATTTGGTAGATAATATGAATATGTGACCTGCAATGTGCTGCAATAGAGCCATTGTTTAACCAAAGTCCTGGTTTAGCTCTACTTGCAGACTGAGGCTTCTCCGCTTGGATGTAGACATTCAGATTAAATGAAACTTTAGTTATGTGCAAATGTGATTCTCAGAATGCTTTACAACTTGTCAAAGCTGCAACTTTATTCTTTATAACACAAAGGGGTTGGATGCAGATTGAAAACATTATAATCTCCAGATGCTAAACACATAGAGACCAACCTGCAGTGTTACAGGAAAAGCATGAATAAAATCTTCTTTTGTGCCACCTTCTGTTACCTTCTCAGTGTTCACATAAATACAACAACATAATCTGCTATTCTTTTGTGCCTTAGTGTCGCTCCTGGAAAACCTACCTGACCATGATGCACTGGTCGCTGCGGCGGCAGAGCTCCTGGGTCCAGCTCGGTGGACATCAAGGCATGTGTGTCACAGTTAACTTACAGTGATCAAGTCTCCCCATGACAAAATAGTCAAAGTTCTGTGAGTTTCTGAAGCTTTCTGTGTGCAACATAGGCCCTTAATAGGTATACTATAATTATAATTAACTACATTTCTGCTTGGCTTAAATATATATTGCTACTGGAGTGTCTTTAACTCTAAAATCCACGTTTGTTTCAGTTTGACCACCATATATTTTAGTTTTATTCTATGTGTTTTAGAAAACGTTTCATCCAGTCAAGGATTCCTAAGTAAGAAATTTCATAGAGGTCTTCCCTGGTTGCTGGCGTCTCACCAGGTAACTTCCAGCTGGGTGAAGGCGGGGAGGTGCTGAAACTGTACAGTGAAGTGGAGGCAAAGTGTTTGGAATGGCTGATGAGAGACCCACTGAGACCCTTTGTACCACAGTACCACGGATTGGCGAACAAAGGAGAGCACTGCTACATCCGCCTGGAGGACCTGCTAAGTGGTCTGAGGAGACCCGTTATCATGGACTGCAAGATGGGAGTCAGGTATGTTTGTCTGTATGTAACAGTGCAACCACTGGTTACTATCAGAACTATACATATTGTATTATTGTATTATACTGTAATTATTGATGCATTAAAGTGTAAACATTACTCATGTTGCAGCTGATCAATGTGGAGCAAAGTTTAACCACTTTATATTCTGTTTGGCAGTTAATATATTGATTAAATGTTAATATTCTTCATCTCTAAACTAAAATTGTCAGATAGTGGGGTAAAAAGTACAGTATTCCTCTTTGAACTGTTGTATAGTATTTACAGAACTAAAATATCCCTGGTCTGGCTGCACAAAACTAAAAAGATTATCCTTAATTGGTCTTGAAATAACTAACTCAACATTGTAGCTGTGTGCTTCTGTATACAAGGTAGTATATTTTCCTCACAGGACATACCAGGAAGAGGAACTGACCAAAGCACGGACTACAGCCACCCTGCGGAGTGATATGTACCAGAAGATGGTGAAAATAGACCCTTCAGCTCCATCAGAAGAGGAACATGCCACTAAAAGTGTGACCAAGTGGCGCTACCTTCAGTGGAGGGATACAACCAGTTCTACATCCACACTAGGCTTCAGGATAGAGGGCATGATGGTACGTGTAAGGCAGTAAAAACACTGAGCAACTTTTCCTGACTTCTTTTATTCCCTACAATGTGCTCTTCTAATATGCTCATATCTACACTGCTGTGATTCTCTCTGTCAGATGGAGGACGGCAGCGTTCAAAGAGACTTCAGAAAGATTCTGTCTCTAGCTCAAGCCACAGAGGCTCTGCTGTACTTCACCAGGAGTCATCTGGGCATTCTGGTCAGTCCTGTCTACCTTACACTGCAGTTCACAATCAGACATTGTGTGTATTAAGATTTTTAAACTTACTCCTCCAAAACTGAAAGACACTGAAAATCAAATTTTGTTCAGTTTCTGTGTCTCCAGTTGCTCTGTATGGGAGAAGTGCTACAATTTGCTGTATCTGTGTGAACACTCTCTCTTTCTCTTCTGTTTTACAGAAAGCATACCACTCCAGACTTCTGGCCCTGAGTGATGCGCTTGTGCATTCACAGTTTTTCAGAACCCACGAGGTCGGTTTGGAGACAGGATTTTCCATTTTTGTTCATTTCTGATTTTAATAATTCTAGCAAAGTGTTGACAATAAAAAGTCAGTTAATTACATAAAAGACACATGAAAACTTGTTCACTTGCACCATGTTCATGAATTAATCAATGTGCAATTGTCCTGTTTAGGTGATCGGCAGCTCACTGCTCTTTGTCCACGACCACAGCAGCAAAGCCAGTGTGTGGATGATAGACTTTGGGAAGACGACCCCAGTGCCTCACCCATGTGAGCTCCGACACAATGTCCCGTGGGACGAGGGGAGCAGGGAGGATGGCTACCTCATTGGGCTGACCTCACTCATCACTTCTCTGAGCCAGGCCATCAGCGTGGCATCCTGGCAGCAGGAGAACAGCTGTGAAGAAGAGAACAGCGTCATATGAAGTACGCTGCAGGTTGTGACTGAGACCAAAACAGGTGCTGTTACATGTTTACTTGCTGCCTCATTATATTTGACTGGAAGAGGCACAAGGGAGGATTTAAACTAAGGAAGAGGAATGACGGAGTAGATTTCAGCTAAAATCCATAAAAATGTGATGTGGTAAGATGACATTTACATACTGTAACTCTGGAGACAGTGTTGTTATTACAGACTCAAAGACTTTTTCCTCATTTTTATATTCTTTTGTGCAGGATGAAAAACCCAAAGATATATGTTCTCTACATTTCTTAACAATTATTCTGAATTTGTTTTCCTGTTGGGTTGATCTGCAAAAACCCAGAGCTCTCACCTGTGTTGAAAAAAAACACACTAACGCACATATGGTTGAACACTCATGTTTTACCTGTTATAAGTCTGTCCTACAAAAACTAAGTGTGCTATTTAAAGGGGACTCTGGAATACAGACACCTTATGCTGATAAAATAGCTTTTGTGATATTATCAGGGATTTAAATATTTACATACTGCATGATGCAGCTGAAATGTTTCTTTGTCTTATAGGCTGTATGGAGATGAAGGTGATATAACACCTTCACATATTAAGTGGCAAAGAAAATAAACAGTGAATGACTTAATGTGCTCAGTCTTCACATGTCCACATCAATAACATTGAAATCAATCACCGGTTTCATTTCATAGAGTTAAACTGAATGGCTATCTGAAAGACACAAAAAGTGTCTGGGTAAAATTCTGTGAAATGTGTTTACACCAATCAATCACAACATGGTGTTCATGTGTTCATGTTCAGGGCTCAGAATGGGAAAAACGTAATGCTGGCCATGACCGACAGGCTCAGGACACAGTGCATCACAGCTCAGTGCGTATGAGGCTCGGTAGCTGCAGGCTGGTCTTATTTCCCTCTGAATTGTAGTGGACTGAACCTACAAACAAACAAACAAA
>JAUBNQ010000002.1:13761825-13776553 GCA_032353495.1 Ctenopoma kingsleyae
AACAGAGAAATTATTAGTGCTGCTTGTACTCATCATTAGTCCATTGACACATAGACTGTGTCTGTGTATGTTATTTTAAAATAATGATAAATATTTCTGTGTACAATTTGATGTCGTTATCTGCCACAATGCACATGTAGCAACTTCTTCATTTGCTCTAGTGGAACTGCTGAATATGTCATCATATATTTCTGATATGTGATGAATTTAATATTTGGTGTGTGGCTAGGTAGTGTGTGCAAGTTCGTAAGGTGTAGCTATTGTAATCAAACTCCAGGCAGGTGTGCTTGAGTTCAGAAGATGTGCTTATAAACTTAGAATACTTACAATGAAGCGGGAGCACATTGACAGTTCTGCAGGCGAGACTATTCCAAAAGCTGCTGTTTCGACACATTTCCTCAGGACAGGCAAGTGCAGCTTTATAGTGTGCGCTGCAGAACTGTCAGTATGCTCTTGCTTTATTGTAAACACTTATCTGTTGTTTATGTTTATTGTCTATTTTTTTGCACCATGTTACTCCAGGCTGGAGTACTTTGATGAGGCAGTGAGAGATCCAGCCAGTCAGACTGCCGTGCCTGTCGACATCCACCAGCCACCCGCCTTCCTGCACAAGATCCTCCAGCTGAGCACTGTTCAGCTGTTCTATGATGGCACTGGCATCATACAGGTGATGGGCACCATAAATGTGACAAAATATCTCTAACAATCCCAACCACAACCCTGTTTAGGACCCTTTGTGTATGTAGTATAACCAGAAATGCTCAAAGATGTGTTTTCATTTTCAGGGTCCTCCTGAGGAGGAATGCCAAGGTTCAGCCACGGCTAGTGAAGGAGAGGAGGAGGAGGAAGAGGAAGGAGCAAAGCCACAAGTAGCCCCTACCTTTCCTCCGTCTCAGCCACTGCTCATAGGAAGCTGCTCTGGTTTTATCGAGACCACTGTAAAGATCAAACAGAACGACATGCTACCTGGACCAAAGGTGTGTGTAGCTCTCTCATGGTTTGTCTACAAAGGATAAAATAAAGTTGTACTCTCATGTTAACATCTTCTTTTTTAAAATATGGTCATCAGTTGGAGTTAGATGGGAAGGTGGGCTGTGTTCACATGCTGCTGTCTCCAGATCAAATTACCCATCTGACAGACCTGCTAGCAGCCCTCTGCATAGACACTGGTATGGTACAACACATCTACTGTGATATAATGTATATAAACCAATGCAAAGCCATAGTTTCACCTGCTTTTTCAATTTAAGTTTGCAAATAAATGCTCTAGATTCTAACACAATTCCGACCACAGTTGACAGATTACTGTGACATTTAAGTCTGAATCTGTGATCTGTGCATGTGTTTATGTTTTATAGCATAATAGCATGTGTCACCTGACACACTCTATGTTATGGTGACATAATCCTTTGACATATCATGGTGATTATGATCAGGACTTTAAATAGTACTTAAATACTTAATTAACAAACTGGACAATCCTTTCAAATAGTTTTTTGGTCACAATTAAAATGACTATTAAAAGATTAAAAGATTTTCTGAGAGCAATAGCAACTACTTGTTTCCAAATGACTATGATTATTAAAACATACCCCTGATATTAATGCTTTCCTTCATGAAATTTACATCATGCATGCAATTCTTTCTCTGTGTGTTGCAAAAGTAGAAGCCCTAGAAGAAACTAGAAGGTCAGGTCGTACTTGGCCTCGATCGCGTTCTCACACACACACTCACATACCTTCATAAACCAGTTTCTCTGTCCTCTCTCCCCTAGAGCCAGAGACTAAGTGTGGAGGAATACTTAGCCGCCCGTTAGACTCAGATGACCTGCGTATGATTGAGGACGACCTCAGTAAGCAGCTGGGTTCCAGTCCCAGAGACAGGGAGTGGGACGAAGATCCCGACCTGGAGCCCTACATCACCAGCATGGAGAATGGAGGTACACAGAACAGCAAAGTTCCCCTTATAATGTCTTTACATCATAATCTCAACAGGCCTAAATGACTTTTTATGTCTATATATATATATGAAGTGGCTCCTTGCCAAGTGAGGCATTTATGACTTTACCACATCAAAAAGACAGTTAATAAAAATAGCGAAGAGACTGCAAATTACATTTTTTGCATGATTGCTAACATATGCTAACATAAATGTCTTTTCTTGCAGCCATGTGTACATGGCAGTATGCAGTGCTGTACAGTAAGTTTGCCATACTGTGTGCTTGTTTCTGCAGAAATGTTTTATTCCATGGGTCCTGCTGGGATGAGCAGTAGCGTGACGTCTGTGCGTTCTGGCAGCGAGCTGTCGGACAGTGATATGGAGTCTTCTACACACAGTCTCACCAGCTTCTCACAGCCTGTGAGTGTATTTGTGTGTATGTTTAGTTTAAGCATATAGGACTTACCAACAGAGCACGTCTGTGCGGCAAGAGGGTCAATTGCTGGCGATTGCAAATGACGGTGGCCTTTAAAGTAAGTTTGAGACTATATAACTGTATAACACACCAGCATTTGAATCGCCACAATAGAGATCGGCTTTTCAATCGACTCAACACCCCCGGCTGCACCCCCCAACCGCCCCCCACACCCACCCCCTCGCACGCGAAATATATCGTGTATTGCGATATAGCTTAAAAATATTGCAGTATTCTTATTAGGCCATATGGCCCAGCTCTATCCTATTTGTAAATAACAAACAAACACTGGAACTTGTAAATATAGTTGTTGAATTGTGAGCAATCTGAATTCTACTTTATTTCTCCCTGCCAGGGCCTGGTGAACTGTCACAGGAGATATCCTGTAGCAGGCTGCCTCTCAAGTTTGCCCCACGCCAGCAGTCGAACCAGAGGTAAGATCAACTGCACTGCTGGGTAAAATGTTTATATCAGAACTGAACTTTTCTCAAAATTATACTCAGAGCCAGACACATACTACAGCCACATAGTTTTGTAATATTAAAATTTCCTTTCTTACTTTGCATCTTAATTAAGAAAACCTGCATCCTAGTGTGATTAAATAAGTCTGAACTAAAATTTTTTACTTGTAGGACGTTCACACAGCGGCCAGACAGAGCAGCTGAAGCCTGACGCTTTGCTGCGTCTGACGCTTGGTGGGCTCACCCTAACCCTGCTGCAGGAGGATCCCTCCTCTAAGCCTGATGGAGCCTCATCATTGGCTCAGGTGTCTCAGGTGTTCTTCCGGGAGCTGGCCTTCAAGGACAGCATGTTCAGCGAGAGAGACTTCAGTCATCTAAGAGGTGGCTTCGCCAAGGCCTGCCCACATTCCCATCTCAGGTAGAAAAAAACTCAAAAAATTGTCTCCCAGGTTTACACTAATAGTACTTAAGAAGAATTTTAAAAGGCTTGAGGAATTTGAAAAAGTACTACAACTGTGAGAAGGTTCAGTTGACAAAGTTGTAAAACTTATACTATACTTTTCTTAATAAGATTCAATTCAATTCAATTCAAAAAACTTTATTTGTCCCCGAGGGGGAATTTGAGGCACATAGAGCAGTGTTGCACAAACACAGAACTAAACATTTCAGAATCAAATAAAAATAAAGTATAAAATAAAATAATTATCAAAATATACAAACGATGCAAGATTGCTGATGGGCATAAGAGGAGTACCAACACTCTTACTGTGGTCAACACACATAACCACACACCTGATATTGGGGGTCTTTTGCAGTCGTCTAGCAGTCTTCTGTGTCCTTTTGTCTAGACTGACTGGAGCAGCAGTGCAGGTTGCTTGCGAGATGCGGAGTGGGAGACGTCAATGTCGAGCCATGACCTCTGACCTTTCCTTCAGCAGGCTGGAGCTGTTGGAGTGCCTCTGGGATGACGGAAAGCCAGAGTACAGTGAGGTAGAAAATGTCTGTCTGTGTGACTCTTAAATTAAGTTTGTGTGACTGTGTAAAATAAATGTATTAGGCTGTTCACTGTGGGTCAGTATATTTTCCTTACAGCCATTAACGATGGCAGTGCAAACAGTAACTGCAGCACGTGTTCACATAATCAGTCATTGTAAGACGTAACAGCTCAGTCAGTGTGTTTACATGAACATAAGTTGGCATATAAGTGCTAAGAAACAGGTTATAGTCTGCCTTCTTGAGTAAACTATCTGTTCTTCATCTTTCTTTTGTCTTGAAGGAATGTCACATATGTTTTACTGCCAGCATGGAGGAAGACCTAAGTCACTGTTAAGATGAAAATGTCATATGAGATTTTAAACTTGTCTGAAAATAACTTACGTTTGTCAACACCAAGCTGATAAAGCAGACTTTCTCTGTGTCTATTTTCAGTTGCTTCAGTTCCAGAAAGCTGGTCTGTTTGCAGTTGGAACTGCAGCCAGACCATGTGCCCAAGTACACTACAGCCTCAGTGAAAAAAACATGCGTAAGGTGTGTATTTACACACATATACACTGTGACTTCATATGTGCCTGTTAAAGTGCAAAACCCTGTGTAAACTTGCACTTTATGTGCAAGCCACATTATTTGTGCCTGTATAAATAATGCATGTTTGTGTAGTAGTGAAATAATGTAGTGTTCGAATGTTAACACCTGGCTGGTGCTTGAGGTAGGAGTGTGAGGACTGACAAGAGTCATCGAAGACAGTAGTAAAAAAAGTACATGTTTTAAAAATGAAACATACAGTAAGGGTAAAACTTTTTTTTTTTAATTTAACCTTTATACAGGTGATCCCACTGAGATACGTAGTCTCATTTGCAAGAGAGACCTGTTTATTAATTAATAGTTAAAAAATAGTTAATAGTTATTAAAAAAATATGTAACTGGAGTATGAAATTAGCTCCCTGATGATATGACACACACATTGCTCCATTCTTTAGAACATGTCGTATTTATGTGTGTGTCTGTGTGTCTGTGTTGGCAGGGTAAACAGCGGGTTGTGCGGCGGGACAGTGTGGTGCGGGTGGAGCTGGCAGAATTAACAGCTGAGCTGGACCTGGACATCTTCAGTCGCCTGGGGAGCCTGAGCAAAGCCTTCAGCCACTGTCCTACACAAACAGCTGGACCTGGACTTGCACAGGTGGAATTCCACAAGTATTTTATTCCCTAAAGAGAAACTAATTACATATAGAACACCAGTAACCCAGTTAAAACACATGCCAGGAAATGTGGTTTATAAAAGAAACACACAAACCATTAACACACACATTATATTGTACCTGTCTTGACAGCATGATTATTCATACAGCATACCAGCATGTCCATAGGGGACTGTGAGCCTCCTGATTTGGGGTAGATCACAGCTTATGTTTGTAGCAAAAATCACACAGGGAGAACCAAACTGACCATCAATCTCCCAAGAGTTCACGAGTCATCTGCCGTACTTACAACACTTACATACAGTGTAATGGACAATGACGGTGACATTTGTGCTGACACAAACATGATAATAAGCAGTTCTCCTCCAACAGCAAGTAAAGCTTTTCAGTGGTCAACAATCACCAAAATCCATGTTCATACATATCCTGTTTGGGGCTGTCATTGGACAAAATGACTCAGCCTATCATAGGTAAATGTGTTTTTATGAATTAATACTAATTCTTACTTTCTTTCCTCTCAGACCCAGAGCACTGAGCTCTACTCCTCCTTCACTCTCCTCTCGCCTCACGCCATCCTCAGGCTTCGATTCCCCATACCTGACTTGCGGCCCCTCCCCAAGCGCCGACCTCCTAACCAGAGGGCAGTGCGGCAGGAGACGTTGGTGTTGGAGCTGACAGAGCTGGAGCTGAAGCACCAGGAGGCCCCAGACCTCCAGGGTGAACAGACCACCCCGGGGCAGCCAGGGGCACCCTGCCTCACCCAGCTGCTGGAGGCCTCCTTCACTGACCTGCATGGTAAGAACACATGCCTGGATATTACTGTGGGTGTTTTATGCACTGATGATGGTGTTAACAATCATTTGGGGGAAAGTTTTGATTTTTGATTTATGGGTTGTGTGGGTTATTTGATCTGATTCTTTTTTTTCCATTATAAAGCCCACACAGTGGAGGTTTTACAAATTCTGCCATTTCACAGTGATGTAGTTGTGTCTGTTAAATGATTGATATGTGAGACTGTTGGCAGCTGTGTTAGACTTTGCTTTTACATGTATTCCTAAAGCTGTAGATTTATTTATTTTTTATTATGTTCATTTTAAAGTTGTAGAAGAAGTGCAGACATAAAACTGTTTTGTCTCACCAGGGTCGTACGAGGGCTGGGAGGGCGGCTCTTTCCCCTGTATCAGAGTGAAGAGGAACCGTGACTCTCTGCCTAGGTTAGTAGTGGTGAGAATAATTACTGTATATACACAATTCACAGAAACATTCAGGTGTTTCTGTGAATTGTACAGTAATTAAAAGTACTGTAAATTAAAGGTTTAACTCAGTGCTATAGTTGTATTGAAGCTATGCATGAGTAAGATGGAGCCTCTGGTGTCTTAACAGCCAAAAAATATTATATAATGTATCTGTAAGTTGAGTCCAGGAAGTCCAGTTGCCATGACACAACTTCCAGATAACTTCAACTGGATGACTGAGAATCTTCACCGACATTATATAATATACTTAAAAATTTAATTTATTGTGTACTCTACTATGAACCAGACTTATACTTAACTTAAATCTGCCTGTCTTCATGTTTCTGTGAACAGGATATCAGTGCGTGTCCGTGGAACTGAGGCTCAGGGCCCAGCAGCAGGTCTGAGTGGGATGAACCTGGGCCTCATTAGGGACCTGGGGTCCGCCTTCTATGAAAGTCACTGTGAACTCAACGACAAAGCCAGCTCTCCGTTCTCCTCCAACCGCACCATGTTTGAGACTGAGGAGGTGTGCTGCCACACAGAACAAATTACTCATTTGTCAGGCATCATCTCAAGTTTTCAGATTTAACTTCTTCCTCCTCGCCTCTGGTCTTTCCTTCTTTTAGATGGTGATTCCAGCCGACCCAGAGGAGATGAGTCAGTTTCAGGCGCAGTGCGTTGCTCAGTGTCAATGTGCTGTGGATATCAGCCTGCCGCTGGCCTACGTCCTCCTGCCCAGTAAACAAGCCTTCCAGAGCATCTACAACAGGTACATAAAGAGTAGCAAAAACAATATCAAGAAAGAATTATGGTTATGTGGCTGCAAATTCAATCTTTGCTGACCATGGGACAGCATCGGATGTTACAAGTTGCACCTTATCTGTCCTTAAACATCATAATTTTCTTTTGCATTTGTGGTGTCCTGGTTCTAAATGCTTCTAAATGTAGTTACTGTCATTTGGAAAAGCTTCCTCTTCCAGCTTTGTTCCTTTTTTGGTCTTTATATTGATCATAAATCCTACATCAGAAATGGTATTAATTACATTTTTCATCTTCACCTAAAAGGATTAATAATGATCTGTTGATGTGGGAGCCACCTCCAACTCCTCCCGCCTCGGCCTGCAGCCCCAACCACAGCCGCCATCAACACGATGAGTTCCAGCTCTGCAAGTCTGCTTTTAGACTGGGTGAGACTGACATTTAGATCTGTGAGAAACAATATCAACTAGCCTGCATGTGTTGTGATCGGATGAGGTTTGTTTCTCCAGTGATCAATGAAATGTGTTATCCTCGTTTGTGTTCTTCTCTCTGCCAAAGACTCAGAATCAGAAGATGACGAGCCTCAGTTCTACTTGGCCAGTGAGTCATCTGGGAGGACACAACAGTCTGCTCCCAGCTCAAGCCACAACCTCAGCCTTCTCTCCCTCACTGTGATTATCAACAAAGGACGCCTCCAAGCCAGAACAGACAGGAAGGTGAGCGAGGTGGCTGCGACCATAGGATTAGGAACACACTGAATTTAATTAGATTCATTCTGTTGTACTGATGAGTTAACTACATGTCTTTCTCAGCTTTTATCTGTTCAAAATGTAAAATTCTTGCACCTGTACCAATTCATATCAAGTAATTTGTGTGTTTCTTTACCATTTTAATGCATTTCATTCATTCAGGAGGATCAGAGTCATGGGGAAATTGTTCTTGACTTAGAAGGGGGAAAAATATTCAGTGTGGCACAGCACCAGAATGACCCCAATCTCAATTTCCTGTGTGTGGAGAGTAGACGGGTTGAGCTCTACCATCAAGGTGCACATTGTCTATAAATATTTATTACAATATAACTCATGTATTTTTTTTACTTTCTGTGGGGTTGAAATAGATTTAATGCCAGGTTCTGGGTCATTACATAAACCTTTTTTCTCCCTTAACTAATACAGCGGTGGTGAAAGACAGTCCCATTCCATCACGGTTGGAGATGCCCAGCTTCACTCCCCCAAAACACTTAGACCCTACCATCTACCCAACCGAGGTAGGTGTGAGCAGTGTGAGTGGCAGGGAAGCAGAGTCACAGATGTTGTCCACAGCCATCAAAATCACACTGGATCTCCAGAGGAATGTCAAGGTATGTGCCCCTCTTACATTTGATTCTGACGTAGGTTCAAGTTTGAAATTAAACCATGTGTATTTGCTGTGTTTCCTTATAGGAGTTTGTAGTTGCCCTTCGACTTCAGGGTGCCACCATGCGACATTACATGACACAAACCAATCAGAGCTGGCACGAGCAGGTGAGAAACAGTAGAAAGAATTTGCTGAATCTATAAAGTCGTCTTACTGTACAGATCATAGTCAGGGTTTTGTGTTATCTTCCTGTCTCAGTGTTGTTTATGATAAAAACACTTCAGTTGCTGGCATTGGAACTTGCACTTCTAGTTTATTAGCATTTTATTATGTTTGTCTATTTTTATTTTTAGGCTTTTCAAGTTGTTTGCTTATTTCTCATATTATTTGCCTGATGGAAAAACAAAGAACAATTAGCTGTTCTCTTAGAAAGATTGACAGAGAAATGTCAGATTTAAAGGTTTAGTGTCACAATACAACTTAATCTCTTTCTGGACCAGCAAGATTTTTGACATTCCACAGTCATGTACAGAAATAGATATTAATGAATGTGGTGCACAAGCATATGATATGCCAATTTTTCTAGTAGAAGGGTGCAGTGGAGTAGGAAGGGATTAAGCAGGAATGATCTGCTGCTGTTGCTTTTGTTAAGCCACAGAATTTCACTCTCTGTTGATATTTGATATTCAGGTATTTTCCAACTGTATAAACCTGTTAAAGACAAATTTCCTCCCTTTATTTCTCCCAGAGATAATGACTAGACTATAGCTAGTCAAGTATGATTATGACAAATTGCATAAGCAAATGGATCTTCATTTATTTATTACAGCAGATGGAATTTGTTTTATTTTCTAGTTAAACCATTTGGATTGCACAGAAAAGTCACGCCACATGTTGAAATCAAATCATGTCAATTGTTTGTTACAGCTGGTTGACTTCCTAGATGTCATTGATGATCCCATTCTGGGTTACACAGCACCTGCCGTCATCACTGTCCTCCACACTCACCTTGCTACCTGTGCCGTCGACTACAGGTATACACCTAAAATCATGGTGAAATGTGTACTTTTCTCCTGTCAAGTGAGTTTTATTTATATAATCTAGTATCACAAATATGCCTCCGAGGACTTTACGTCTTTAAGTCTGTAAAGGCCTATGTGATTCTGTCCTGAATCATATTGACAAAGAGTAAAAGTCCTAAAGTACAACCTCTAAATGTTACTTAAAGTAAAAAAGTAAAACTTCTCCACTAAGAAAACGGTGCATTTTAAACAGTGTTGAATCTGATGCTTTTGTAAACAAAAGTGTAGAAGTTTAGTCCAGATTTGTTTGACAAATTCTCAAATGTGAAAATTATGACTAAAATGTGTCATTACCTACAGACTGTGAAAAACAGCAGTTGGTAAAAGTGGAGCTGATTTTAACTACTTTACGTTGTGACAGGAGGTTAATCCATAAATGATGCATCAGGGTTTTATTAATATATATAATAATTTTTTAAGAGTCTAATTCTGCAAAAAGTGACCAATAATTAATAATGATAAAATCAGTGTAGTGGAGTAAAAGTAAAAGTAACATAAAATTACAGTAAATTACAAGTACCTCAAAATTGTCAGTCACACAGATATGTTCCCATTTCCTTCTGTTCTGTCCACAGACCACTGTATCTCCCACTGCGAGTGTTGTTCACAGCAGAGTCTTTCTCCTTGTCGAGTAATATCATTGTAGACACGGCCACCTTCCACCTCAGGTACAACTGAACACAAAGATTAGTGTTAGAACTAAGTGTATTAGTTCAAATGAATTACATTTTATGAACTGTGAGATGTGTTTTTATGTTGTGGTCAGATTCATCTTGGATGACTCTGCTCTCTACCTCTCTGACAAATGTGAGACTGACACCGTTGATTTGAGGAGAGGTAAGACGTGATAAATGTTTAACAAACGGTTCAGCAGATGTTGTTGCTCGTTACTTAACACTCCATTAAGGTTGAATTTGTTGCTCTAATGTTCTTCATATCTGTGTGTCTAAGAGTTATTCAGTACTAGAACAACATAGGATGCTAACTGTAGGTTTCAGTTTGTTTATGTTACATGTTTAACCATCTTCTCTTCAAATGTTGCTCCTGACATCAGAAATGCACTTGGGGTCAAATTAGTTTTTAACAACCAAAAATCACCAGTGTCACAAAATCAGTCATTAAGAGCACAACAAGTTAATTATTCTCACCACTCTGATGGACGAGTGTGTTGTGACACGAGTAATAAACAGGATGAAATTGACAGTTTTAGCAACATGTACATAGAACTTGTACTGTTGGACTTGGGGAAATGTTCCTAACAGGATACATACAATTATTATTAGAACTGTTGGGATGAAAATTAAAGCTGATTATTCCTATTCCTCCTCCTATTCCAAAACCACTTGCCTATAAAAGATGTTAAATGTGGCATTGGGCTATTTTAAAACTGCAGTGATTAATTGTCAAGCAACAGAAAATTAATTGGAAACAATTTTGATAATGTGTTTGCTGTCTATTTTGGTCATTTCAAGCACAATTACCAAACATTCACTGATTCCAGCTTCTCAAATGTGATGATTAACTGTTTTTTTTTGTTGTTGTATCACAATAACCTGAATATATTTGGGTTTTAGACTAGAATTAAGCCATTTGAACACATATTCTTGAGCTGTGGGAAGTTTCACTGGGGAATTTTTCATACTTCTCAGACTTTCATTGATAAAATGCTGTAAGTGGCAGATTAATGCAAATAATATTTAGTTTCAGTCCTACTTTAATCAGTGTTTTGTCTCTTCGTTAAGTATTTTCTCCATAATCAGTCGTTTATGTCTTATATTAGGTATATTATTATTATTATCAGTATATTTGTCAATATTAGTAACATAAACAGTTATGCATGCTAATAAAGTGTTTGATTTTTGCAGATTATGTATGTGTCCTGGATATTGACCTGCTGGAGCTTGCTATCACCACATGGAAAGGCAGCAATACTGGCAAACTGGTGAGTGCTTTAACCATAGCAATGAAATGACCCCTGCCATAGAAAATGTGAACATAAACAAACATTATAATTTAGTTAAGTTTCCTTCAAAAACCACAAACAAGCCAGAGGACCCTGTTTATAAAGATTTGTTTTACCATAATGAAGGTTCACTGTAATGATAGCTGCAGACTTTAAACGTGCAATTCAAGACTAAAATCAGTTTTCAGTTGGACTTGGAATAAAAATCAACAAGGTGAGAGTAAACGTGGGATTTCATTCCCTCTCCTCCCATATCTCTATCTCTATTCCATGTATTTCCTATTTTCCTATCGTCCCCCCTCTTGCACCACAACTCTCTCTGTCACCATCTTTATCGATTTCCCTGTTATCACATTAAATATGTTTGCTCTGTGTCTTTGTTCTCCAGTCTCAGCCCCTCTTTGAGCTGCGCTGCTCCAACAATGTAGTCCACCTTCACACCTGTGCTGATTCCTGTGCTGCCCTGGTTAATTTGCTGCAGTACCTGGTCTCCCAGGGGGACCTACACCCTCCACCAAGGCACACCTCACCCACTGAGATCGCTGGCCAGAAATTACCAGTAAGACCAGTTTATTCACTGCAGAATAAAGTTAATGAATGGAAGGGGAAGAGTGCTTCTTAACTCATATAAATGTAACATACAACTTAATATAAACCCAGTTTACAAGATGATGCTGTTGTGTGTTGTGTTTTGAGTTATTAACCTAAAGAATATAAAGAATAGACATAAGGAAAGTGAACAAATCATTCATTTCAGATGCTGCTAATTCATAAATATGTTTGATGTTGAGAAATAACTGAAAAGATTGACTAGGATATGTTGAATATTCCATGTCTTGTCTAATGTCTGTGTGATATTCTGTCATATTAGTTGTCAGAAAGTCCTGCCTCTGTGGTGCCCTGTCCTCCTGCTGAAACTGCTGAGATCAACCAGTACGATCTGGCTGATGCCTTAATTGACACAGAGAAGAGCAGCCACAGAGATGAGAGTTTAGATCCAGGTACTGCAGAGTTTGTCTTTTTTTTTTTTTCTCCAGTCTGTCAACAGGATCAAATCAATCA
The DNA here is from genome assembly GCA_032353495.1 of Ctenopoma kingsleyae. Taxonomy (NCBI): domain Eukaryota; kingdom Metazoa; phylum Chordata; class Actinopteri; order Anabantiformes; family Anabantidae; genus Ctenopoma; species Ctenopoma kingsleyae. The sequence goes on from JAUBNQ010000002.1 coordinate 13,774,355, forward strand.
AATTAACAATGACCAGTGTTTCCTTGTGTAAAGGAATAGGATAATGGGCTGAATTAGTTCATATTATTTCCATAAGCGCTATAACACTGTCTTGAAGTTTGACTGGCACAAAGGAGTCTGTTGTCAGATCATTACAGAATAAATTTAATTAGTCCCAAATGAAACAATTCCCTAATTTGCCTGAACACAACAATAAAATCTGGAGTAAGAAAAGTTGTCTAAGTTGTATTTGTATGCACCGTACATATGTGCTTCTGGGGGTTTTAGTCACTTGCAACAAGATTTGCATGATGTATATGATTTAATAAACTGACTGACGGCCTCTGTTTGTTCAGGTTCACCCTCCATGCTGAGAGGCTCACCGGTCTCTGTCTACCTGTTCCCTGGTGAGGCCTCAAAGCCTGGTCCCTCTGTGCTGCAGGGCGAGGACTCTGAGCTTGACGGACTTGTTGCCACAGCAACAGAGGCACAGGCAGATATGATGTCAGATGAAGGCTCAGAAGGCTCCACCGACAATGACGACTTCTGTATCCTGGAGGCTCCTGGCATGGGCATTCCTGTGAGTTTCACCTAGTTTTCATGGTCTTGTTTGGGCTTCCTTATACTTAAATTCACTAATATCTACACAATTTGATTTGTTACAGCCCCGGGATGGGGAGCCTGTGGTGACAGTGCTGTCCCAAGGGCCCATCAGAGTGAAGGACAGTCATTATTCAAGGCCTCGAGGCAGCTCAGACCTCCTAAGAGCCCCCAGCCGCTTCCCAGTGCCTCAGAGCAGAGTGGTGCTGCGGGAGATCTCTGTAGTCTGGCATCTCTACGGGGGCAAAGACTTTGGTGGAAAGCCCATGTCCATACATGCACAGCAAGCAAACAGGTAACACACAGGGCCACAAGTAGGTACTGGCATGCACAGAAATTTTGTTTTTTATATTGAATATACATTAATGGTCGTGATAATTATTCACCTGTGTCTGTTTTGGTTTTCTCCTCTCTCTACAGAGGTCGATCAGTCCCTGCTGGTGTTCGTGGCTCTCCATCTCGCTCCGTCGCTTCCTCTCGTCCCCAGAACTCCTGGCGCTGGGCTGGAGGCAGCGGACGTCAGCATTCTCTGCTGATGGAGATCCAGCTCACCAAGGTATATACAGTGCTGTGAAAAAATAATTTTTACCCTTCCTGATTATTCTTTTTTTTTCTGCATATTTGTCACACTTACATTATCCAGTTACAATGGTGATGTTACAAAATCTGACATCTATGTATTTCTGCACCTTATTTTTCAGTTCAGTACTGTTTTCCAAAATACCAGACACTTTTCCTTCAAAATTAGATCTACAGCTTTACCAGTACCCCGCAGACTACTGCTCATTCAGAGAGACACATGTAAATATCTTTTTTTAGTAAATTCTTCCTGTTTTCTCACCCAGGTGTCCTTCCAGCATGAGTCCTACCCAGTGGCAGTAGCAGGGCAGGAGGGAGATGGGTCAGTGGCAGTTGGAATAGGAGTTTGTCCCGGTGGCGAGCAACCCATCTCCAGGCAGGTTTTCATCGTTCAGGAGTTGGAGGTTCGAGACCGACTCGCCTCCTCACAAATCAACAAATTTCTCTACCTCTACACCAGCGAGAGCATGCCCCGCCGAGCTCACTCCAACATGGTGAGATGCAGGGAGGAATGAGGAGGAGCAGATAAACAGAGGGAGTCTCTGATACATGCATCACTGAAGTAACAGATACTGGTTGAGTTAAGAATGGTTTACTACTGCCATATGATTATATAATTTTCTTTTTGTAGCTGACTGTAAAGGCCCTGCAAGTGTGTCCAGAGTCTGGCCTCGGAGGTCCAGAGTGCTGTCTTCGAGTCAGTCTGCTGCCACTACGGCTTAACATCGACCAGGTACCTTCAGCTCCCGAGACTCAATACCTGCACTTACTGTGTAATAGTATATTAGAGCCACATGTGTCTGAGTAAAGCCTATAGATCTGCAGTAACATTTTGCTTTTTGCCTCTCACACAGACCAGTGGTTGGGCTGCTCCTCTATCCTCTCATGTCTAACCAGCCTTTTTTTTCCCTCTCCAGGATGCATTGTTCTTCCTGAAGGACTTTTTCAGTAATCTAGCTTCCTCTGTGAACCCTTACCTGCCTGTGGACCCTGCAACTGAAGGTGAACTTAGAGTTGGTCTATGTTGTTTTTATCACATTT
>JAUBNQ010000002.1:13782489-13804643 GCA_032353495.1 Ctenopoma kingsleyae
GTGTGTGTGTGTGTGTGTGTGTGTGTGTGTGTGTGTGTGTGTGTGTGCGTGCGCGTGCGCGTGCGCGTGCGTGTGCGTGTGCGTGTGCGTGCGTGGATGCAGGCAACTGAGGTGAAGGTGAATGAGGTGGAGTTCAACCCTCAGTTTGTCAGCCGGATGATTCCCAAACTGGAGTGGAGTGCTCTGGTCCAAGCTGCAGAGCAGGTGAGTCTCTGCACCAGGGACTGTTGCTTCTACTTTGAGCTTTATTTTTAAAGAATTCACCTGTTCAGTATTAGACAATAAACAAGCTGTATCTTTTCAGCGTTTGTGGAAACAACTAATTAAGGCAGTCCTTTAGAAAAAGTCCAGTACAAACATTCACTGCTCGTCACTGGGCTGCTAGTTTCAGAGCATTGTGCATTTTTTTCCCCCACAGTTTATTTCTGAAGTGCAGCGGTCTAGTTTGATTTCTTGTTACCATGTTTTTTCCCCCTTTACAGTTGGGTCAAAAGCAAGATCTACCAGCTGAGTTGGTGCCAGACTATGAGAAGGACGAAGAGTTCCTGAAGAAGGTGCACAGAGTGCTGTTAGAGGTAAGGAGGAGGGCTGGATAAAAATGCTAAATAGATATAATAAATATAATTACACTCTTTCAGATTTTTATTGGTATCAATTCTTAAAATCCTGAGCTCAAACTTGCATTTACTCCTTTTCTCACTAACTGTTCATCAGTTACTTTTTGTGTTTCATTTGGGGCTGCACAATGTATAGATGTGTCGTGTGTGGTTGGTTCACAGTTTCCTGTCACATTTTCTCACAGGCATCAGTGATGTTACCAGATGTCTTGTTTTGTAACACCAATACTGTTATTAGTAATGTGAAGTTATATTACATAGAGAAACAACAAATGATTGTTTCGGAGGAACTAGAGCCTAGAACAGTAGATGCTAATGTCAGTTGACTAATTGCAGCTACAGCTCTTCGTTTTTACAAAGATCTTGTTGTGGTCCCAGATCTTGTTATTTATGTATAATTATTTATAATTTTCAGTCAAACACGTTGTTACAAGCATGGAACTGACTCAAACTTTATTTCGTCTCTGTGGTTATGTATGAGGTTAAAAAAATATACAAACCCTATTTATTACTAAATTAGTTATGAAGTTATGTAATTATTAAGTGTCGTTGCCCAGAAGCAGATGTTTCATGGCCCTTTATTAGTTCACAGTCCTGTGGTTTGGGAGCCACTGGTCTAACATATGAGGTAGTGTTTGAATTTCCCTTGTCCAGAACTAAAGGGCCGAGGCAGAACCAAAATTATCTGACTGGGCAGTCGATGTATTTTTGCTCTGTGCTGACGTCTAGTGGTGGTGTGATACTCACTTCTGTTGCAGGTGGAGGTGATAGAGGGCTCTCTGCAGTGCCCCGAGTCGGGACGAGAGTTCCCGATCTCCAGAGGAATCCCCAACATGCTGCTGAATGAAGACGAGGTGTAGAACTCGTCGCACACACTGTGGGACTGTGGGTATTCAGAGAGAGAAGAGAGAGGCTGGACTCTGGTTTGACTTGGTGCCATGAGGAAAGAGGCCACACTGTTTGGCTGATTGTAGTTTCAAGGGGCTGATGTAGGGAAAAGATTTGAAGAATAATTGATGGAAATGTTCCTCGAGAATAACCCAAAGTGGTTTTATCTGTATTTATTTTTGTAACTGTTTGGGTTCTTTCTTTTTGTTTTTCAATAAAACTGTCCAGATTTCCATGACAGCCAAAATTGTTTTAGGTTTCTGTGGAAAATATGGATGCAGTTATATTACAAACATGCCAGTTGTGTGTGTGCTGAGGCTCTGAACCCCATCTCGCTCTCTCTCAGGGTTTAAAGAAAGTGCTGAGGACTAGATGACGTGGCAGTGGCTCGTCTATATTTGGATTTGAGGAAAAGAGACACAAAAAAACTGCAGGCTAGAAGTTGTTTTTGAGGAAGTCTGTCTGTTTTTTTCTCTTTTATTGCCCACGTTACAGTGTGCACACACGACATCCCACCTGGGCGGTCTCATCTGATCTGAGATGCCTTACTGCATCAGATCTTTTTAAGGTAGTTGAGAGAAAAGGTTCAGGGCCAGATAGACAAATTAAATGTTTTTTCCAGTACTTTCAGGCTGCCTGAGGTGGTGCAGCAGTCAAGCTGGGACAGGCGTTATCATTTTTAGAAACCTTGCCAGAACAGACGATGAAAGGGGGGGTTGCCCTGACCAGAAGCCTTGAGGCAGCCTGAGTCTCTCCTACCTTTCCCTTCTACTTACAGCAATTACAGGCCTGCACCCGCAACTATAATAACGGTATAATGGGATGGCAGCAGAGCAGCAATAAAAGCCAACCCTGACAGATTAACAGTCCTCTCCAAGTTCTGAGCTGTAATTAACAATGAGACCGAAGAGGAACAGAGAGGAAAGAAAGGAGCTAGATTGAAAGCTTGAAAAGATAAAGATAAAAAGGGATGGGCTGTCTGTGGAATGATTTAATGACATTAGGATAATCCTTCAACTGTTAGTATGAATGAGTCTAAGCTAAAAATCACACTGAGATCTGGACTGAAGCTCCATTTTTGACATCACTAATACATCTTATGTTGCCATCTAACATTTAATCATTTTAATGTTTAAAGATTTAATTTGTGGAAATATGCTTAATGCAGTAAATATGAAGCAACAGCCAACAGTGTAGCATGGACTGAAGAAATAAAATCTGTGTACAGCTCGTCTAATCAGCAAGTAAATTCTAATTTCTGTAACTTGATCAGTAACTTGCTACAGGTCCAAAAATTCTCCAAAATGACACCATATCCCACAGGACGCACTTGGGAAGATTGGTGGAGGGTGGAAAGATTGCTATGTTAACAACTTGTTGCTTTCCATATGTCCATCATATGTGTGTTTAATCACTGAACTGCTGTTTATTTATGATGTTAATCATTCATATTTGTTTTGTTTTCAGGCAAAGTCAGAAATATTTCAGCAGAATTCAGATTACCTGGTCTTTGTGACTTAGAAGATTATGGGGAATGGTTGTTATTATTAATGATTTTCAGTCTTTAAAATGGGTTAAAGTAGGCTAGTAGCTGAAAACCTATAGATAGAGTGAATAAAGGGACCATGCACAGTATAAGGAAAATTGATGAACTAAGCTGATTGTTAAAAGTACAAATACTGGAGACCTTATGTCGTAATTACAACTTGCTGTGTCATAATTATTATGAGACAAAACCTTCATGAGAATCAAGTTTATAGATTTAAGTAATTCAGTGATAATTATTTAAACATTACATAGCAAACCATATATTTTATTGACTTATTTGGTATAATTCATTAAATATCATCATGATATGCTGCATCCAGTAATGATCAGGTACTTTTGCTCCCTTTCTTTAAAGGCACAATAGTTTGAGACAAACACAGAATGAAGATCAACATTTCTGAGGCATTAGAAACTGATTGTCTCCATGTAATTACACACAAATGATATATATATATATGAGTACTAATTTTAAAGACTGAACATTAATATCAACAACCACTTGTTGAAGTAACGTCTATACAGTAAATTCAGAGAACACTGACACCAGCGCATAATGTAAAGCAATTTGGGGTTTTTTTACACACTTTATTAGCACAGATTAAACAAACCTGATATGTCCTGTTGATTATTGAGGTCTGCAGGTGATTTCAGCCCTCAGGAGACTTCACCTGCAGAGAGAGGGCGCGATTGTTGTTGTGGAGAGAAGAAACTGTAAAATGTGTGTGTGCCTGCTCTGGTGAGAGGAAGATGGCTCTTGCCCACATAATCACACTCCCTTCATTCTGGTGGCAACCCGCCTCACCATCACCACCTCTCTGCATCCAGCCCCTCCCTCCCAGACTCTCTCTGTCTGGGGCTCAGATCTTTTCTCAGAGCAGATCTGCAGGATAATGGAGCCACATCATGCAGCAGGTCTCAGGGTTTTCAGCAGAGCCTTGAGCCCAGCAGACATCACACTGGAGCTCTTTTAAACTGGGGATCTGTAATTTACTGTAAAGTTTCCTCTTTAAAAAATCACAGCACAAGGACCTCTTTCACATATTTTTCTGCGTCATGTGTTTTTATATCGTCTGACGTTTTCTGTGTTTTGATGTTTATATGAGCCCACCATGGTTTTCCCAACATAAATCAACAGTTTTTCCAACGTTTTGGCGCAGCCTGCTTTCTGTTTACCTATAACGGTGACTGGGAGGACCTCATTGGGTTTTTTAAAGCTGTAACTACATTTTCTAGAAGCGGATATGGGCCAGTTTTTTGCTCCACGCATGGGTCTATTGGAGGTAAAAGCACGGGAACCCCGCTGCTGCAGATGAATTCAGCAGTTCAGGTTTCTATTTGTAGGATTTGCGACATGGGCTGAGCTCCTGTGATGACTGTTTTCTCCTGAGAGCAGTTATATTATCCGAGGATGGACAACGGGAAACGGAGACGGATTAAACCGTAACTTATCGGGCAGGTTTTAATTAAATATATTCACCTTTACATGCGAAGAGCGCGCACGCACCGGCACAACACGACGCCGGAACGCATCAGATCGGAAATTTGGCTGACGCTTTAATTTCAGCTACTAAATCTGAAGTTTTCACGGTAGAGCTTAGTTACAGCTGGAAATAATTTGGCGTTTAGAATCACATCCTCAGTACTGTACTTTCTTTATCCTCAGTCGCTAACTTTTAGATTTAGTAACTTAAATGCGAGGAATAAATGACGGTGCGTGTTTATGTGTCTGATGTTAAAATGGACATGAGCATGTATGAATGAAGTGTATAAAATTACCTTAGCACAATACATGTAAAGTCAGCAGATGTGGTTTTGACCAAAATACCCATTTGGAACTGGATATTGTTTGTTTTCTTGCTTTGGAGACGTCGGTTAAACCCTCGGTTTTAACATTTAAATCACTTTACGCGCATATTTGTCAGTGTTCGGTGTCGACGCTCAGCTTTAGTTACAGTCCACCGCAGAGACTGTTTCAGCTGGACCTGCACCTCCGCCCCCCCCCCGTCTCCTCACCGGACAATGTGGCTCCCCCGCCTCCAGCTGCTGCTGCTGCTCCGGTTCTCCGGCGTGTTTCTGGTGCAGGGGCTCAACACGTGCCAGTCCATCAACCTGGACGCGCAGAAGTCCCGGCGCATCGAGGCGGTCCGCGGACAGATCCTCAGCAAGCTCCGCATCCGCACCCCGCCAGACGACGACGACGACGAAGCCCCGTCGCCTGGCGGGGTGCCCCCGGAGGTCATGCTGCTGTACAACAGCACGCGGGAGCTACTGAAGGAGCGCGCGCGCCTGGCGGAATCCACGTGCGAGCGCGAGAGCAGCGAGGAGGACTACTATGCCAAAGAGGTGCAGAGGATTGACATGCTGCCCCCCCGCACTGCCACAAGTGAGTCCATGTATGAGCTATGACAGGGGTTCTCAGCGCGTGGTCCGGGGACCACAGAGTGGTCACTGAATTGGACTAGAGGTCTTAAATGGTTCCCAACTTTTTTTTGACTCATGCTTCCTTACACATTTGCCACCTGAGCAATTTATGAGTTCTGAAAAGCCTGAGGAGAGAAAAGTATTTTACAAGCAAACATTGAGGATAATATCAACAAATCAACCACAACATATTTTATCTTTAATTTTCCTTAAATCGTTTGTGACCCCTCTCATAATGTTGGGTTCAGATACTGCATAAGAAGTACAAAATCTAATAGTTCAGAAGCTGAAAAACGGACTTGTTAAAAGTCAAACTTCCTCTTTTCCTGGTGGGTAAATCTATAGCTGCTGTATGGGCACTTTAAGTGTTTCTTAATGTGCAGTCCACATATCCTATAAACAACTGTTTTATATGTCATCGTTTGTTACCTGTTCATACACCAGCCACTAGTTATTGGTGTCTACATGTGGAGCAATATCTGGTAACAAACACTGAAATGAACGCTTGTATATGCTCATAGCTGCATCAGTGTGTTAAGATTCATCTTGTGAACCCGATGTCTGGTCCATGAAATGGAGTAAAAACTACAATAATTCCCTCTGAAGTTTCAGAAAGTAGAAATACTCAAAGTGCCAGCACCTTACAATTTCACTTAATTACAGTCTTTGCACAAATAATACATCAACAGAAATATTGGCTGTCTGCGCCCGTTTAAACAAAAGCAGTGGTGTTTGGGGAAATGAGGAAGGCATGAAACATGAAGAGAGAACAGTGCTGCTTTTTATGTGCTCTTCAGCAAGGCATTCAATTTTGTGAAGCCTTCAGAGCAGCTTTATAGTGGTAAACCTTGGGACTGATGAATTGTCTTAAAGATTCATGGCACATAAAGACTTAACTGTGTAGGTGTTTGGTAAAGTTTGGTGCAGTTAAACTCACGAATGCAACAGTTTAACGATTATTAATCATAAGATCAGACACATTTACTCACTATATCCGAACATATAATTTAGTATCAAGACACTCGTCACTAGTAATTATGTTTGAGACAATGCATCAGACCCACAGCACAGTTTTAACCAACAGTATAAATACATTGTCTACGAAGACATGAAATGTTGTAGGAGACTTAGTCATCGTTTCACCCTGTTTTTCATCTAGACACAGTGCAGCCAGTAGCACCCAGCCCCCACTACAGAGTCGTCCATTTTGACGTCAGTGGGGTCGACCTGACCAACAGCACCCTGGTCAAAGCTGAGTTCAGGATCTTCAGAGCTCCGAACCCGCAGGCCCGGGCCTCAGAGCAGAGAGTGGAGATCTATCAGGTAAAAACGGTACAAACATAAAACTGCTTTTTTTTTTTCACTCTGACTGCAGCAAAACTTTCATGATATCTGTAATATCAGTCTTTTTTTAAAAACTTTTTTATGCAGATAAAACCCATTTTTCTGCAGTGACTCCTTAAAATCTCCTTTAAATCAATTTAATTATAACGTAAGCTGAAGCACCAGTTTTTTCTTTTAAAAAATAATGCTGAAGGGTGTGGCCAGGGAGAGATTTCTCCTTTCAGGATTTAAGCCTTTAGGCCTAAAGGATTACTGTAATATCACAAAAGAGCTTCACCAATTAAAATGAATGATATTTTGACTCATGGGAGACATTTACACACATTAGAGAAAAATTTTAGCCCCAGGAAAGTGAGCTTACATAATTTATATGGCTGATGAAAGCTTTGCAGGTTATTATAGTTTTTTTCACAGTGACTAAACCAAGGAAGGGAGGGAAATGAACTCTGTGCCCTTTTAACCACAGTGGGAATTATAATACTGACAGGAAGAGGAAACAACAACAACAATATGTTGCATGTGTATATGCACATCAGCTTCACCACTGTCTTGTCTTTCTGTGTGTGTGCGTCTGTTGTTTCAGCTGCTGAAGCCAGATGAAGAGAGCACCTCCACTCAACGTTATATCGACTCCCGCACCGTCCAACCTAAGGCGAAGGGAACCTGGATCTCTGTGGACGTCACAGAAACCATTAAGGACTGGGTGTCAGATCCAGGTGGGCTTCACTACGAGATTTTCAAAAATGATCCCTTTGATTGTTTGATTGTTAATCTCCATTTATTTTCCCTTCTTCTTCTTCTTCTTCTTCTTCTTCTTCAGAGAATAATCTTGGGCTGAAGCTGGGTGTCCACTGTCCCTGCTGCACCTTCGTTCCTTCCACCAACAATATTGTTCCCAACAAGAGCGAGGAGCTGGAGGCTCTGTTTGCAGGTTCGTTGCAGTTCTTTTTGTTTTTGCATGAAAGTTTATGCAGCCTTTACACATTTATCTATTTCTGCATAAATATGAAATATAACATGATTCTGTTTTCACACAAGGTCTAGATTTAACTCCTAGTTACTTTTTCAAACTAAGATGTTATGGTCTTGCAAAATTTAATTAGGGCTTATTGTCACAAGACTTTCTGAGTTGTTAACAGTTCATGAGTGTGTGTGACTTTCTCTATAAACTTCTCAGTTTATTTTAAAAGATAAAGCCTCTGATTTTCTATATTTTTTATTTTTTTCTGCTTATGAACCCTGCACATCAGCGTTTTAGTCCATTACTCCTCACAGCGTCTACAGTTTAAACTCAGTGTTGTTGGCTTTCTTCATAAACTACCTGCTTCAGGTCATTTCACAGCATTTCTGTAGGACTTTGACTCTGCCATTCTAAAATTACTTTTCTTATGCTTTTACTATTCTTTGGTAGGACAACGTGTGCGTTTAGGGTTGTTGCTGCATGATCAACTTTATGCTAAGCTTCAGTTCACAGAATTTGTACTATTCAGAATTCATTACTCCATCAATGATATCAAGCTGTCCTGGTCCACAGGCAGCAAAACAGGCCCAAATCATGATGCTGCCACCACCATGTTTCACAGATGGGATAAACTTCTTATGCTGGGATGCAGGGTTTGGTCGGCACCAAACTTTATGCTTCTTGTTCAAGCCAAAAAGTGTAACCTTGGTCTCATCCATCCACAGAACATTCTTCTTCTGGCTTAAACACGTGGTCTTCAGCTAACTGTACACGGGCAGCAGTGTTCTTTTTGGAGAGTAGTGGCTTCATTATTGCAACTCTACCATGAACACCGCTGTCGTTCAATGTTCTCCTGATGGTCAACTCATGATAACTGATATTAACTTGATGGTCCCATTGATTCAATCTTAATTCCCCTTGAAAATGAACTGATAATCATATATGTTCACATACTTTTGTCACAATATTTACAATTGGATCATTTTCTTAACTAAATTCATGAGCAAGTGTAATTTTTTGTCTCATTTGTTTAATTTGGGTTGCCTTTATCTAGTATCAGTCTTGCTTTACAGTCTTTGAGATGGATTTATGTGAGAAGGAGTCCAGTAATAAGTGATGGTTCTCCTTTGGAGGAAGAAAGATGTCATCCAGTGAGGCGGTTTGGCTCACTGATGTGTTTTTAATAGTTTTCAACAATCTCTATGGAGAAAACAAATAAACTAAAGTCAGGTATTTACGGACATTACACAATTCATTGTTGGTTTTAATCCTTTTATGGAATTTTGTTCCCAGTTTATGAAAAAATACAGAAAATCAGGACCATATGCTTTAAATAATTGTAATTACCGTTGCTATAAATTATACAGCAAAACCAAAGATTAGTCCAAAAAGGAATATAAATTTCTGCAGTTGCACTTTGTTTTTCTTCTTTTCCTGCTCCATTAATCATCTCAGAAGCCCCCAGAATAACCCCCAAGCTATGAAACTAAATCACTTAACCATAAATAAAGTAGTTAAAAAAGTTCTACCTTCAGCAGCTACTGTAGTAAAATGCTCACACAATTTTGCATCAGCAGTCTACTAATGAAGCTGAATATAAATAAAACAAAGGGGACATTTTAGTGTAGAAAGTATGTTTAATTTAAAACCTGAAGTACATTTTAAGGTGTACTTGTACTTGAGTATGTTTTTGAGTGTAGGACTTGTACTGACTTGTACTGTGATGCTTTTATTCAAGTAAATAATCTGAGTAATTGTTTTTCTGATGAATCATTTACACTCTGTGATACAGGAATAATGGAGAAACTGTTCTTGTGCACACTGTGAAACTACTGAATACCAGACTGTCTGTGTTTCCTCATTTAGGCCTCAAATTATGGCACTTTCCTCAGGATTTACTCTCAGCTGAGCCAACTCAGGTTTTTTTCCACACATGGAAAAAATGTTAACTTTTGATACTACCAGACAAACGAGGGCTTGTTTTGAGCTCTAGTACTCATAGGCTCAGGAAAATCAGATAAAGACAGACTGTTGTTCCTATCCAGGAAAACTCAGCATCATATATGTAAGTCTGTCCATGCACTGTAGTATTTGTTCAGCAACATACAACACATGTAGAACAAAAATAGTCTGACTGATTTCGAAAACAGGCATAAAACTGCAGCAGAATTAGAGGAAATTCATTTTTATTACTATGAACAACCATTTATATTCATCCAAATAAGAATTCAGAAGTATTAACGCAGTGGGTCCCAACACGTTTGGCTTGTGACGCTTTATTCTAATTCTAATTCTAATTCTAATTCTTGTCACAGGATACATGTCTTGAGTTGTGAGCAGTTCTACTAAGTCTGAAGAGGAAAAACTGTAATATAGAAGCAAAGATTAGAAAAAAATCTGAAAAATAAATATAATTTCCGTAGCAAAGTTTTTGTTAATCGTTGAGCATCTTCTCAGGTTTATCCTGTGACACCCCCCCTCCCATATCGACAGCTCTAATACCTCTTAACACTATTTTGTGCAGGTGTAGATGATGAGCAGCTGCGTCGGATAAGAAAGCCCGGTCAGGTTAAAGGTCAGGCGGATTTCAGCACCAAGACACCACACCTAATCCTCACCCTGCTGCCCAGTGACAGAGTCGACAACCCGGCCAAGAAGAACCGCAAGAAGAGAGCAGCCGCCACTGACGCCGCAACCTGCTCCCGGTAGGCATCCGACCAGCCACAAGTGTGTGTGGTTACGCATGACTGACACTTGCTGGATTTATAGTGTTGTAATTCTGAAATCTAGTTGTGCAGGGATTTTTTTTTTTTTTCCATGTGACCCACTTTGGAATTTTTTGTGTGACTAAACTAACATCACTGACCCTGGTTTAGACTGCAGGCCAACAGGCATGGAGTGTTTTATTTAGACTACTTCGCACCGTAGGGGAAAACTCTGGCAGCCTTGCATAGTTATTACCTTGTGATGGCAGTTTCTTCAATAGTGACCTGTTGTCATTTTCCCATGACCCATATGTGGGGCTTTGCCCCAGACCTTGCAGAGCAAGAGGTGAAATATTTCTCTTTGTGTGGTGAATGTCTCAGTGGCTCAGACCAGGGATGCTGCCTTCGCTCACTCTACATCGACTTCAGACGAGACCTCAACTGGAAGTGGATCCATGAGCCCAAAGGTTACAAGGCCAACTTCTGTGCTGGGAACTGTCCTTACCTCTGGAGTGCCAACAACCACTACAACATGGTGAGTGTTTGATGATTACAACTGGGTATTAAACATTTTTGGTAGTGTGTAAAATGTGTCTGTTGCACCCAGTATCAAAACATCTTATTTATCCAGTTTGTAATTGTGTTTTTCTTATTTTTAGTGAAGGTGGTTCTTTATCTATATAGACTGATTGTATATATGAAAAATTGAATAGGGGATCTTAAAGTGTGATATTTTGTGAAATACTTATATTGCTTTCTCGCCAAGAGTTAGAGGAGGAGATTAGGACACTGGCATAGGTATAATAGCATGAAGATAGAGCCAGGAGACGATTTACTTAGCACAAAGACTGGAAACTGTGAAACATCTACATGCTGTATAGATCAACAGTAGTTAATTTCACTTGCAGATCACCACAGTGTTTGTGTTAGACTATCATTTATCTTCAGGTATAATGCGCTCTCTTTTTTTCTTTACCAAATGATATTTTTCTGCAGTCTTGAGATGCAGATGACTCCTTTTGCTTAATACTTTAAATGGAAACAGTGTCAGACTTCTGAATGGGAGAGACACAGGCACCAGTCCAAACAAAAACAGCATCTGAAATGTAACTCCTCAGTCTCTGCAGTCAAACACTCTGCTTTGAGCCAAACTACAATGATCTTTCAATGTACAGAAACTTTGAAACGTGGGTGACGTTTTTCCCTTAAGTGAGTTTCATGTGCATTGTTTGTGGTGGATAAACACCATGCTTAGCTAAGATTGGTTAACCCCAGTGTCATAAATGGGCTGTCACCTCGCAGAAGTCTGTTACGGAACATATAGGCTTATGCAACAGCCTGTCTCATGGTTGATGGCCTGGCCTGCAGGCAAACAGACTATTGCAGAACTTTCTGAGTTTTTTTTTTTAACTTCATTTATATCCTTCATTGTTGATGTGCAGGATTTTCAATATGTATTTGACTGCTAAACTTGCTGCAAGGAGACATTTTTCTGCTGTCAAAGTGCCACTGTGGTTTTTACTCAATTTGATCCACACAGTTCCTAAAGTGTGACGGAGTTTTGTTGCACATGGTAAAGTATTTACAAGACAAATAAGGAAACGCATTGAGAGACAGTGGTTATGTAACATAGTGCCTGTGGTTAAACTTGACTTGACATTAACAAATTTGCCTACACAGACTTCTAAAAGCCCCCAAAAGTTTTTGGTATTTCTGCAACATTAAATATTCACAGCTGAAAACAGAACATCTCCAGTTACAGTTTAGAGAAAACATTTATTATTTATTACTGTTTATAACGACTCAAACATTCAAAGACCTGCTCGATTAGGACTGTGCTGCTGTGGTTTGATCAAAGAAATAGTTTGTTATTTGGAAAAATGCTCTTATTCACACAGCAGCTGCTTAACTAAGCTTAGCACAAACACTGGAAAAACCGCAACAGTAGTTTGAAATCAAAGTGGAGGCGCCAACAGAGACTCTAGAAAGTTTCTGCACCTGGAAAATAGTCTGTTGCACAACCCCTGTCAAAAACGCAGCTTGTTTTTGTACTTCAGTCTTTGGACGAATGTTAATTAGTGAAAGTGCTGGTTGGCAGATTTTGTTCCTGCTGGAAAAAGACAGGCTATCTTTATGCTAAGCTAAGCTACTCAGCTGCTGACGGTAGCTTTGTAACAGATATGACAGACGTATAAATCTTCTCGTCTAACTCTTGGCAAGGCAGCAAATACATTTACTTTTCAAAATTTAATAGAGGAACAAATGTTCTACACATTTTACTGCACAGATGTGAGCGTTGTACCAATCCTCTTAACTAACTCTCAGAAAGACGGCACTTAAGCCTGTGTGGCCTGGCAACACCAGCAAACAACCCCACAACTGTCATCACACTTTGATTCAAATGTTGCTAAATCGTGATGGGTGACGCGGCTTTTCTCCAGCTCAGCGCCACCTACTTCAAACCACTTGGGAGAGCACAAATAAAACAGAAACATACGGAGATAGTTCATGTCATTTTTTTGTTTTATTACACATCATTCCTAAAAATGATATAATGAATAAAATGATGTTTTCAGGGGCTTTAACTGTTTTACTTCTGCTCCCTGTGCAGATTCTTCCCCTATACAACAAGCTGAACCCTGAAGCCTCCGCCTCACCCTGCTGCGTTCCTCAGGACCTAGAGCCTCTCACCATCATGTACTTCATAGGACGCACGCCGCGCGTTGAGCAACTCTCCAACATGGTGGTCAAATCCTGCAAGTGCCGCTGAGTTCAGAGGAAGAGGTGAGCGGGGGCAAAGAGGAGGAGAATGATTACAGGACCCAAACTACAAACTGCTTCATTCAGGGGGAAAATAAAGACGAAAGGACAAATGGATCCTTTGTTCATTAATCTTTGCTGTTTTATCACCTTTAGCAAACGTTTGAGATGTTATTTTTTTAAGCTACCTGACTCACATATCAGGATTTTGCTCCAGTTCTTTGCAGGCACGAAAAATTCTCAGATCATTTTATTTGTTCTCTGGAACTTTCCGTCTGATAGAGGACACTGTAAATATGATACAGCTGTATTAAACCTGTACTTGGATATTAAAAAATGAGGTGTCGTGTGATTTTGCCACATTTGCCTGCTGCATAAGACTTTTTGATGCCACCTCAGTCATATTCCTGCAGCCGTGGGCGAGCTAGACGAGCATGCTTATTTGCTTTAGGTTTAAAGGTGTTGATAGGAAGGAGGCGATGTGTGGAAAGGTTTGCAGACGAAGATCTTTAGGCAAGGGAGGCGGGGAGCAGATAGAAAAGAGGAGAGAGGAGCTGTGTCCAGGCAGAGGCCCTGCCAGCTCTCTGCGGTCCCGGGCTCAAATCTGCCCGGCGTAAACAGGATGTGAAAGATTTCCAGACACCGACCCGACCACTCACGGAACGCTAGATTTAAACGCTCCCCTCATCTCCTCTGTCTCTCTCTCTCTCTCTCTCTGGTGCTCGAGGTTCTGGGATTTGTGGTGGGAGGAGAGAGGGAGAAAAGAGAGGCTTTGAAAATGAGACGTGGGATGATAGGGCTGTATTTGGAACGGCTACAAGTTTGGAAGGTGGTATTTTGCAGCCTTAGCAAATTTGTAACTATTTGGGTCTGGCTCTTAGATTCCATAATCACACTGTCATGCTCATTTTCTGAATGTGCATTCATTATCTTATTGTAAAAAGCTGTTGACTCATTGCTACCCTTATGCTATAATTATATTATGTCTTACCTATGTTTACCATCAGTCTCACTGATTCACTCACGCACACGCAAGTGTTTCTCTACACCCAAGTATCCACATTCACCACTTTTGATAGAATGTCTAAATGCTGGAAATAAAAAACATCCCCAGGGCTTATTTTAAAAATAGACTCTCTGGTATGCCAGTGGTTTGTGTGTGTGTTTTTGTGTGAGTGTGAGTGTGGGAGAGGGAGAGACAGAGAGCGACTGTGTGTGTGTGTGTGTGGATCTGGTGAGGTCATGCGTGATAGCACAGAAAATGTTCCCTTCATTTTATTGTGAATTTTTCTGTTTATTAAAAGCATCTGTAGGCAGATGTTTTCTCTGTGACCCCGCTGAGTGTGAGATGAGGATGTTTTCTATTTTGGTGTGTGTGTGCGTGTCTTTCTGCAGTTGTGTGAAGAAAGAGTGAGGACAGTCAGGACACTTTGGCCGGTCCTCACAACTTCAAAGTTTGTCTTAACCTTCTTGTGCTAATGCAGGCTTTTAAAAGATCCCTCCAAAAGTTGTTTCCAGTCTAAGTACAGGGGACAAAGACCTGGTCCTTGTTACGAGCAAAAATGTATCTGAAGACAATAAAGTTCAACCTTCCAACAAATTCCCTATTTTTGTTACTATCTTTGTATTGTAACTAGGAGAGAACTGTCCCGGAAACACAGAGGGAATTTACATTAAAATGAAATGGTGTAAATCTGGATATCCACCTGATTTGATTAACTAGCTGCTGAAAACTCATATTGGCTTTAACAATACATTTGAATATAGTTTTGCACAGAACAAGGACTGTGGGTTTTGTTCTCCATCACGTCCATTATAAGGGGTTTAGAAAAGGATCTATTAATGGAAGTATGACCAAGAGGAAGTATTACAGCAAGAAAACGCTTATGATTATGGCTTAGGTTTTGGTTAGGTAATGCATTGTGTAAGTGAGTGTCCTCTTTGTGTGTGTGCGTGTGTGTGTGTGTGTTACAAACCTGGTTGACATTAAATTTTGAGTTGAATAGCAAGCAGACAAAATACAACAACATCCGGTTGTGGACACACTAACAGAGCCGGTGGTTTTCATGCAACTTCTGAAGTTACAGCCTGGCCGCAGGAAATGTTTGGCTGTGATTGGCTGCCAAGTTCTGGTTAAAATAACACTGTACAACTCTGACAGCTCAAACATTTGTTGCCACCGATCTAAATCAATGTGCAAGATATATGAAAGAGTGGCACTTAAGACAATATACAGGCCCCTTCAAAAGTGTTTGAACAGCAAAGCCAAATTATTTGTTTCTGCTGTACACTAAGTTTAAGATCAAAGGTTGAATATGAGACAGTTAGGACAGTTAGTTAAGGATTCAACCTTTTATTTGATGGTATTTTCATCTGGATACATTAAACAACAGCACTTTTTGTAACAGATTATTTTAAGTGTTAGGTCATGTGACTGAGAGATGTTTCTTGTTTTAACCTGTGAAGACTTTGTTGTTAAAAATGAGCTTGAACCCCTAACCCTAACCCTAACCCTAGCAGGTCAGACACAATCATTGGACATATCCAATACAACAATTTAGAACGTCCTGAAAAAGAAATAAACCCCTGGTGTACTTTTTTCCTTCAGTAAGTCAGTGAACTCTCTCAGCTGAAATTATTTGGTCTTTCCATAAAGATTACTCATCCGTTGCAGCTTTAAGAAAGGAAAACCTCCCTGCTTTTGAGTTTACTTCTTCTGCACCGTAACACTACAGCTCTCTGAAGTCTCTTTCTAGTTTTCTGGTCTGTCTGAAAACTGCATCATCAGTTCTCTCTTTCTCTCTGTTACAACCAAGATGTCTAAACTAATCATGAAGCTTTAAACAACAGTTAACATTTTTTGTTGTATTTTTGTATAAAAGGACGAGGTCTGTCATTTTCCATATTGTTGTTATTGTTAACGAATCCCACACAGACTAAAACAGCTCGGTGTGGGACGTCTGTTAATCCATCTCCTGATTCATCTTACTCATCTGTGGGCCTCGATTGTTGTCTGGAGACTATTAAAAACACAACAGTGAGCCGCACACTGCTGCACTGGGTGACATATTTCTTCCTCATGAATAATATGACCTTAGTATTTTTCCAAAAAAGAGCTTCGACAGCTAAGAATGACCATGACCTTTTTACGGAAAGATGAGCTCATTTACGCGAGGAAGAAACACATCACCCAGTGCGGTGGTGTAACTCACTGATGTGTTTTTAACAGATAAACAAGCTAAAATCAGGTTCTGGATTCACAGACGTTACATCTAGTAACAAAAATATGGGCCGTATCCCTTAACAAAGGGCAAGAATATTTTATAAAATGATGAGAGAGGGGAGGATGGTAATGTTGTTGTTGATGGATCAGTCTATTTTACGTCGAGAGTTATCAAATATTTTTGTATATTTTAGCATTAACGAACTAATTGCCTATTACATTTTGTCAAAAGATGATTTTAATAGTCTAGATGATCACACGTTGATCATACGACAGTGCATAAAGAAGCTGGATGCAGCTGCGAGACACCACCTCGCTGCAAACACATGATGCACTGGAGAAGAACTGAGTGATGCTTTAATTTTGGGTTGTTTTTCTAGCAGGAGAAAAAACACCAGACATTTTGTTGTTCAAGAAATCTGGAAACGTGCTTGTGGTGCTCACAGCAATAAAAATAAGACATTTTTAAAAAAAATCTGCGTCTTTTTCACTAACAATTTCTTTACAATGGTTCCAGTGAAAACGTTTCACAGTTAGTTATTTCAGAAAAACAACATCGTTTCTGCCAAAACACATTGTTGTTGAAAGTTTTCAGTGCTGTGAACACAACAAATCCAACTATATTGTGCTGGACCAACCAGTGGGGGTAGGAAACACAATGTGGGTTTTTTTTTTGTAAGATATGGACGAACTGATCCTTTAAACTGACAGTTACCATGGCAACTGCATAGTTAGCAGTAGACGTTGAGACTTTAAAACGTAGACGAGTATTAAACACAGCGTCTTTGTTTAATCTGTCAGTCACAGATGGTATAAAACCAGTTAAGTTATAACATAGCAGCAGTGAGTACTTTTACTCCATTACTACATTCATGGACAATTTTGTCTTTTTGTCCACTTAAGTACATTTTACTTTAATTTATACTTCTATTTCACTACATTTCAGACTTAAATAGAGTACTTGTTCTTTTAGTGTACTACATTTATGTGACGACTATAGTTACTTTAAATTGTGATTGACTGTCATAAACTAAAATACCAAATTGTATATAAATCAGAGTTCTAATATAATTTAAGGATTAGTGAATATTAAATCATGATAATAATAGTGATTGTTATATATATTATATTTATCATGTTTGTGGTTGTTACTAAGACAAGCCTTAGTGGTAATTTTGTTTATTTTCTCTTCTTGTGACATGATAAGAGCACAAAAATGTACTATAACAAACTCTAATAAATAAATGTTGAAAAAGATTTCTAATTAGCTCTACATTAAAGCACAGGCAATGATCAGTATCACTCACTGTGGTCATTTTTCTGCAGAACAAACATCTACTTTGTCATACTCCAAGTACATTTTCCTGTCAATAGCTTTAGACTTGTACTAAAGTTTTACTTATAATGGAGGAGTTTTTTTACACAGTTGTATTGGTACTTCTGTCTCTGTCTTTCAGTTCAGGATACACACAAACTCAACTGCAGAGAACCTGTTTTTAAACTTATGCAGCTGCAGAATTCATGAAGGATCAGTTCACTGAAATTAAAAGACCATAAAAAACACAAAACAGTAGAACTGATTACATTTTTGTGCCATTTTACAATGAACTACAAGTTAAATTAAGTTTTTCAGTCTTTGTGTTGCCATGATGGATATTTAGAAATCTGGATGTTTCTACAGGCACATTAGTTTTTGTTTTTTATTTTCATTTTGGGTGAACTGAGCCTTTAATGTGCTGAAATTGAGCTGAACCGTTGTCTGTCTTTACTGAAGAGAGTCAGATTTTTATCCGAGCTGCGTCTGTTGTTAAAATAGCTTAAAGAGATACAAACTGTTTTCCAGTCATCGCAGTAAAAACAGTTTTTTCTGAGCTGCAGTGAGAAAGCAGCCTCCTCACTCTGTGTGTGTGTGTGTGTGTGTGTTTGTCGGGGTGCTCGAGCTGTGGTGAGGCTCCCTCCCCCCCTGAGTAAACTAGTCCCAGCATCTGTTAGTCTTTTCCACTAAACTATCCCTTGCTATATCCAACCTGTACTTATCCCACGGTAGAGCACTTTGCTCTGTCTCACACTGGATCCCACTGTCCTTGGGAGGGAACTCTGCTACGGATATTATCGACCCCCGCTCACACACATACTTTACCTCGCATCATAAACCGTGTCTTTGACCTTGAGTGGGAGGGAGTGTGTATGCACAGACCCTCCAGGCATGGAAAGCACACCCATTCCCATCTGGCTTGTATGGCCTCCATATATGTGATGATTAATGGTTCTGGTTCCTCTGACGTCCCAGAAATGTCAGAGCGGCTCTCGTACAGTTTGTGAAGCAGTTCTCTCTGTCTCACATGCACCTTATGGTCTGTGTCAAATATAGCTCACATTACATGTTCAAGATGTCACTACTTATTTCTGGTAGTTACATTAAAACACAGCTCTCAGGGCAACAGGGCACAATAAACACAAAATAAAACGTTATACAAGCAGCAGAGCAGCAACAAGACACAGGAGTAAACACAAGATACCGATCTGTGGCCTCAGCGTTACTGAAGCCGTATTCTTCGAGCAGTGAAAGCTGGAGACCACAGCGGCACTTGAGGCCCTGCTGGGACAAAACAGATGGGAGGCCAAACCCACAGAGGCCTGGCTGTTCTCTTTTAAAACAGAAGACGGCGACATATCTGTGATTTCTTTCCAGAAATTCATGGCAGACTGATTAGATTGGATTTGATTCAAAGTAAAGAGCCATTAGAAGCATTAGACAGCTCAGTCTGTATCAAATTACTTACTGCAAATGTGACACTTTACTAGGTACACGTGTACCTGTGTAAACCTACTGAACGTAAATTAAACAGTTCTGCCTTAAATTCTACTTTATGAGATGAGATGCAGTATAACAAAGTGTTTTACTCTGTGAGAGGCGACAGCGACACCAAATTAACAGGTACCTTCAGCTCTGCAATCAGGCAGAACAGTCTGCAATTATCTGAGTCGTTGGCAGCAACATTATAGAGTTATACTGTTCAGTGTTTATTACTGAGGTCACCGCGGACTACATTATGGTAAGATGTGTTTCTAATGCTTTGTCCTCCCTTTTTAACTGTAATTCTGTCTGAAATGTTTTATGTTTTATAAAATCCTACATCACTAAATGTAACGTATATATATATATTTTTCTCCTTTTGCTAAAATGTTTGTGCTAAATAAGCAAATCTAAATGTTGCTTCCTGCATCCTGTATGGATCCTGATATATTTACACTTATTATTAAAAATTGACTGTTTCCCGTTTCCTTTTTATTGGGAGACATAAAATTTATTTATTAGTATATTAAAGTTGAGTTGGCTGTCTACATATAAATATTTACTGCAATAGAAATTTAAAGACAAACTGGAGCATGAGGAGAAATCACCCATTTTATTGTTATTCCTGTATAGTTTAAACATTACATGAAAGTGTGTTTAAAAGTATGTAGACGTGTATTATCGTTTGTTTTTCTTATGGTTTTGTATATCAGATGATGTATTGATATGTAGTATAGCAAAATAGAAACTAAGATGTAGGAAGTACTTAGATTCTCTGTTTAAGTAGAAATACTAATACAACATCTATGTGATGTGAGTATTTATAGTTTGTGTTTAAATCACAGATTTAATTTAAAAGATGAAAAATAACCACAAAGCCATGAAAATCGTCATAAAGACACATCATTAAACCAAAGAAACGCAAAATGATCCCAAACACATGATGACCAAAGATTAGTAACCATTAACCACAGATCAGTATCTTTATAATTTGTTGGTGAGAAATTCTTACAAAATGTTTTACAATTATCATTTTGTCCAAAATGTTAAATTAAAATTAAGCATTTGTATTAGAAATAAATTACTCAAGTACAAAAATACAACAAGTCTTTTCAGCTGCACTTGGATTTACTGTAATACTGTGAACATGCAGTAGTTAACATAGAATCATGTTTCATAAACTCAACTTCATGTTTTTATGCAAAAATTTCAAATTGTAAAGTAACTAGAGTCTAGAAAAGTGCAACTACTGCACTTTAGTACTATACTTAAGTAAATGTACTTTATTACATTGCACCACTCTATTTATCATATAACTTTAGATTTACATTTTGATGCCGTATGACACATTTAGAAGATTTAGATTTAACATTGATTATATCAATTTAAAATATGCTGATATACTGATGTTTTATATGACTAACTCAATATGAAAAAGTTAAATGTGCCGCAGTTTGAGTTTGTTAAACAGCAGCATGGATGTAGTTTAGAGTTTACAGCAGAATATTTAGTCCGAACCTGATGAAGTGTTGAGTCAGTGAGACAAAATTCAAATGTTCAGGCTCTTGATCATATTTTTTTATTGTACGTATACAATATATATGTATATTATATAAAGCACAATTATGACAAACTCGGAGTAAAAACATCTGTGATAGTTTTTATGTCAGACAAATAATGACAATATTACTGATGGTCAGCACACGAGTAAAGTGCCGTATGAGTATCCTCCTCCTTCCAACCCTCTGTCAACAACTGGCAAAATATGTGGAAGCCTGAATTTGAGTGTGGATTCAGTCAGTTACTTATTTTGGCCCTGGTGGAGGGCACGGTGCCACGGTAGCCTTGTGTAGTATTTTCTGGGTCTGAGTAAGCAGGAACTGTTTATTCCACATCCACCAAGAGCTGAGTTCATTCAGGACTTTCAGAGTTCAGGTCATTTCACATCTGCTGCTCTGCAGCGTGTCATACTTTATACTAACTGTATACAGTATGTACGTTCTGAACCCAGTGCTACAGCACTATGCAGTTAGAATACCATTAATTGGCATATTTTATACTGTAAGGAATACCCTTTAAATTGTACAGTATGACTTTCTAGAGATTTAATACTTGTGTTTTTTGTTTTCCCAAGATCTTTCTGGAAGTGTGTCACTGTTTGCATGTTTTATTTCCACCTGTGTCAACAGTTTCTGTTTATTTTTTGTATGGCATAAGTCACTCAAACGTTAACAGTTTTATAGTATAAATACTGTTTTGAGTGTAATGACTTTTTTCACTTTTCCAGAGTGAACTTAGAGCAGCTTAGAATTAGTGTGTAGTATGAACCTGGGACATGTTTGGTTTTATATCATTCAACATCACTGCAGAGGCACAACAGGCTTTGTAGAACTTAATGGATTTTTCTTGTAAACAACAATAAGAAGTTTCTGTTTATTACAGTATATTTTGTGTCTCCTTGAGGTCTAATAAATGTGTCAAGTGCATTTTCGTCTTTGTGAAGTTGATCGGTGTAGTAGTGTTGGCTTCACTCATCATGAAGAAATAACACAGATAAAACCCTCCTTATGGAACCTTTAAGAAAATCCCCACAGTTATATAAAAATAATCACAAAGGCTCCTGCACAAGTGTGTCACGTTAAAGTTGATGTCAAATCTGTGTGTTAAGACAGGTCTGATAGTCATCACGTCAAGGCATCACTGTAAGATAATATGAGGCAACTAACAGGTGAGGACAAACAGTACAGTGTCCACACAAGTTTAAAAACCTGCACAGGTATTTATAGATAGTAAAATATCACCAAAACACTAAAAACCGTCTCAGTAAAAGTGGTCACAAGCAGGGTCTTTCCACAGGGACACTTGATTGTAAACAAACTTATAAAAAATA
>JAUBNQ010000002.1:13818698-13832645 GCA_032353495.1 Ctenopoma kingsleyae
TTTTTTTATGAATAAAGAAAACCTGCAGCCTCTGTCTTTAAGTGAGTAACATCACTCGACTGCAGACAACAAACCTTTTCATTAAACAGGTGAATGTGACGACTGGTTAGAAACCAACTGAGTTATCTGAATAAAATCTGTATAAAGTAATACTACACATTTTTTTTATAAACTTTGGACTATTTTAATGTCTGCAAACCTATCTGTACTCTTATTCCCATTTATTACCCTGACATAATTGATCATCAGTCTCTCTTTAAGTCCACATAAGTCATTTTAAGTTCAAGTTAAAATGTCTATGTTTATTTATTGGTATGCTTCAGCCCTTTCAGTCAAAACAATATAATTTGTAAAATGTATCAGGTCCTTTACAAAAGGACATAGAATCTATGTAAAATCTACAAATCTAGAGTTTACAAACACTGACCTTTACCTGTAGCTGTGTTCTAATCAGTTTCCTCCTGTACTGGGTCTTTCTGGGAGGCAGGTACGACAGTTGTCCCCAACAAACCTCTTCTCACAATGTAGGGACACGAGGGACCACTGGGGATGTCTGCAAAACCTATAGGATGGGAAAAGAATTAGAGAAAAACATGTGGAGACAGACTGTGAAAGCACAAAAATAAAGAACATGAGAGAGGAAGTGCAGCAGTTTCTAATTCAACATTTATTTGGACAGAATTTCAAAACTGAAGTAGGTCATAGTATAAGGCTGTGCATATGAACACAAATAGATGTTTTTTTTAACATCTGGCTTTCACAAGCGCTTTTTAATTCTAATTGTCAGATAAGTTCAGACTGAATTCCTCAGCTTATTTGCTCCATCATAAATCCACGTCCCTCCCATTAGAACAGCTATTTTGTTAAGCAAATATTCTTTACATTATGAGGAAGGTACTGGGTTCTATCAAACAACATTATCATGTTATTTCTCTTTAAGAACCATTCTTTTCACTGAAAATGTGAGAACAAGAGAACAACAAACATGAAAAGGGTTTTTATTCATCATCTATTTGTTTTATTCCCCACTAACCTAAGATTACTTGACCCTGGTATTTTAGATGGTCAGTAGATGATTGATCAGTTATCCAGCTAACAAACTTACCTTTCATGACAACTTCTGGCAGCCCATAGGGTTCATACTCTGTGTCGTCAAAGGCGGCTGACAGCTGCGTCCTGTTACGGCGGATTCTTTCAGCCAGGCGGGCTGGGTCAGATGGGATAGGGAAAGAACCTGAAAACAACATTTTATCTTCTGTCCCTGCAATCCCAGATAATGGGACAGGAGAGATAGGAGGGGAAGCCACCAATTCTTCATCCTCTTCCTCTTCCTCCGTCTGTGTGTACGCACAGTGGAGTTCAGATGCCACTGGAGCACCGCGAGCATACCAACTGTCCTCTGTTTGACTGCTGACACTTTTCATTTCATTGGTTTGTCTAGAAGCGTTTGGGTTGGCCTCAGGATTCACCACCTGAGACTCTGTTTGCTTCGTCTTATTTGATCCTGAGCCTTTAAGGAGATCTTTGGTAACGCGTGGTTGTTGATTTGTTTTCTCTGATGACATTTGGATGAGTTTAATGTCCGTCTTCTCTTTGTATTGTGGTGGACAGGTATCTGATTGATGTAAGAAGCTGATTTCTTGGTTTTCCTTTTCAGATTCCTGCAACAAAAGATAAAATACAGCAATTACAGGTCTAATCTTAAATCAACTTGTGCACCTGACTGTAATTCAAAGCTGGAAACTAGAGCATGCTAATTTAGGAAAAACAGGTGCTCTACAATCTGACATAAATGTATATATACTTAATTTTGAAGTTTTCTGCAAAGAACTATGCAATTTGGTATCAACTGTAGGGGACATACGAACTACTCCATTTAGGAATCCTTGATATTAAAGAGTCTAAAACAA
Organism: Ctenopoma kingsleyae; assembly: GCA_032353495.1. Classification (NCBI taxonomy): domain Eukaryota; kingdom Metazoa; phylum Chordata; class Actinopteri; order Anabantiformes; family Anabantidae; genus Ctenopoma; species Ctenopoma kingsleyae. The sequence continues at coordinate 13,820,609 of JAUBNQ010000002.1, forward strand.
ATACAGTGGTCTGGTATGTGAAAATAATTACCTTATCAATATCACCAGTGTCCTGGCTGTATTCCTGAGGTGCAGACATCTTCTTAGGAGAATAAGGAAACTTTGGTTCTGGAAGGTTGCTGTGCTGCAGTCTTGTGGTGAAATAAACAAGTGAACAGTAAACAAGGCTGAATGGTAATGTACACACAGAAATCCTTACACAGGCATACAAAAGTTAAATGTAAGTTGTTTCCATGTTTTTCAATAGTCTCTAGTCTTGGTATGAGTGTGTTACCTGGAGAACAACATGCGGCCCTGCAGTTTGTTGGAGGAGCAGGAGAGGAATAACTCATCTTCTCTGGTGACTGTCACTTTGCCTGGGCCATGCTGATGACCCAGGGTCTTCACCTGAGCCTGGTACACGTCATCAGTGTGTTGCTGGTTTGACTGGGAATTTGTCAGTGAAGAGATCTGGCTCTGAGCTTCAGACTGGTTATTTGTGCTGTGAAGGATCTGGTCAAATGTTGGGGCTGGCTGGGAGGCGACTCTCCACACCGCAAGCTCCTCTGCCTGCTGCTGGGTCTGCTCTGAGAGAGCCCGTAGCTTCATCTCCAGCACCACCACCTGGACAGGAGGAAAAAGACAAGAGCACAAAAGAAACATGTGAGAACTGAAACTTGAACCTGCAATACCTATGTTATAAAGTGGGATTGTTGGGTTTTCTACAATATTCTGTATATATTTATATAATGTGTAAGGTCTTAAACCTTACACTGTAAAGTGTCTTGAAATAACTTATGTTGTGATTTGGCACTATATAAATAAAGTTAAAGTTGAAAAAAGTATTTGACAGAAACTAAATTTAATTTAAAATTATTTTTTAATTCAGTTAACTGAGGACCATTATCATCTAGATTGAAAACTCGTTTACATATTTTTATGTAACTAACTTCACATATTTTCCTCACTCTTCTTCACTACAACTTGTCTTAGTATTTCTATGATACAAAGACATAGCATACTGTCACTACCTTTTGCTCTAGGTGATTGATCAGAAGCTTAGACACATCCTCAGGTTCTTCAGCATCTGTTGTACTTTCCTCTTCCCTTTGTTCATCTTCCATCATCCTCTCATTCTCCACTAGTGACTCTTCTCCTTCAGCGGTAATGTCACTCACCAAGCACGATACAGCAGCATTTCCTGTGTTTTGGTTTTGTTCGACCGGGACTTGGCTTTCACTTGAGGCCTGTGAATCTGGTTTGGTGATGTTTGAGACTGTCAATGTCTCTATTCTTTGTTTCAGAAGCTGATTCTCCTGCTGGAGGGCAAGCAGTTCTGTGACCACATCTGCTGTTCCTCCATCTTGACTCCATTCAGTCTCTGCTGTCACACAAGCAGAGTCGTAGTTACTCTGAGTTTTGTCTGAATCTACAGAGCCTGAGTGCTGTTCCCCTAACAATAGTTCTTCACTGGCTTCTTCACTGCTAAAAGATGTTGGTGTTTCAACATCAGCTGTGACAGTCTTTGGTTGACCAGTTTCTCTCTGTGCTTTTGAGTTATCATCTGTCAAACTGACAGCACATTCCTTTTCCTGGTTTGGCTGAAGCCCTGAGGTCTTCACTGACCTCTCATCGTCCTCCACCTCATTGACTGTCTTCTCCTTTGTTGTTTTTCGTTCTTCTTGCTCTTTTTTGGCCTTTAGTGCATCCAGCTCTTGCTTGCAGTGCTGCAGTTCCTCTCCTTGGCTGAGGAGGGCACTCTCCTTCTCTTGCAGCTCAGCTAGAAGGCCTGAGATGTGCTGGCTCTGCTTTTCGAAGGCCATGGTTAGCTGCTGGGTCTGACGTGTCACCTAAAAATAAAGTTAAAGAAAGAAGGATAGAATAAACTGAACAAGAGACACTTGCAGCTCTGCTACAACCGTCACAACAAAGAACACATAAGCTACATAAGTACTAGCAGACTGACTATTAGTAGTTTCACAGAATCAATTTTGCCTCATTTATATGTAAATTTATGCAGCACAGCACAAGTTCTTTAATTGTAGTCATAAGAAAAACCTGTTTCCCCCTAATTAAGATAAGTTCATTAACTGCATGGTAAGTGTTATGGCTAAGTAAAGTATACAGAATAGTTTTCCTGGCATCTTACCAATATAAATCAATTACAAATTCCTTGTAAGCATATGTGCATACATGACCAATAGATTTTTTTGAGGCTGGACAAACTTGTATTTCTCTACCATTATTTACCTGGCTCTGCAGGGCCTCTAGTTTCACCTGGTATTGGTTAGCACGTTCTGTCTCCTTTGCATTCTCCTTCTGCAGACGCTCCACCTCTTTTGCCAAGTCTGAGGGAGCAAGCTCATCCCTTCTGTGTTCTGACAGAGAATACCCTCCTTGGCATTCCTGGATGAGATCTGTTGCCTGAGATACAAGTGTGTTGCGCTGGTTGGTGGACTGACAGAGGAGGACGTGCTGTTCTGGCAATGGCAAGTGCTTGTTGTCGCAGTGAACAGTGTTGGAGTTGAGTTCATCATCATGGAGCGTTAAGTAGGTCAGGGGACTGTTGGCAACTGAAAGTTTGTCATCTTCTAGCAAGTCTTGTTTTGTGCTGTGCTTTACTTCTTCAAGTTCAGCTTTGAGTTCGGCCATTTTCATGCTAAACTCCTTCTTTAGATCTATATGTTTGTTTGTTATTTTATTCCTCTCCTCTTCCTCTCTCTTTCGCTCTTCTCTTTCCAAAGCTAGCTGAGCTTTCACCTCTGCTAATTGCTTCTTCAGTTGGATATTTAGCTCTATCATTTCACTCTCCCTTTCTTCTAGTGCTTTGTTTTTCTCCTCCTCCTGCTCATCTCTCTCCTTTTCTCTTTCCTCCCTGTTTCTCTTTATCTCTGTCTGCAAAGCAGCCATGCCCTTCCTCAACCTTTCTATCTCAGCCCTCTCACTCTCCAGCTGTACCCTCCATTCCTTGTCCTGCTCCTCTTTCTCCACAGCCTGTGAAGCACGTTTGCGGCTGAGCTGTTTGAGTCGGGTCCTGGCTTCTGTCTCAGCCCGTCGTTGGGCTTCCAGGTCTTCAAGCCGTTTCTGGAGTTCTTCTCGCACATCACGCAGTTCTGAACGCAGCATGGCATTCTGCCCCTTGAGATCTTCAGAGCCCAAGGTCTGCTCTGATATGACAGGTGTCTTTTCAGCAGAAAGCCTCAAACTGCAGTCATCATCGACAGAGGTGTCAATGGGTGTACCAGCAACTGAGTGAGAGGAAGTGGACATTACATGACCAAATGTAGAGGGCTTGCTTGTCCCAGAGCTGTCACACTCCATCGCCTCAATCTTGTTCTCTTCCTCATTACATTTTTTTCCATGTTCTCCCTTTTGTAAACTCTCTGATTCGAGAGACATAAAAACAGTGATGTGCTCAGAGTCAATTCCTTCTCCAGGCTCTCTGTCAGTGGGGTAAGATGCTCTCTCATTCATGTCCTCTTCCTCTTCCCTTTTCCACTCAGCTTGGGGGGCAGGAGTGGGCTTCCTGGTGTGAGTTGATGGTCGAGAATGAAGAGAGTAAGAAGTTTGCGTGGAGAAACTCTGTCCAACGGAGCAAAACTGTACAGGTTGTAGAGGTGCAGGTTTTTGCTCTGGAGTTAAAAGGAAAGACATACAAAAAGCATAAATATGTTGCTTAATTACAGATGCAGTCATTCATTAATAAAATAATAGGCTGATGAAAAGGCAGTAAACAGCCTATCTCTCTTTTTTAGTTCCATTAATTACAGGAACGGTGCTTATAATTTTGTTTTTGTTTTGATCAGCATTAACCAGCAGGGGACAGCAGTGGGTAAGAGACTTGCATATTAAGTGAGCATTAAGTCATTAGTGCACATCCACTTTAATTATATATTTCTATTAAATGTCTTTGCTTTAAAAAAGAAAAAAAAAAAAGATTAACTGGTCAACAAGAAAGAAGACACTGAATCCCTACCAACTCCTGACCTCTGTCCTTTATGTGGATGGAGAAAAGAAAATTAGCATAGCATAATTATCATCAATATACAACACATGTCCTATAAGTCTTATTGATTTGTCTCTTTTCCATTCAAAGCTCACTCCTCACCCTGCAGTTCCTTGAGGAGACGCAGGGCGTCGGCTCGCTCCTCTGCCAGTCTTCTCCCCTCCTCTTCCAGAGCTCGCTCTCTCTTCTTACTCTGCTCCAGACTCACCGCCACACCCTCTACCTCACGCACTGCTTCCTAATGTAAGGGTAAAAAAAAAAACAAATTAGGTGGACTGAACACATTCAAATTCTCCTCCATGAGGATTGACCTCATTTAGGTTTGTACAAAGTGTTCGATGACTTAGAGTGACCATTATGAAAATACAATGTCACCTTAGATGTGCAGATACATATCGTACAGGAATATATTTGTTGATCACATTTGCTTCTGAAAGTATTTTTTTTCATAGCCATAGATACGATATCTTTCTCATTTCTCACACTTTAAATCTTGGCCACTAATAACCCGATAAGAATAGTGTGACGCTGCCAAGTCATAACATACTGCCAATAAGACTACCAGATAAGATAATATATGTCATAATTATGCATTGAGAGCTACATATAAACAAAGTGTCACAATACCAACAATATAACACAGACAAAAGTGACAGATAAACGCAACATTAGCATTGACGTTATATCTGCTTTCTGTTTCATATCGCCGTACTGAATTGGGTAAAGTTTTTCCCCCACTCTGCACCTTTTGCATGAAATACATTGAAGAAAGACTGGAAATTAACTGAGTTGATTTAATTGAGTGGATTTAAATCTAGATTGAGAGTTCTGGAGGCTAATTCCATTGCTTGCACCTGTTTTGTATAGTTAAATTTTTTACTGTGTTTTGTATTTATTACTGCCTATCTTGGCCAGGACTCCATTGGAAAAAGAGGTTTTAAATGTCTATGTTGATTTTCCTGGTGAAATAAAGGTGAATAAAATAAAATAATAACTTGTCCATTTAGCTTTTGAAATTTCCCTCTAATGTTTCATTTTATTTACAGTTCACTTATCAAAATCTCAGACTGTGGCATGTGGCACACTGAAATGTTGATTAAAGATTAATACATAATATACACCCACTACTCAGCTAATGAATAATTGACACATGCAAACGACGACTCGCTAGACTCAGGACCCTCAGTAGTGTGTGTGTGTTACCATCAGTTTGGCTTGAGTCTGTGCTTCTTTCTTCACGCTCTCCTGCAGCTGCCCCTCCGTCCACTTCAGTTTCTCTTTCAGCGTGTCCAATTCTTTGTCCAACGCCTGCTTCTGTAGAGACAGCTGATAGATGATATTATGAGTGACTATCTGCTAGAAAACAGAGAAAATGAAATCAAAGAAGCTGGGAGGGAAAGTATAGGAGAACCAAAGATGAGGTAGAAACAACAAAGATGAACTAAAGAAATGAATTCCTGTTGTTGCAGGAGCAGTACTCAGGACCAGAGAAGGGAACAGGAAGCAGGAAAGCAATCAGTTATCAATAGCGAGCATATGTTGTGTCTAATGTACTGTCTGTCTCCCTTGGGAAAAAAAGACTAACAAGCTCATTAGTTTCCCACCAGTGCTCAGATAACATCCTGCACATTATCTAATGTCATGAGCAGTGTGTATGTAGCATTAATGTAAAGTAATGCACAACAATATAATGCAATTTTGATACTCGCATTAAATGTACTAATGTAACAAATCCCTTTTTAGATGAATTATTTTTGTTTCTTAGGGTAACTTGAAGTCAGGTTGAAATATAAACAATGTACATGAAACAGTGAACAAGGGAGTAAGTATTGCTCAAACTGGGAATTCAATACTATACAAAGATAAAGAGATGATGTTTTCATGGTGGTTATTATACAAGTTATGTCATAAGTGTGGGCCTGGCTAGAAATATATATAGTGTAACTAGTACTAATCCCAGGAAATGGTTCATTATTACTGACAGTACCGGTTTTAATCATTTCCTGCAACAATTGAACCCACATGCAAGAAAAATCTGAATCAGTTATGAGTTTCATGTGACAGCAATCATGTTGGATGTTTCTGGCTATTTTTCTGTATTGGGGAGGATTTATGCAAATGATTAATCGAGGCCGAGATAACTGCTGCTGTTTATTAATAATTTTATCAGTCCATTTATTGCTTTCAAATATTCAAAAGAAAACCGAGAATCTACAAAACTGTTCAGGTTCTGTGGGGTTACTCATGACTGAAACTACAGGAATATGCTAACTTTTAAAGTAAAACAGAAATTCTGGCCAGGGAGGGTTGTAAACTGTTCACATGACCCAGTTTGCACTATCAGCATATGAATGTCACAGAATTTGTATGTAATTTGTTTTACACAAACTGTGCCCCTATTGCATGTTTACTCTCTGATGCCATATCAGATACAATCTGCGTGGTTAATAAAGTCCTTACAGAATGTGTGGTCATTGCTAGGAATTTTACACAACATCTAAAAGTGTAAACTCAAAACGCTTGTGCTGGGATTAAAATTTGTGTTATTGTTATAGTGATAAAAAGAAAACATCACAGCATTCCTTCACACAAATTAAATCCAAATAAAAAGCAACACAACGTACAACACAATATCTTAAAGCACAAACACATTCCTCCTTTTCTACATTCATGCAGTTTCCTCAAACACACCCACATACAAATCTTCCAACTATCTTCACCTTCATCCTGCAGCCACGCCTTCATACAGGTCATAATAGGAACTTTATTTCCCTCACAAGTTATGAGTCACGATCTTGTTTCATGCTTTCATAACAAAAGCATTCTGCACTGTCAAACACAGTCACACTGTCATTACCTTCGCTGTCATTCACCTTCAATCTTTCCACTAGGAGGAACCGAGAGGAGAATGAAGTGGAGAGGAGAGTGGGCGGGGAGGGGAAAAAAGGGAAGTAGAAAGACAGAGAGCAAGACAGTGAAACACAGAGAAAGAGAAAAGGGCAAGAATAAAGTGTGGGAGAAGGACAGAAGTAAGTTCATGGACCTTTGGTACAAATAAAGCAAGCCCCAAGAGAGAGAGAGGGGGAGAGAAGTGAAAGGATATAGACAAAGAAAGCAGGAAAATACATGAATACAGGAAATAGCTGAAAAAACAGAACAGACATATGAAACAAATTATAAACAATATGTGCAGGATATTATTTTGGTCCTAATTTTCCATTGTTGATACAGATCTGATTAAAAGACTTAACTTTGGAAAACATGTGTATGGAAATGCATATTAGACAGGTTGTTTTCCTTGCTCATGTGCATGTTTTTGTGTATATGTGCGTACCTTATGTGTGTATTTACCTTGTCAACCTGGGCCTGCAGGGCATTGTGGAGCGTCCTGGCTTGCTGGAGCTCCTGGTTGAGCTTGTTCATCTCTTGCTGATGCTGCTTTTCCAGACTCTGCCTCTCCTTCTGAAACTCCATCAAATCCTGGAGCCAACACACAAAGTAAAATGTAAGCCAGAATTTGCAACTGTAGTGTCAAACACATTTTCTAAGAATATAATGGATGAACGGATAATATAATGCCTTTTTTTGTTTCCATCTCACCCTCTGATGTTGTTTCTCCAGGTCTTTAACACGCTGCTGGTGCTGCAGTCGGCTGCTCTCAGCATTTTGCCTGTGACACTTGAGCTCCTCTTGCAACTGCTTCAGCCGTTGCTCAGCTCCTGATGCCTGCCATACACACATACATTAGACATATATTATTTATTAATAAAATTATGCCCTTTTGTTTTAATAAATTCATGGGTATGTCCATGTCCACTTCTTTGTGCCTTGTTTTTATGTGATGTTACACAGTTTTTTTTTTAAACTCAGATTAAGGCTCTGCATTTGACATTTACACATATGGAAAGCATTCAAATTTGGAGAGCACAGCATAGTTTTTAACAAACGAGATAATTAGTAGGGAAATGGCAGCCACTCCCAGTCTCTCCTCTGCATTGTGCATTGTTTGTCAAAAGGTTAGATTTCACAAAATATCAGCTGGATCGTTTTACAGTGCAGAACAGAACAAGATCCTGAAGGTCAGAGGCCAACACCCTTTTGTGACAAAAAAAAAACGAGTTTAGGAAAATATAGATTAGGATGGTAGGGAAACATTTGTTTGCAGCAGTAGTAATAGCAGCCGGGATATCTGTAGCAATATTAGTGTGTGTTTGTACCCGTTCACTCTCCTGGGCTATGCGCGTGTGTGTCTTCTGCAGGTTCAGCTCCTTGGCGGTGAGCTCCTTCTTGCACTGCACCAGTTCGCCTTGAGTTGCCTTCAACATACTGTCCTTCACAGACAGCTCCTCCTCCAGAGAAGACACGTGACTTTGAATTTCTGATAAAGTCTCTGAGAGATGGACCAGACAGACAAATACTGGTAAATAGGCTTTCAAAACAAAAACAATAAACACTGAAAAGACTAAGAGGAGAGACAACATGAAAAATTCATGAGGGGCGTGAAATCACATGATACAATGCTGGTGAACATACTGCACACTGTTGTTAAATCTGTGTTGTATTAATTTCAGCATGGGCGTACTGCACAGACAGTTCTGCAACTGCATAATAAAAACAAAATGCAGTTTTCAAAAGACAGTTTCTTAGCTTCTAATGTCTTAAAGAGCTACACCTGTATTTGTGAAAGTCTTAATGCATTTACTACAGATTATATACAGTCTGTATTACTGCCTAAAACCTTTCAGAGGAAAATAATGCTCACAGTTTCTACTGTAGATTACACTGAAAAGAATGGTATCACTCCGACCTCTACAATGTGGTGCCTTGTTCAACTACAGGCATATACAAACGCAAATACAACATTAAATGTTATTACTAAAAAGGTTTCATATAAAGTTGAAAAGATGATGACGACAAGTTGATATTGTCAGAAAAATGTCAAAAAATGCAGGAGTGGGGGGTTGTCATAGTATGGGAAAAGGATAAACACATAACAGAGGCAATACACCAACTATTTTACTTCTTTATGCTTCCAACAGCCCACAAAGATTAAGAAATCCACTAGGCAGTTTATACATCCACTTGAGTGCCTGGAAATAAAATTTTTATGCCACTTCACACCCACATATATGGGCATATATATTTTCCTTTGTACAATGTTCAGAAATATGGAGTGTTTAATTTTAGATAGGCGAAAGGTGGCTACGTGGGGAAACAGGACATTTGTGGAAAACATATTTGTACAATTTGTTCCCAGGGTGTTGATATTATCAATAAGAATTTGATTTGACAATTGATTTCTTAAAGCTGACCATGAACGGTCAACAACATGCAGTCGGAGTTTTCACAAATGAGGTCAATCCATACAGACAAACACTGACAACAGCTGTTCTCATGTATGATACACATTCACCAGATCTATGGATGTCAGACTTTCTGCCTGTCCATATCTTTTTCCTGTTCCTTTTTTGTACAACATCGCTAAACATTTTAATATAAGAGCTGCCCATAGTTACTGTATTATTGTCACCATCTTAACTTGACTCAAAATGTTTTTATTGTTTTTACCATATGTAAACCATACCTATGTTTGCCATTTACAGATATTATTTGAATCACACGTGCTACTAATCTAATAAGAACCTACAGCTGTTTACTGAATAAATTGTTTATCTGTCACTGAATCTATTAGAATGAAGAGGAGCATGATAAAAACACAGCAGCAAAAAGCCAGAAAAAACTGCACACCTAAAGTAACACTGCACCACCCCTGCCCTGCTGTATCCCAGCAGCTAAATCAAGCACTTATTGTTTCACAGTGGACTGTCCCCTTTCTCCTCTGAATAAACACAAGTAGCTGTGAGAATTATGTGTGTTATAACACGATCATAAAGTGTACAAAGAGACACTTTACACAAAGTTGGCCTGGAAGGCAAAGGAGTCTCCAGCTGAGTCTGTGATTTCTACACAGCCTCTTATGTAACAACTGTTGCTGAGTTTATAGAGGGTACACGACATGCAGCATTGCTTCACTTACAGTACACTGACTTTGCTGAGGTTGAATCATCAGAACAAAAGTTTAAACTAGGGATGCTCCAATCAGGTTTTTTGCTGCCGATTCCGATACCAATCACCAATCAAAATCAAATCGAATCAAATCAAATTTATTTATATAGCACTTTAAAAACAACATCCTATTGACCAAAGTACTTCACATTGACATAATAAAAGAAAGAAATAAAAGCAAATTGAGCAGTCAAGAGTAAGAAGAGTAAAATGAGAATTAATCAGAAGGAGATGATAAAATAAATAAATAAATAAAAATAGAGAGATCAGTAAAAGATGGGGGCAATTAAGAATCAAACTCTACTGTGCATTAAAAGCCAAAGAATAGAAATAAGTTTAAGCCGTGATTTAAAAGCAGTCAAGTCTGGGGCTGTTGTAACGTTCAGGGGCAAACTGTTGAAGAGCTCTGGGGCAGATACAGCAAAGGCACGATCACCCCAGCGTTTGTATTGTACCCTAGGTATCGATAACAAAAACTGTGCTGACGATCTGAGTGAGCTGGATGGTTTGTGCAACAGATCACTTAAATAAGATGGAGATGGATGCTTTTATTAAGGTGTAGGAAGTTAACCGCCAGCCAATTTCTCAAGTCACTTAGGCAGTCAAACAGAGGCTCTAGTGACATGTCCCCTCAGGGCTGCAAGGGGTAGATATATTTGAATATCGTCTGCGTAGCAGTGGAAGGAGAAACCATGTTTCCTTAAATGGGAGCATATATAGTGAGAACAGGAGTGGACTGAGGACAGAGCCTTGGGGGACACCACAGGAAGGAGGAATTGTAGGAGAGGAACAGACACCGATGTTGACAGAAAAACTTCTGTTAGTGAAGTATGACCTGAACCAATCAAGTGGAGTGCCTCGGATACCCACATGATGCTCTAAGTGAGACAGCAGAATCCCATGATCTACTGTGTCAAAAGCAGCCGTGAGATCTAAAAGTAATAGCAAGACAGAATCTCCAGCCTCTCTGGCCAACAAAATGTCATTATGAATTTTTAAAAGTGCAGACTCAGTGCTGTGTTTTGATTTAAACCCAGACTGAAATTTTTCTTCAATGTCATTGTCACTCAGGAATGACTGGAGTTGAAAGAAGACCCTTCTCCAGTACTTTTGAGATAAATGACAGTGTAGACACTGGTCTGAAATTAGAAACAAGTGCTGGATCCAAGTTAGGCTTCTTGAGGAGAAGCTGGACAACAACATGTTTGAAGGCAGCAGGAACCATACCTGCACTAAGACTGGAATTCATGAGAGTCAGAATACTTGGCACAACTGTCTCAAAAACATCCTTAAATAGTCTTGTGGGAATGAAACCAAGTGAGCAGTTAAGAAGTTTTCATGTGCTGAACTACTTCTGTTAACAGGGGCAAAGACACAGGCTCAAACTGGTTAAAGACAGCTGAGCACAAGGGAGAAGGAGATGGATCAAGGTCAATAGCAGCAGAACAGAGCCTAATTCTGGAGGTTTTGTCAACAAAATAGTGTAGGAAATCTTCACATAATTCTGTGGATGCCACAGGGTGAGAAGTAGTACAGGGGTTGATAACAGAATTAATTGTGCTGAAAAGCACCTGAGATTTATGGTGATTATTGGCAATATTAGACAAAAAGATAGATTTTGCAATGAGTGCCGATCACGATACTTAAGCAAACAAAACCATCTATTTATATGACTTTAGCGCATTTTCCTTGTTATGTTTCTAGCATTAAATAACATTTGTACTGTCAGGAGCTTCCAGCTGTATGTAGAATTGTTTGTGCGTTTGGAGACATCGCGTAAAATGATACATATGAACATTTCTGTGCACATTTCTGTGCAGGCGCTAACTTTATTAATTATTCATGATTATTAACGGTACTGGACACGGATTCAGGATCGGTCAGAGTGGGACAGTAAATTATTTTGTGAAGTTTTTCCACACGCTGTGCTCAGTTGCTGCATCAGGAAAGTCTGCATATTTAAAATACACTGCCTGTGCAGTGTGA
>JAUBNQ010000002.1:13849831-13865704 GCA_032353495.1 Ctenopoma kingsleyae
CATGCAGAAGATCAGGCCCAGTGGATGTGCCCTGTCATGTTGCTGAATTGAACAGGAATGTGGAACACTAATAATAATAACAACTGATTTTTTTTAATCCCCTTGGGGAAATTCATGTGAGCAGGTAGCTGCATTTTAGTCATCAAGGGTTGTCTCGTCAAGGGACACTATGACATGTGGTCAGGAATCGGGGTAACTGAGAGTGAACCCAACAACCCTGGGGTTCGTAGACTACTACCCTAACAACTGATTTATGGACGCCCCTTAAAAAGCTGTCCAAATCTGTGGATTAGAACTTTTAAATTACTTTTAGCTGTGAGGCAACAGTGCTAATCACTACACCACAGTACCACACAAACCAAATATATATATATATATATATGACAATATGTAATTTGAATGGCAACAAACTTTCTTTAATGTGTATGACAGTAAAATAAGTAGTAATTTACATTACACTGTATTAAAAGGGTCTTACGTAGTGTTAAAAACTCCAGATCTTAGATATACTAGAATCCTGAATCTCTCTGGGGAACCAAAACTTGACAGTTTGTACAGGGACAGTACAGGACAGGGAGTAAGAAAGGAAACAAAACCAAAAGTAAGCAAAACCAAACTCAATCAGCAAAAAGCTACAGTGAAAACACAGTAGTGTACTTGGAATATAAATGCTATGAAGTTGTCAAATTTGACATAACGTGATCCCATTATGAGTTTGTTAAGACGCCAAGTGACCTGTCCCAACATACCTGTCTGCCTTGGAGAGATTTACAGGCTGACTGGAACTCAAGGGTCCGGTCACGGCACGTCATCCTGCCGCCAGTAAAGGGTTACCAGTCAATCAGAAACCACCTGGGACTGCCGGGTCCTCCTGAGCTGTGGTGGACGAACAGAGGACCAAAATCACATCCAAGGTGGGCTATCCTTCATGGATATATGAACACACATACCTGTCGTAACGGGAAGAAATACATGCTAAAACAACATCCACTGTCACAGGCTGACAGTTTGAAATTTAACAGGTAAACCAGACAATCTGATCACGTGTGTTAAATAGTGGTTAGCTAAAAAGCAACCGGTACCGTTAGCTAACAGCTGGGTTTGCTAATACCAACAACAAGACCCTCAGCCAGGCAACAAATAGCAAATAACCGCCACAACACACACATAATACCCCAGGAGAGCTAAATATACATATGATTAGGTAACAATGATTATCTGGTCGACGTCTGGATAACGGCACAGCTGATCAGGGCCTGACCGGCTAACACAGGCTAACGTTAGCAACGAAAGCTAACCGGTCATTGCGTATGGTCTGTTCTGCTTTACGTTGGTCAAATTCGATCTATACGTACACTGTGAGGTTTAACCAAAGTTAAAAGAAAAAAGACTATTAGTTCCGACTTACTTGAAACGAGATTAGTTCATATTTCGAGAGCCGTCGCTGTTTCTGATGAAAACTAACGAACCCTGTAGTTAAAGTTCCGATCCGGGTCATTTCCGGCATTGACGTCACTGCCACGTCTACGTTACCAAAGTGGAAAATCCCTGCAGGTATGACACGCGACCACCAGGGGGCGACACGTCTCTGTTTACAGTGGGCTGTTTCTGTTTCTCAAAATTTTACTTTTTAAGTACAGTACTTGAGTAAATGAACTGAAGTACTCTGCCCCTGTGCCACAGTCAGATGGTGGTAGGTAGCTGGTTTGTGATTATAACAGAATGCAGCACCTTTAGCACAAACAGAATTTACCAAATTCCAGGCTGAATTAAATTGTTATCACTACAATTAATAATAAATAATGTATAATTGTAAAGTATGTATTATTTAAATTCAAGTTGTTGTATAGTGGCTTACTGGGATTGCAGCTGCACAGGGGAAGGTGTAACATCCTAATGTATGAAATGTGAGAATTAATAAAGAGAGGTGAGGGCAGTGGTGTCAGTACATTTAATAGTGCCATACAGTACTGTGCAAAAGTCTTAGGCCACCATTAGATGTGTTTTCTTTGCAGTGCCATGATGACCATATATTTTTATTTCTCAGTAGTCTTTGATATAAAGAAAGTAAAGATGCAGGAGTCCAGGTGACTTGTGGTCAGCTCCGCTTCTGTTCAGTTTTCTCTTTTCTGTGTATTCTATTCTGTCTCTTCCTATGTTCGTGTCAGTTTCACATCTAGCCACCAGATGTCCCCAAGTCCTGCCCTTCCCTGAATCACCTGCAAAACTGCACTACATCTGCATATTCTGTCACCTCCCCCGGATCTTCCACACCTGTTTTCTAGAACCAGGCTCAGGATGGGAAGCCATCAGGTTAGAATGTGTGGAAAGTGGACAGAGAAAAGAAGAGCAATAACAAGCAGAAAACAAAACATTGGATAGGTCTAGTACACTGAAAACACACAGCTTAGACGAGAGGAGAGGATCACAACTCTCTTGCTAATTCAGAGTCAGAACTCTGGCTACAGCATTTTGGATTAACTGGAGGCTTTTAAAGGAGTTATTGGGGCATCCAGTTAACAGTGAATTACAGTGTAGAAGTAACAAATGCATGGACTAGTTATTCAGCATCACTTTGAGACAGGGCATTTCTCAGGCAAAAGAAGGCTGTTCTAGAGATTTATTTTATATGTGAGGTAAAGCAAAATCCTGGTTGAAAATAAGTCCAGGGTTGCTTACAGTAGTACTTGAGACCAAAGCTATGTCATCTAGAGTAATTATATGATTATACAGCATGTCTTTGAGGTTTTTAGGTCCAAATACAATAACCTCTGTTTTGCCTGAATTTAGAAGTAGACAATTACACGGAATCTAGTCCTTTGTGTCTTTTAAACATGCTTGAAGTTTGACTGATTTATTTGTTTTGTATGGTTTCATAGATAAACATTGATGGGTGTCATCTGCATTATAGTGGAAATTTATGTGTTGAGTGTTTTCTAATAATACTGCCTGAGGGAAACGTGTAAGGGAAAACGTGCCGACCCAAGCACAGAACTTGTCTGCGCCTCTGAAATCTATCTGATAAGATTTAAACCAACCTAGTATGGTTCTAGTCTCTGTAATTCAGTGCTGTGATCAGTAGTGTTGAATGCAGCACTAAGATCTAACAGGATGTGTATAGAGACAAGTCTGTTGTCTGAAGCTAAGAGAAGATCATTAGTGGTTACAGTCTCTGCTGTTCCTGTACTACTCCTGAAACAATCTTTGTATTGTAAAATTAGTTTTTATAGTCTTCCAAACCACTGTGTGTTCGGTGCTCTCTGTACTAGTGTTTGTTCATTTCAGACTTTTGCTTGGTTTGGACTGTCTCAGCCTGTTTTCACCCCAGCCTGCCTCTAACTCTGTTGTTTATCCCAATGTGGCTCCCATCATCTGACTTTCTGTAAGCCTGCTCATTTTCTGATTAAACTGTTGCATCTGCCAGCCAGTGAGCATGTTCTGCATTTAGGTTCCTCTCTCTTTTTGCCAACGTGTTTCAATACACATTTCATGACAGTACCAAGAAAAACGTACTATAAAGATTTGGCCTTCTTTTTACTGGTTTTACTCGTTTACTTTTACGATTACTTTTAGCTACTACTAGATTAGCAACTATACCCATGGACAAATTAACCTGCACAGGGGCCTTTGGCAAAACAAGTGGTTGGGCCTACATTAATCCCCAGTTCCTCCTGTTTTGTGTGACAATATAACCAGATTAGCTGTGTGGTAATTCAGTTAACCACACATTAATACATGTCCCGTTAAGCATAGTATCAACTGAATTACTCAAGGTCTTAAGACCAGATTTTGACTCAAGGCCTCACAATCAGGTAATAAAGCCTGATCCACCTGACTGCACTCCTGTCAATGTAATGTGCTTTAGTAGGGTATAAATCAATATCTACACACTGAACCAGGATCTGAGGGGGTTGTACGGGAGTCTGAGGCCCTGGGGCAGTTGCTGCTTTGGTAATTCAACTTTATTACCTATAAGGCTGAACCTTATAAGCACCACATACTAAGTATACATGTTAATAATATACCTCAGCAGCACAGGTTGGTAACACTCTTTTCTAAATTAACAATGAACTAACTCTGTTTAAATATATAAGGAATTTCAGTAGCCTTCGATATAACACATGTAATTAAAAATGACTAAAACAAAATGTTTATTATAAGGTGAAATGACAGGCTTCATTAAAGTTATTTTATGTAATACAGTATGTACCCTGCTAAATCTTAAGATCAGAAAATATAAAACTAATATAAGAAAAGACACTGTTACTGATGAAAACTATGCCTTATGCTCTAATAGTACTGCGAAAACATGCACTGCATTGCATGTGTCAGAAAAATTAAATGTCTTTGTATTTTAACTGTGTGTAATCAGGCCTAAATTACAGGAACTTGGTTCACCTATTGAATCACACAAGGAGCAAGATAAAAAAAGATTAAAGGAACATTAAAAAAGATCATCTGGTCACTGTGGACAAATACCCCCTGTAAATGAAACATTATGTGTCATTA
Organism: Ctenopoma kingsleyae; assembly: GCA_032353495.1. Lineage (NCBI taxonomy): Eukaryota > Metazoa > Chordata > Actinopteri > Anabantiformes > Anabantidae > Ctenopoma > Ctenopoma kingsleyae. The sequence goes on from JAUBNQ010000002.1 coordinate 13,854,341, forward strand.
TTAGCCTTTATGTAAGTGAGAGCAGAAATGAGCAGACAGACAAACACAGTATGTGATTGGCTGCTGCCTCAGGTGAGACAAGCTGCAGGTACACAGAGACAGTGATAACATCAAGGAGGTTCTCTGATCTCCTCACGTCTACTGGTACCCGCATCATTCACCTGACAGGATTGAGCATGCCAGACCACAAAAATGCCCTCTCCTATTTACCTGTTAGACCCCCAACCACAGAAACCCCATGCCTGCCACCCTTCCCCCATGCCCTCCACCACTCCTCGGCTAGCTCACCTGCACTCTCCTTCACCTTTTATACCTCCTATACTACCTAAAGCTTATATTTTCCGCAGAAACACTCCTCGTTATGCTCATACAGGGCATTTGATGTTTCAATCTGTTTGAACAAATGGCCTTATCAGGACACAATAGAGTAATTCCTCCTTCAAAGTCTCCCTCTTGTTTGGATTTTAGCCATTTTCCTTTATTCATTGCAATCAATTAACACTGTTTCTCATTTTATCGTATCCTCTCTTATGTTGCTAATATTTTAATATATGCTAACAGTGTGTCTATAGGGAAATGTGGCCAATCCACCAATTCAGTCTAATCTAAATAGCTCAGCAATTTTTGAACCAATTGTTATCCAATTTTACATTCATAGTCCTTTAAGGATGAATCAGAATGACTTTGGTTATGTCCTGACTTTTCCTCTAGTGCTGTCATTAAGTTGACAGAGCTTTTGATTGCAATACTGTATCTCAACAGCTGTTGGCTGGATTGTCAATACATTTTGAATAGACATTCATTTTCTCCTCAGAATGATCCAAAATAGCTTTGATTATCCTCTGGCTTTTCAGCTACTGCCATCATAAGATCAACATTTTTATTTGTGTCCGGCGGCTAATGTTTAAAGTGCATCACATTTTAACTGTCCATGGGTTGCAAAGGAGCTTTTATCTCTCTCCCCTGTTTCCTGTGTCTTTCTACACTGTACAATGCAAAATGTCAATTGTTGTGATTTCATAATCTATATCTCTGCAAAACTAATAACAATTCTTGATTCTCATGAGCTACAGCTGTGCTGAACTTTGTTTAGTGCTAACGAGCCACATGCTAGCATGCTAAAGATGAAGACCATGGTAAACATTCACACATGCATCCATCTATTATTTGAACTGGTTTTCCTCTGAAGAGTTATGGGGGTGCTGGAGCCAACACCAGATGTCACTGAGCGAGGGGCAGGATACACCCTGGACAGTTTGCCAGTCTGTCTCTGATGGTAAATAACACACCTGCTAAACATCAGCGTGTTAGCATGTTGACATTAGCATTAAGCTAGCAGAGCCTAAGAACCTTACTGTTGTTAATAATTACAACTTTGGCAAAACTGAACCTAATCATGTTCATGCCAACAGGTTAAGGCATTCAAATTCAAATTCAGATTCACAAAAGATAATTCAGTTTCATAATAAAGACTGTCATGTTCACACTAAATTCTCAGCTTGTTGACTTTGCAGATACAGTTTCCCACGTAAGACCTGTAAACCTTCAATCAAGTTTGGTGTCCTTCAGTGGACTGAGATGGACAAGACCTGTGGATCCACGTTTCTGTTGGAGATAACAATGTTTGTTTGTTCTGTAACATAAAATGAGAAAATTCTTTGTGTTCACAGGAGATGTTAAAAACACTTTCCTGTCAGCGAACACACACAATTCTTTACTCTGCACATATTGAAGTCAGTGTCTCTCTTTTTCTTTCACAGTTTTATCTCTCTGTCTCACACAGGAGTGCTGATACCATCTAACAACACACACTCAGAGGACAGATATTGTCCAGTACCTGCTTCAACACAGCTGCTGCTACAAAAGCAGGGAGGAAACCATGGCTGGAGTTATTAGAAAAACACAGCTATGAATGCAGAGAGAGCAAGGTGGAAAAATACAGGAAGTCCTGATACAAGTGTGAAGACTGAGAGACAGATGAAATGAGGGGTGTAGGAGGATACAGGACACAGGACAGATGTGAGCTGCTCAATGAAAATACACATGAAGTTGAAATAATGCATGAAATGCGTGAAATAGTGAAAGAGTGACATGCAAATCTGAGCAAAGACTGTGGTTCTCTCTTTCTATTGTTATTCACCAGTATGATGACACATTTTAGGTGTTTCTGACTAAAAAAGCAGATTTTGGAGTAAACACATCGTTTCTGTAACGCAGCATATGACTCACTCTGTCCTTTTCCCTTTCTCTATCCCTCTGTCTTCCTAATCGTGCAGCTATATTTAGTACTGGCATAATGCCCTTAAAGACAGGTTGGCAGCAGCATCGTCTCCTCTTCTCCCCCTTTTTTTTTTGTCTGTAGTCTGCAAATGGATGTGAGAATACAAATGTAAGGACTGAACATCATGTCGTCCTCATCATCACTGTCATCATTAGTGTCACCGTCATCATTGATGTCATGAGGAAGAAAAGCTTAGTGCTCAGCAGTATTGCAAAAACGCTGTCTACTGTATCTGCACAGACAGTGTTGTTTTTGACTCTCAAGCACACACACTCAACTTAGTTAAACATTGGCCAGTAACTGACACTGGACCAATAGCTGAAACATAATGGACCAGTATCACATGAGGTTCATCAGCTCTGTGAACAGACTCAGTTACACAACATTATCTATCTATGGTTTGGTAACTTTAGATAGCATTACATAATATTATCCAGGATACTGCTCTTACCAGACCAAGTAAAGCTGTAACAGCACAACCATGCTTTTGAATTAAACTACAGGTTATTTCATCTTTAAAAAAACACAAGTAATATCACAAATGGGGAAAGTACTCCATTATCATTTTTAACACATTAAAATGATCGTGATATAGCAGAATGGCACATGCATGAATAAAACCACTGTATGCTATATAACTGTATTACTACAGTAGGGAATCATCAGCAATAACTCCATTAAAATCTCCATTAACGTTACACCATTTTGGGCAGTTTCATCTAAAGGCATCATATTTTATTTGTGAGGGACGATAATGGCTGGATATAGGCTACTGCCGGTTTTATGTAACGCTGTCACTTCATGTCCATTGTTACATGTAACCTGGGTTTTCTATGGTGGACCAGAGAGCTCAGCTTTGAAAGCACATACAATACACGCCATCAGTTTGACAGTACTAGTGCAAAGTAAAACACACTGCAAAAAGACAAAAACACAACCAAATACAGAAACGCGCTACATAAAGAGACAACACAACAGAGATTGTAATGGAAAGTGACGAACAAGGCTGGTGACTCATTAAGTTTGTGACACCAGTGACTGGTGTTGGAAAATGATCTAACATGTAAGTTTTATATTTGTTTGTTTTAGCTTTCTACTAGCATGTTTGTGTTTGCTGGAAATATTTTTGTTGCTGTTTCCTCTTTATGCAGACTTTTTCTCTTTTTCAGCATTTTTTCTAAATGTTGTGCCTATGTTGTCAATTTTGTTTGTGTTCTGTCTATTTGCACGTGTTTTCTTAAGTTGCTGTGCGTTAAGCTCTCAGTATGGCCACAGTAGGGGTTTTAGCATTTGATACCATATGCTGGAATTATTGTTTGTTTAAGGCTGTGTGTCAGCCTTGATATATTTGATCAAAACTGAGTTAAGTTAAATTTTGACATAATTATTAAAACTAGAAAAACAGAGGTAAGAAATTAACTAGTACTCTCTAGCTAGTTGATGCGAGTGGATTTGTTGGAATAGAAATTCGAATTTTGATGCTGCAGCATCTTATGAGTGTTACAGACAGAAAAAACTAAATAATCAATGAAAAGTAAGAAAAAAGTAACAAAACTAATCACATTAAATGCTAACTAGCTAGCTTGAAATTTAGATTTTTTTGTAATAACTGACCATAAAATAGTATGCCTACAATACAGATGTGTGTAAATTAAATAATTCTGTGATAAATATTAAAATGAAAAGAACTAGAAAATAGATTTAAAACAATATTGCGATTGTGGTGACACTAGTTTAGGCTATGACACAGATTACACCAAACAGATTTACACACTTATCCTGTTTCATGAAACTGAAATTTTTATTTTGAAGCTTCAGCATCAACAACGTGTCATAAATCATAACATAGAAAAATGGAACAAAACTAACTGCTGACTGCTAACTTGCTAAAAGCTAACTAGCTTAGCTCAGTGATTTCATGTGGTTGAGCTACCATAAAATCATATTGTAATTTGTATTTCATGATGATTTAGTAGCTTTTTGGTGCAACTAGACAAGAATGCAGAAAGAAATTTGAAGATTCTGCATTTTTACGTCACTCTTTAGAAGGCCCAAACATGGACTGAAGTTTATTTATATAATGTTTGTAATTATTATAAATAATCTGCATTAAAGGCATTAAATTCAGGTTTTACAACTTATATATCTATCTATATATCTGTCTATAGAGTCTGCAAACTTCAAACTCTTTTCTCAGTTTTTTTCTGTAGTTAGTTATATCTTTATGAGACAATATAGCTCTCAAATAAATAAACTGTACAATATTTGCCTCTGTAATGTAGTAGAGTAGAATTATAGTAAGTAACATGAAATGGAAATACTCAAGAAAACTGCCAGTATGTTGTAATTGTACTTGAGTAAATGAATAATGTTGTCCACACACAGTGTGGGGCTGCACACCTTTGCACTCGACAAGCTTCTGACTCAGCAGTACAGATGACAGGAGGAGAGGGAACAATATTATGTCTCATAACACACCACGTCACACGTTTTCTCTGTACCCAACTCCCAGGGTGGCACTGTAATCAAAAATGCCTGTTTACCTTTCATTACCATTGAATGACAGATTAAAACAAAAGAAACGGGGTGTGGGGTGGAGGAGAGCGAGCGTGGGTGAGGTTAAACCACATGACACGTGACATTATGGGGACAGCAGTATGGATAAATAGTGGCAGGAAGCAAACAAGAGGTTTATACAAAAAATAAGACACTTCCTTTAATAACATCTGTAACATCACGGTAGTATCCTGGTATCATTTTCAATATATTTGACGATGCAGTACACACTCTTACGTGGACACTGAATCAATTAAGTGGCATTTATATACTAATACAACATAAAACTGCATTGCTTTCTACAAAGACATTATAATAGGGCACAAATGGTGTAGCAGCAAAAAAAGAGTGTAGGTTTTTTTCTTTATACATAGGCTACAGTAGTACTTGCAGAGAGAGATCCATTGAAAAGTACAGCTAAAATGAAGTTACAAATACATTTTCTAAAGTATGCACTACATCATAGACAAGGTCATGGCTGGATATTAGAGATTATAAAATATTATATAGTTTGATAAGGGGGTCTCTAAAGGTTACTAAGACACTGGAGGCTAGAACAGGGCTACCTTTACAGTACAATATAGAACGTGAGACACGAAGCACACTGATGTTTGATACTGACACAAGATCAGGACATTTGAATATAGTATTAATATGTCCAAGCTGTGATATTGTGATGTTGGAATAAGTGAAGGTGTCTGTTGTTACTAATATGTTCTCGCATATAAAGTTGTTGTTGCTTTTATTATTCAGAATCAGTACTTTAAAATAACTAATTAAATGACTTTGGTCACAACAAGTAACAACTGGAGCCCCGTTGCCTCTACAAAGTTATCTCAGTGCCACAACTCTTTTAGGAGGAATGTCTTTCATATCTAATAAAGATCTATATGAGTGGAGCTTTTCAGTCTGTGCCCATCTACCCCATCAGTGCCCTCAACAGATGTTTGTTTTTTTTTTCCCAATGGACTAATGCGCTTTGCAATATCAAACACAAGTGTAATCTGTACTGAGGTTCAGGGACTCATGTTTTCCAAAGCATTTATAAAAAAAAGCTAAATTATTGAAAAATTATTGGGAAATTCAGGCTGGAAATATCAATTTGTGTAAATAATAAAAACATTAGCAGAAATGGCTGCAAGTCTGTAAGAAAAAAAAATATAGAAGAGACAGTTTTAAATTAATCTTTTTCACTTTCTAGCAGAAAGTTATATGAGAAGATGATTACTATTATCGTGAATATACAGTAAATAGGGGGAAAACAGTGAGTCTGGCTTTGTCTAAAGGTAATTTGTCTACTACAGCTTTTCATGCCAGACATACTTTTGGCTGTGAGCAGTGACCTACTGGAGTCTCTATTGGTTGCAAATCTTCAGAGGCACCAAACAGTTAAGCATATAAAATAACCTAAAACCACAAGCATGTTTTCTCACTTGTTTTTTTTATACATATTAAACATGACAGATACAATGTGCTGCTGCATGGATTTTGTAACCTTCACATGAAGCCACACTAGCTGTTTCCCTCTGTTTCAAGTCCCTGTGCTAAGCTAAGCTAATTGACTGCTGGATCCAGCTTCATATTTACCCAACAATGGTATCCATCTCCTCATCTCACTCTCAGCAGCAAAGTGATTAAAGTGTGTTTATTTCTTAAAAGCTACGAATGGCCACCATATGTTTCAGGCTACAAAAGCTTTGGGAGACCATCTCTTGTTCCACATTATCACACAGTGTCTGGTCTGTATTCCAAAAACCAGTTCAGCTCTCATCTTGTCAAAAATGCTTTCCTTCAGATCATTAAGACACTCAGAAAACTCCTATAGGCTCCTCAAACCAGTGATAATCACTACAGATGTGTTGCAGCTCAGAGTCTCTACACTGGAGACTGTGCTTATTGCTAAGTGTAAATAAAACATCATCATTATCTTAAAAGAGGTCCGAACACACCGAGAAAGTAACAACAATCCTCTAATACTTGGTCATTAATATGTTATAATATAGAGGTAGTGATTTGACACATCGATTAACAGCAATTACAAACAATTAACTTTCTTGTGGAAAAAATAATCTCATCTCAGGAGAGTATAAATACTGAGTTTATCACAGCAGCCACTGAAACAAAGTTATTTTGCTTCAAAGCTGACACGAATAATTCTGAATCTGGACTGTACATTGTTTCAGGGAGACTACTCTTCAATTGCTTAGATCGCACAAATCCTGGGGGAGAGTATGGACACGAATGATGGTGTTTCAAACCTACTGTTTCTCATGGAGATGAAATGCCACTGCTAACGTTTGACAGGACACAGGCTCTGAATAGGTATCCAAAATGGGTTTCAACTCCCTGACCTGCTATTATGAATCCTCTTCACGTCAGCAGAGCTCAGGCTTTAGCTCGTCACACTGACTGACAAGCTGCTCAAGACCTCATCCTTTCTGAAACAGCCACAGTTCAAATCCCAGTTCCCACCCAGTATCCAAGCAGTCGTGAACTAACGGGGTGTTAAAGTGTGAGATTCAGGCAGGATTTAAAGAAGTTATGTCCCAAATGAATAACACTTTTTCCATTCCACCTCCAACATGCAACAACAAAAGCTGTTTTCCTTTCACAGCAATGGGAATGGCTATTTGCTTGGTTTCTGTGCGCCACAAACAGCACTGCCCACTGATTGTTGAACTACACATTATAATGCATATAGTCTCCCATCTGTGGCATGTGTGAGCCGCCTGTTAAAATTCAATACGTTTGACTATCGGTTTAGATGCTGAGTGTGCACATAGCTGGCCACCCAGTGTGACTCTTTATGCAGACGGATTAAAGATGAACAAAAACAAAACAAAGACACATTCTGCAATATAGAATATCTTTCAATCAACGTGACAGAATTATAATAAAATATAAAACAGAGGCATATAATATAATAATTAATGACTAAGACTTTGCAGTAAATTGCAAATATAAACAACTGACATAAATTTCCACACTTGGTGTGGCATGAACAAAAGCTTATGGCTACCTGCATTCATTTCACTTTGCATGTGTGTGTGTATATGCATGTATGTGTGCCTGCAATAGCACAGAGTGAGTGAGATTGTGTGTCTGCATTTGCGGTGTTGTCTGTGTTCCTGGTATTATAAGTGTGAATGTTTCTGTGTAAAGGAGTGGACAGCCGCCAGAGCTCATTATTGTCATTCTCCTCACTGCCTAAAAGCGAGGCAGAGAGGGACAAAGCAGCTGCTTTCAATCGAGCCGAGAAAAGATGGAGACAAAAGGCCCAAATTAAACAAATGCTGGAAAGCGGCTTGGAGAGCCAGCTCGTGGTCATACCCTTTGAATGAGAGAGAACGACTGCAGGGATAACCCATCTGGGTCTTTCAGTGGGGAGACCACACAAATACACACATCCAGCATTCAGCTCAACTATAGGTCCATGAACACTGGGGTGCCAGTTCATATGCATGGCGTTCTGGTACTTCTGAGTGTGCATGTGTCCACTGGTAATCAGTTTTTCAAATCCTTTACATAACAACTGGTCTTGACATAACCTGGAATCTGTCTCCATGTGCAGTTTCCTTGTCAGAGACTGTCACAGCTTCCACTAAAGCATAAACATGCACAACACATGCGTGAAACGGATCCACTTCATTTCTGTTGTTCCTGTACAGTTTAATCGTCTGTGTGTCCACTGCTCCTCGCATTTATAAGTTCAACTAAAAATAACTTCTTTGAGTCCAAACTCCAGCAGTTCAACTGCGTGATTGTGTTCACCAAGAAATGTTTTATTTGGTTCCTCTGTTGTCCCTCAAAGTCACCATTCTGTCACTTTCATCTTGTCGCTCATGAGATGTGTTTTGTGACTCTACATGTCTGTACACGCATGTACATGTGGACTGAGAAGTCAAGGCAGTGGTAAGATGTTTGCCTGCACACACACACAAGTAGATCTACAGTATATTGAGGCTGTAATGTTGCATGTGTTGCTTTACTAGCGCGCTACTATAGGTTCTTAACAGTGCTTCTGCTAATATTTCCTTCAGCTTAAGGTCCTGGATGTACAAGCGTCTGTTGCTTCATGGCAGTAATGCTGAGAGTGGGCGATGCATCAGTAGGCATGGATGGAGAGCAGGGGGGGGTGAAAAGAAAGTGGACAGACACATCAAGTCCTGATGGCGTCACACCTGGAACATAAACAATAAAGACAAGAAGGTCTTAGCATGAAATCTTTTTTAACAGCTACAGGCTGAATCTCCCGTGTTTGCCTCATAGTGAGCCTGGTGATAAAGTGAGCGCTATAGTGTATGTGCATTTTTTTTGGCAGACGAACTCTGATATTTCCATCAAGTACTATATGTAGTAGTTAAACCCTACATAAATTACAGCTGCTTCCAGCAAAGCTTTCTCACTGCATTAAATGTTCAAGCAACTCAGTTGCAGAGTCTCTGCATAGGAAATACATTTTATATCAGAGACTTAATGGGAAGATGCCGTGGAGAGATAACATACTGCTTCAGATTATACTAGTCACAGCTTGATCCAGCTCAAGGTGCTTTATACATTATGTTTTCTAAATTTAGACTGACTAAAGAGTATCTTAGATCACCAACAACTCTTAACTCCTGAATTATTAAATTTTTCTCTAGGTCTATTTTCAGTGCTTATGTCTGCATCACTCCCTGTCTCCCTGTCATGTTTTACTTAAATAACTGCATGTTCAAAAGAAAAAAAGACAAAAGACACAGTAAACATAATAATACCAATTTTTATGCTCTGGGTGTGTGGACTGACCTGCAGCGGCGAGGGTTGAGCCTGCGACCTTTTTGGCTGCAGCTCTCAGCGCTGATGGTGCAGTGGCACTGACATGACGTCACATCCAGTGCCCACTTCCTCCGTCTGCAGGGGCGGCAACGAGGCCTCGGAGAGGAAGAGGGAGAGGGAGAGGGAGACAGAGAAGGAGATGGAGAGGGAGGGGAAGAGAAGCTGGTGGGAGGAAGTGATGGAGGAGGAGGTGATGAAGGAGGAGGAGAGGATGGGGGAGGAAGAGTTGGGGGAGCTTCGGTCCTGAATGGAAGAGGGCATAAGAACAGTGTGATTAGCTACAGAATGTATTAACTCTACAGTTGCTCTGTGAGGCTGTAGTGACACTAAATCCTAATATGATCACAATGCTAACGTCTGTTATTGGTTTAGCAGGAATTTGTTATTGTAAAGAAATCATAGCCAGATGGTAGAGCAAGTGAAGGGATCCACATAAAATTTAATTCCTTCTGACATGAATGTTTGAATCAAATTTCATGACAATATGTCCAATAGTTGTTAAGAAATTTTATTTAAAGCCTGTAAACATCCACCTTAAAACATCAGTAGATCATCAAAGATTGGAGGCTTCATCCTGAGGGGAGCATGACATATCGTACCAAATTCAAATATTTGTTTGAACTAAAGTGGTGAATCAGCTGACAGTCACACATTGTAGCCGGAGTCACGCTATGGGATCAAAAAAAAAGAAAAGATTTAGCTATTTTTCTGTTCCACTGTCGCTGGCATGGCTAAAAATGAATGCAAGACTTGTTTAAACCTGCAGTGCGCCCGTCTGAATCAAACCCACACAATGCAATGTGTGTGGGAGATGTGTGACTAATGTGGGATACTGTTTCTTCAGCTGCTGACAAACTTTCTGCTCTTTCTGTCCATCTGTCTCTCTGTCCGTTACCATGGCATGAGGTCTCGAAGCTTCTCCTCTAGACACTCTGTACTTTCTTTGAGTCTGAGAAAGTTGCCCGTGTCTGTCGGTCCATTAACTGGAACTGGTTCTGCCTCAGTCTTCCCGTGAGGCCAGCAGCCTTAATGAAGTCACTTAATGAGGCACAGAGGGGCCATCTTTGTGCAGATCCCAATGACCACGCCTGCCGCTGGCATGGACAGAGGCGGTAGCATTTGGGAGCAAATTACACAGATTTCACCCTTGCCAGAGTCTAAATAAAGCCTGTTCTGAGTGATGGATGGGTGCCGAGGGTCATCACACCCAAGCCAAGCCACCTCTGGCCCCCGGGGGCCGGAAATGACTGATAGCAATGTTGTAAGGAAAAGAGCGCAAAGACTGAAACCTGGAAATCATGAAACGTGTAGCTCTACCTCCTTCTCTGAGATCACTGTAACAGGTTAATAGTTTCAAAATGTTGTTATTCTCACCGAGCCTCCTAAGTTAAAAATTATATGTCATACAACTGATGGCAGATCATGTTAAATATTAATAAACAGTTGCTATGTATTGTATTGTTATTGTAAAACCAGTCTTATGTGTTTAGCGTTACACTAAGTACTTGAATTACTCATGTTGTAGGGACATTAATCTATTTACACAGTCACACTTTGGAGATTCAACTCCTCTCTGGAATCAAAAATAAGATATCCATAAGGTAAAGCAACAAATTTTAGGGTGGAGAATTAGTTTACGGTTAGGGCAGGGTGATCTGTAGTGAGGAACGATAACTCTGTGTGTGTGTGTGTGTGTGTGTGTGTGTGTG
>JAUBNQ010000002.1:13902457-13951124 GCA_032353495.1 Ctenopoma kingsleyae
AGTGGGGTTATCTGATTATAAATATGATTATGACAGTAGTCCTTCCCCCTCCCCTTTACCTAAAGGAGAGGAGTTGTGCAGTTTGAAAGAAATCCAGCTGCCATGACTCAGCTTCCAGATAACCTTTGCAGACGTTTTATCACTTAAAGCAGGCTAAAGACTGAGTAAATGTTGCTTAAACGTAATGTAGAAGTACTTCTAATCTCCACAAAGTGCAAATAAACAGACCTGGTGATTGCGGGATTCTTCACTTTTGTTTGATTTTCTAAAATAAGAACTAGTTCATTATGATGCAACTGAATAAAAATAAGTTTGCTGTATTTAATACCTGGCTACCAAGAATTTTCTGCCAAATTAATGTTGTTTTTTTTTTACAAGGAACATGGTGGTTGTTTTGTAATTCTGCTAAGGTTTTGTGCAGCCTGAATCTTTGAATTAATAATCAGCACCTAAATAAACATTAAACAATTTTGCAGCAGAAGTTCAAATAGAAAAATAAATTCTACTGATATTTTGAGTCTATTAGAGTTAGTTTATTGTAGATCTAATATAATCTTTTTCTCTCCAGTAGGAACTATTATTATATAACCATCTTAAGAGACCCAGTATCACGCTACCTGAGTGAATGGCGTCACGTGCAGCGTGGGGCCACATGGAAAGCCTCATTACATGTGTGTGATGGACGTTCACCAACGCTGTTTGAGCTGCCAAGCTGCTACTCAGGAGACGACTGGTCGGGTTGCTCCCTGCAGGAGTTCATGAACTGCCCTTACAACCTGGCCAACAACCGGCAGACCCGCATGCTGGCTGACCTCAGCCTGGTGGGTTGCTACAATGTCTCTTCCATGAGTGAGGAAGAACGCTGGGCAGTACTTCTTGAGAGCGCTAAACGTAACCTAAGGGGCATGGCTTTCTTTGGGCTGACAGAGTACCAGCGCAAGACCCAGTATCTGTTTGAGCGAACCTTCAACTTAGAGTTCATTGCACCCTTCACTCAGCTCAACGGCACACGTGCCTCCAGTGTAGAGGTACCTTCTGAGACTCAACACAGAATCCGCCAGCTAAACCGATGGGATGTAGAGCTGTATGAGTATGCCCGTGACCTTTTCCTACAGCGTTTCCAGGTAGCAAGGCAGCAGGAGCGCAGGCAGGCCAGGGAGAGGCGGCAGCAGGAGAGAAGGCGGCTCCGTGGAAGGCTCGCAACAAAGCAAGCAAAGCAACTGAGGCCCGCAGAAGCACCCCGTCAACCCGAAAGTAACTCTGTAGTAACTGAGAAGCAGCAAAGGGAGAAGGCTGATGGAGACAGTGTGGAATCAGAAGTGCTAATCCCAGACTGGTGGGATCTGGATGAAAACAGCACCATGGAGGACTACACAGACAATGTGGAACAGTGGTAAATATGACAATAAGAAGTAGGGTGTCTTAATGCTAAGTGTGCCAAGTTCTGCCTTGTCTGTTATTAAGTCCAAGTTCTTTTAAACATATTCCTTCCACTAAATGTTTTTTCTCACCATGAACTGTTTGAAATGACACATTTATTTATTGACACTGATTGTATTTCCTTGCCACTTTGGCATTCATAATGTATAGCCACAAAATTAAATCCACCTGGTAGCTATAATGTTGTGGTGGGCTCAAATCAGATACTGCATATGGGCTGTGTGACTGCAGTCTGGCCAGATAGTGCATGCAGACCCCTGTCCACCATGACATTAAAACTACCAGGTGGATATAATATTGTGGCTGATTGGTGTATTTCCTTAACTTAAAGAGAATGGTATAGCTACTTGTAGTCCTACAGTGGTCACAGAAGCCTTTTAGATTATTTTCTGGGTTGTTAAACATGTTGTGTAGCTTGCAATGACCAGATGTTTATTTTTTCTTTGTTGTAAGGAACAATGTAATAATACATGTTTCCTTAAAAATGCTACTGTCAGTGATTAACAATTATGTTTGCCAAATTGCTGTCTTGTTTGAAATGCATACATTTTAAAATATATCTGTTTGTAAGTCTCTCTTGAGTAAAAGAAAAAAGGGAATGGATTTTGTCATACATACCTCAATGTGTTGCATTAACTGTTAATGTTGTAAAATTACTGAATGTGTCTCAAGTCTCAATTTTTATGTAAAAAAAAAAAAAGCCTTCACATCCACTGAACTAATGGTCTGTTCTTGCCATACATCAGTGTCTTCTTTTTGTGTCTGATTTCTCTGCACATGTGCACAAAAGACTGCAAGCTTTTGTATTGCACTTGCAAGCCTCCGGAGCACCAGCGGGGGGCGCTGCAATCATTTTAATACAACCAAACCTTCCTGATTTAAGATATTAAGGTGACAGTTGACATCACAGCTTATTAAACGTGGTTGGATCGGGTTGGAACCATTTTTCGGTCTGATCCTTGGAGGATTTAATACCGGGATCAGCTGTGACAGCTGCTCCTAAATTTTGAGGAATTATTCAGCAGTATTCAGAAAATGCTCAAGATGTTGGAGGTTATTGGATTGTGAAAAGGAGGGATTACTTTTTTAAATCAGAGCAGTTGCAGCACCAAAAATAGTTGAGGGATTAGCAAAGCGAATACAGACCAGGAACTGTCTATATAACAGGCATATGCCAAAGTATAAAAATACATTTTAGTGTATATTTTTAAAAAAAAGAGGCAGAAAAGCAGAGTCATAAATGACGTATGAGTCCTGCATGTGTGTGTGTGTGTGTGTGTGTACTAATTATACGACAACAAATTTGACATTGAAAACAAGCTACTCTGCAAACTTAATTTCCTGATCATATGGTTCACCACTGTAAACCAGATAATGTGCAGCAAATCAAATGTGATGCCGCGCAGGTAGGTTTTATTGTGGAAACCATAATAGACCGGAAGTAGTTACAGTGCTGGTGGGAAAGTAAGGTGTCTTCAGGTGGAACAGGTGAGGAAAATACTTATTGTTGGTAGTTGTATATGTTTAATTTTAAACAGGTTAAAGAGATGTAGACATGAATAAAATGACACTATATGAATTGGTTATTTATTTGTTTTCTCGCTTATTTTTTTGTGTAAGAAAATCCGATTTTCTCGGCTTTGTAGGTCTTTGTAGCTATAACATTAAGCACCTTTATCTTAATTGTTGTATATCTTGAGTAGATTTACCTGATACCATGACACCTGGTGATACTAATTTCTCCCAGTGCTAATGATGCTGTTTAATAAACGTAAGCAGACACACACACACCCTCTCTCCAACTCCTCCCTCACCATTTTGCCCTGCCTCTGATTTTTTTTTTTTTCTAAATTTGTTATTCTGCTGTGTGTTCAGTCACTGAGTGTTGCAGCATTTCAGCTCTCGCTTGTTCCTTCTTTCACTCCGCCGCTGTAACACGTTTTTACTTGAGTTGATTTTTGTTATTTCTGGCTCACCATGACGCGCTTTCTTATTATTATTATTCTTTCACTTCCAGGTAACACTAGGAGTGTACAGCAGACCAAGTAGGCGTTTTTGGAAAACAACCACCAAATAAACATTTAACCGATGGTGATTTAGGGGAAGACACTTGAGTCCGATTGGACTACAAACAGGTAAGAGGCTGAGCACGTCTGGCGCAGTTGACTTTGCAGGAATAATAAATCTACCTCACCCATAGAAACGACCGAGGTTAGCGGTGAGTTTTATATTTGATCCACGCTGCAGCCATTTCAAATGCTCATTTCAGCCTGTTGCGTAGAAATCTACCTTTGTTATTAGTAAATACAGGCATAATTGCGGTGTTACACGTAGGCACAACAGTAATAACGTTTACATATAGCATGCTCTGGGCAGGTCTGCAGGGAGGTGACGGCTGTGCTCTGTGTGGACACAAATAAAGCTGTGAGCAGCTGTCATATTGTAGTCTGGGATCTGCGTACAAAGGTTTGTTTGAATGCAATATTTAAGATCTCATTGGATGTCTTTGCAGTGCCAGTACATGAAGTGGATTTAGTTCTCGTGGCAGAAAGTGCAGAGCTGAAAATCAATGTGAAATTTACTTGCTGAGCTACTCTGTTCACCGCAATGTTGGATTTAAATCAATTACAGCTGCAGAAGTGAAGAGCACCTGCAGATTGTTTCCTGGTTATCTGGCTGTGGGATTTTGAACCCAGCCTCTTATGCATGCAGTCAGTGTAGGAGGTTGAGACTTGTCCTTGTTTACCCTAAAAAGTCACCATGCTATACTGTGTTGTCACTACTTTTCGACATATGCTGCATGAATTTCCACTGGATGGGTTGCCATTATTTTGGCAGTTAACAATACAGCCAGTCAAGACAAGTTCACACTCCCTTTGGGCTGTGGACTCTGCACCAGTCTAGCTAGTTTTTTTTTAACTTAATATAAACACAGATAAACTGACAAACACACACACTGGCACATTTCCCACACAACCTGTTTTCATTTCTCCTTTCCCACAGGCACACATTAACCGTTTCATCTTTAATGGGACAAATAAAACCCAACAATGTAGCAGCAATATGAAATAAAAAAATGTTATACTTGCAATATATGACTGGTTCAGTTATAACATCTGCAGTTTTCCACACAGTTAACTTTAATTATCTCAAAACCAGTATTACAGTAAAGCAAAATGGATGCTCCAGGGCCTGCACCTTGTTCAATCTCTTTTCTGAATCAGAAAGTGCAACAGGCAGCTTATGCTTCATTATGCTAAATATTCATTCATTAATTTTTCTAAATATTCATGCTTTGTATAGACCATACTGTCCTGTGTGATGGAACACGTTTGTTTGTTCGAATGGGAGCTGTGGTGCTTTAATGAGCTGAAGGGATTACTGATACTTAACCTAATTACTTTGCTCCCTCCCTCCAGGCTGCTGGCTTTCACTCTCATTGTGATTTATAGATCTTCCACCTTGTGCTTTTTAATCAATCACCTGGTCACAGGACATTATCCTGTTTTGCACTCATCCCTGTCCCTGCTCTCAAAAGAGTTGTCTGTTTAGTGAGCTGTTATACAAAGTGATTATTTAGATGGCGATCTAAGCAGGGTTTTCACAGCTTCAGTATGTGTTACACAACTGCCTGTGTTTGAAAATGGAATTCACCAGTGTTTTGGGAATAGGGAAACTCCAGATACTTGTGTGAAACCAAACCGACACACTGTTAATTCCAATGTATAAATGTTAAAAGTCCCCAAACCACAAAATGCTGAATCCATAATTGATCTGTAGACCTCCTGTAGTAGTCTACAGCGCTTTCCATTTAAGACATTTGCATAGTGGTCATAATTAAGCAGTTTTAATTTTTGAACACTGACATTTTCCTGTACTTACACTCTGATTTCATCTGCCACTTACACTTTCACAGCAATGCATAAACAAAACTTTCCTTCAGAAAAATACATTTTCACTAAATTCCCCTTTCCTCAGGTCATAACCTTTTCTCTGTCAACCCCCTGTATTACCAAGAACAAATTACATTTCACTCCATTCACTCCTTAAAGTTTAACTGACATTTTAACTACATAAATATACACAAACACATTCATTCATATATTTCAAAGGTGAAATTTCAGGATTCTCTTGTCTATTGTTTATTCACTTGGTGTCTCTAGATTTCACTCAGGAAATTTTCTCTTCTATTTCCAGAATTATTTTGTTCTCCCTGGCAACCTGCAGCATTAGCCAATAACAATTTACTTTCCCGTTTTACAAATTCCAGTGATCAAATCTAGAGCAGTGTGTGATAAGTGCATCAATAGAGCAGGCTTAAATCATGAATCAGCTCCTTTCAGTGCTTGAAGTTGAACTGAATCTTTAACTCTTCAGCACTTCACATTCACATTTTAACTCCTTGGGGTTATATAACACTTGTAGAGTTTTTATTCATGTTATGATTATTAGCTTCTTTCACTATTTAAACTGTTTCAGGTTCATATTGTAAGTTTTGTAACTTATGTTTTCTTAAAGTATCTAGTTTTATAATTCTGTTGTTCTCTCTGCCAACCTGCGGTACTAGCATATGATATTTCTACATTAATTTATTATATTTACCCAAGGCTCTTAATCTAGTACATTAAAAATATATATGTCTTATATGTACAGAGCAAGCTTTGATTTCTACACACTGACATTTCAGCATCTTCCAGTGCTTTGAGCTACACTAAATCTTTTAGCTCTGTTCAGCACTTTTTATCATTATGTTGTCTTCTCTGTCATCCTGCTGTATTACACTAACCTGTAACACTTTACATTCTCTTTATAAGCACAAAATAAGCACAAAATTAGAGCATACTAAAATTTCTAAATTGTTAAAATTGCACTGACTGCTGGCTAGACATTAAAGTGACCGACAAGGCTCTTAAAAATATTCCCCTGCCTCTAAAGACAATTGTTCAAAAGAAAAAAGCAAACACAAAAACCTAAGCAAAGAAATTGAAGAGGTTTATTTTTCTCAAGTGCTAATGTGTCACTCTTCCTTTCACTGAATGCATGTCTGACAAGCTCCGTCTCAGGGTGAGCAGATCAGGTGTGGGGCTGTCGGCAGAGGTGCCACTTAACCTACACACTGGCCACAATGCAGACGTCAGAGCTCCGGTGAAGGTTACCCTGTCGGTAGCCCTTTGGTGCACTGTGTTTGATGAGGGACGCAGTGCGCTGGAGTCAACAGCAGCCACCTCCATCTGTCCTCCTTACATCCGCCCCACCATGTTCCACCTACATTTTGACCCCCACCTACTGACTCCTGGAGCCCCTGTTTTCACTGCAGACACTTGGAGGACAGACGACAGCATAATAATTAGGGCACTACATTTATTCATTTATTCCCCATGCTGCATCCCTGCATGTGATTGTTTATGCTGCATTGTAAAGGTCAGACTAGTTCAGTAGGCCAAGATTATTTCTGTGCAGAGTGTATACTCTCATGTAGCTGGCCTTACGATTAACTGGAAATACAGCTTTGAGTTTTGGTGGCACTTCTGAGGTGGCCCATGTATTAGAGGTGAAACAATTTGTCAATTAACTGATTAGTTGATCAACAAAAAATAATTTATTTTGTAATCAATACTTGCAGCTCTAGTTTATATTGTAATATTAAATGTGTCATTTTTGTTTTCTATACTTGCAGGACAGCGAAATCTCAGTTTCATCCTTTATTTTTACTTAAGAGCTTTAACCAATTCATCAGCGTTGTGAGGAACAATGCTGAGATTGCTGTGGTGTGTGGGCTGCAATTGCACAATAATGCAGCCTCAAGCATGTAGCACCAGTCCTTTGTCTCTTGAACAGAGATCTAAATATTATATCACTTTTTCATCTGCCTTTTAATTACTTGCTCCTCTGCTGTTGTCATCCAATCTGAACTTTATTTTGAAAGGCTGCTATCTCTTAAAACACATGACATGAAATAAGCGTGAATATGCTTTTTTTCTTTATGCAGATACTTATCAGCCATTCTAGAGGATAATGATGCTGTTGGTTTGGTCTTTTACATGTTTGTGACATCTTTGAAGTCACAGTTATCTGTCAGTTTTTAACCAGAACCCTGAATACTGTTGACAGATAGATATATTTTATAAATATAGAAATATATATATATATAAATTTAGAAATATTAAGATGGCTGTATATTCTTGGATTTACCTATGTGGCTATATTGGTTTGCTGCAGTTGCCAAAGTATTTATTAACTTAAATGCAGACTAGTCCCTGAAGCTGCATATGGACAGCATAAAAGTGCTGCTAGTGTGGCTGCAAAATGGTTTGTCTACGTTACAGTCAGATCTTGTTAATCGTTGAGTACAAATTTTGTATCGCAAGTCATGTGTCCTTGTCCATGTTCTTACATCATACATTCAGGAATGAGGTGGCATCACCCATGTACTTCTTGTCTTTTAATAAGAACTTCTTGTCTTTTCTGAATTTCAATTCCACACCGGTCATTCAGCCTGTGCAAGAAGGTGTTGTACAATACAAGTAGCCATGTCACATGTAACCTGCTTACACATTATGCCTTGGCATGATTTCTCAATTTTTAACTCTCTCCCTTGTCTTCTAGTATCCATAAAGTCCATGATAGAGGCTGAAGGGAAGCTAATAAACAAGGGCTTGGTTAAACAGAAATATTTGAGAGGGCGAAACTCCTGGAAAGCAGCATACAGAATATCAGCAAGTAAAAGGTCATTACTTTGTATATTCCAAGGTTGCGGGTGCAGTATACAGCAGAATGGCTTTGGAGGAGAGCCAGTGTTACTGCGTAGCTTTCCAAGTATTGTCGTAAAGGCAACTGTGCACCATTTGGTCTCTGTTGTGGTGAAAGCGAGGAGAGGAAGTGAATAGCGTTGCTGAGGAACATTTTGATGATGTAGGTTGTATATTGCTGAGCTGTGTCATCAAGGGAGCTTGACACTGATGTGGATGTGAATGCAGGACAGGCAAAGCTGCAGGAGGAGTGCTTGTCTTGTCCCCCTGAGAAAAGTTTCTATCGATCTGTAGGTAAGCTGGGAAGAGGAGGCACAGACAAGCATTATGGTTAAGCAAGCAAAGCAATTGCTGTACCTGCTCATCTCCCGTTCCAGCCTTTTTTTTTGGCCGGGATGTGTCTTTGTTCTTGTGTTTGAGGGTGGGTGTATCAATTCAGTTCCCACCTCCCCCTTATCCCTCCTTCTCCCACTCCACTGCGGTGTTCTCCTTCTGGGCGGCCTATGTGCATGCACTCATATACACACACACACACTCATTCACTCACAGTCTGCCCCCCATCGCTTCCTCCGTCTGTGTGTGCCGCCATCAGATGCTGGAACTGATAATATCTGCTCCAACCCCCTTCTCCTCCTCTTATTTTTGTACTCCTTCTTTCCTGCATCTTGTCTATTGTTTATTCACTTGGTGCATTAATGTACTGCTGTGCCCTCATGTCTCATACAAAATAGCCCTCCTTTCACTTTAAATTACCTTATGTCCAAAATGCAGTTTTTACTTTTCCTTCCCCTGGAAAGCTACGTATATTGTTTTTTCTTGTTTGTGTGTATGTTTATTGAGCCACCTTACTGATTGTTATCTGTATTCAGTTAGTGTCTGGACACGTCACTCCCTCACAGTGAGGCACACAGCAGGCTGCATGCATCTTTCCTGCATCACACTGCAGTATCGTTCACTGCTTCGTTAAGACATAACTTACTCCTCCTTGTCCACGAGCAGACAAAGCTGTTTGGAGTCAGCTCAGAGTTGTTGTACAGTTTAAATATTAGCATGTGGCTCAGCCATGACTGTGCTTTACCAGTGAAAAAAGCCTCGGAAGAACAAGGGTGGGTGGAGGGAGGAGCTGCTGTGCAACCTGCCCTGTTATTGGCTGATGATGTCTTGTGCCTGCCTGCAAAAGTCTGTCCAATTGGCTGTTGCTTTGCATCGAGCACAGCAACTACAGTTGAAAAACTACCCTTTCTCTCTTTGCCTCACTCTACCTTTTCCGTTTCCCTTCCCATTAATAACTGTCCGGGAATCATCAGTGTCGACCACACGTGCCACTTCAAGGACGTCTCTTTTCACAGTATAATGCAGCACAGTTCATGTCAAGTTAGTCCATTACTTTCTGCTCTGCAGAGCTCAGGGGAGTTGAAGTGACGTCTCTGTCCTGCCTGCAATCTCCCTTCATCCCTCCTCTCTCGCTCTCTCTCTGTCTCTCCCTCTCTCTCCATCTCTTGTATCACTTAATCAAGACATAGCTTGCCCTTTCCTGTTCATTGCTGCCTCCCTCCCTCATGTATGCTGTGCTCGCATACTTGTTTGTCCTCGCTTTATTCTCTTTGGCGCTTTCCCTTCTACCCTCCTGCCTCGTGGTCCTCATCATCCTCACTTCAAACAAGCTTTGCTCAGTGTTGTAGCTTTGCCCTAACAACATTGTCTCTTCAACAGGCTGCTGTTTTGTAAATGCTTTAAATGAATGTTTGCATTTCTGCTTTACAGTCAGCGGCAGCACAACAAGCAAGGACACGCAGAAGAGAGGTCAGTGAGGAGGATGACAACAGAAGAATAGAGGACAGTGAAGGAGGAATGACAAAGAGACTGAAGTAGGAGAAGGAAGTGGAACTCCAAAGTGCCTACTGCAAGAGGTTGCCTGCTGCCATCTGACTCTGCTGGAAGAGAGCAAGACACCACTCAGCGTGTGCTTGGCCTTGAATGGATGCTATATTTTATCCTGACAGCCACAGTGTCATCCATCTCACGTTGCTGAGCTGCAGTCCCCACATATCCTGAGCAGCACCCTTGTCTCATCAGTGCAAGGACATCATCCCTCTAAGGTTCTTCTTTGTTCTACAGAAATCCTCAGGCTGTGCAAACATAACTAGCACTAGAGTGACCGCCCCAGCCTTGGCCATGTTGACGTGAATGTAACGGTGACTTACGGTGGGTGTCACTTGATTCAGGTGAGGGGGCAGACGCTCAGCAACATATCTAAGCATGCCAGAGTGATGTCTTCACAGTAGTTTCTGTTTTTTTGTTGGGGTTTTTTTTTTGTTTTTTCTGTCTGAGACAGAGCTGGTCTCTGCTCACAACCAAACTCTCTATCTCACCCTACTGAAACTTCAGCTGTCACATTTCCCAGGAAGAGCTAATAAACATCCCCAAAAATACACCAACCACAAGGAGTGTCTGCCTATTTGCACTGT
Organism: Ctenopoma kingsleyae; assembly: GCA_032353495.1. Taxonomy (NCBI): domain Eukaryota; kingdom Metazoa; phylum Chordata; class Actinopteri; order Anabantiformes; family Anabantidae; genus Ctenopoma; species Ctenopoma kingsleyae. Next base: position 13,913,115 of record JAUBNQ010000002.1, read on the forward strand.
GGAAAAACAGATTTTTTTTTTGCTTCTGTTTTCTCTATGTTTTGCTGGGGATTTTTTTCTTGCATCACAATTAGTCACCCTCGTACTCATCAGACAGTTTTCCATCCATCTGCCCCCACCACTGCTCAGTGCTTGTGAGCGTTTCTGATGGCTGTCAGTATGACCATGGGACGGGACACCAAATGGCTGACCCTGGAAGTGTGTCGTGAGTTTCAAAGAGGCACCTGCTCGCGTTCTGATGCCGAGTGCAAGTTTGCCCACCCCTCTCGGAGCTGCCATGTGGAAAATGGACGAGTCATCGCCTGCTTTGACTCACTCAAGGTAACAGATATTTCATTCATCATTTCTTGCCTTATTACATTTTGTTTGTTTAGACACATTTGGTATAGTTCACGTCAGGTTAGTTGAGGCCTTTTGGCTCTGTACAGTTTTGTATAAATACTGAAGTTAAGGTGGTGCCTGCTTATTGACACGTATGAAAAACACACCCACAGACAAACACAAACCACAGTTTTCTCAAGTGTTTTATAGCGATGGTGGTCTTTGTTTCAGGTGAGGTTTCTGACCAGCAGAGGTGCTTATTCGTACATCGTACCGTGTTCTGTGTGTGTACCTCTGTGATTTAGTGGGTCATCTACTGATTTAATTGTTAAGCTAAACAGTTTTCTTGTGTAAACTATGTCAGTTGTTCAATTAATCCACAATTTTATGCCTACTTAACATTTTTAAGTTTTCTATATATATATACTCTATAGACTTCAGGACTTGACACCACAGGGACATTTACTGTATCATTATTTTTTGTTGTTGTGTTGTGGTTTTTAATTATTACTATGATGAACAAGCTTGTTAAAAAGCCGGCTTTATCCTAGAATAATTTTTAAAATACTTGCCAATAACTGTATTTGTAAACTTTCATTGTGTTGTGTTAGCAATTCTCACTGTGCATCTGTTTCTCTGTTAAATAAATAACGACGTTCTTTAGCAAGGTCGTGATCTTTACAGTTAATTCTTATAAGGATTTTTGGATTTAAAACAAACATGTACATCCTATGTGTCCGGGTGTACCGTCTAGTTACCAAAAGTTAATCCTAACCTCTCAACAAGCAGAATCAAGGCCATGACATTGTCAAATTAGCCACCCCTAATTTAAATTAGGCAAATGAACTAATAATTCTCTATACCTAAATATGTAGGTATAGAAAATATATAAGAATATTCTCTGGTTATCCTGATATTTATTGTCCCCATTTTCCAGGGTGTAAGTTCTTGAAAAGCTGCCCTGCTGTTGGTCTGTTCCCTCACCGCTCATGTGGGCTAGTCGGTCGTGCTGCTTCAACATCACTGCAGCTGCTCTCCTGCCTCTCATCCTCTCCCCTCCACCACAGAACCACAACACTAGCTCCACTAGTACATAGCGGAAAAACTAACAGTCTGACAAGTGATGATGTTTTACTGTATTTTAGAAGAGCTTTGGCTATAAATGGCCACTTGTGCTAAAATCGAGTATAGACTGTTGCTGTTTCAGTGTGTGTGGATGCATGTGTGTTTGAGAGGCTTTGCTCGACCAGCTTTCCTGCAGCAAAAAGTGAGACCCAGACAAGGGGCTTTCTGTCTGAGTGCAGCTGCTGTCTCCTCGTTTATTGAGTTAGAATTTATTATTCAGCCATTTTTCTGTGTTATGTCCTCCGGAGCAGGAGAGAGAGAGAGAGAGACGGGGGCCTAGCAACAGCACAGGAGTGCGTACCCATTGGATAGTTTGATCTTCCTGAGTGGCATGGCTGTTTTTAGCACAGAGCAACAGCCTGGCTCTGTACTGGTTGCATTGATGGGAGAAAGAGGCAATCTGCTTTGTACCAAAGGCAGTGAACAAGCATTAAAGGCCACATTTGGCTGTTTGAAGCCCCTGGGGCATGTTGTTAGTTTGAGAAAGAGCTGAAGTTCGTGACAGTTGAAGGTCAAAGCAGCTTTCTTTATCAGGAGCTGCAGCAGGGCTTTAGTGCCCGCACAGTGTCAACAACCACCTCTCTACAACAGTGTTTTTATGCTCATTGTTGTTCAGGATTATTCTCTGCTGACAGCCGTTGTTTTTGGTTGACTGACTAGAAAAAACAAAGAAGCACCACCCGCCATGCCCAAAAGAGCTGCTCAACAGTATCAGTCATTCCTCCTGCTCCCTGCCCAACCCTCCCTTCTTTGTTAATTTTATGGATTTATCTGCTAATGGCCTCCCTCCTCACTGTCCCTCCCATATCTGGCATCTCTTACCCGGTCCAAACCAACCACTATTATTCCTTGTTGCTTCCCCATTAGCTCTTTCTGGTAGGTCTGTACCTGCTGCAGAGGAGGGAGGGGGGGAGCTCACCACCTACTTCTTTTTACCTTGTTAACTGGACAGCTGCTGTCACCTCACATGATTAGTATGAACTCTAGATATACTAGCGGTGTCTCTTTTGGTTTACATCACATAATTCTTTCATTATTGATTAACCTAGAGAATACTTTGTCCATTCATTTTATGGTCGTGACAGAAAATACATAAAAGTAACCAACACAAGTTCTCAGAACCAGAGATGGCGACTTTAAAATCCTCTTGTCCAAAAATCACAAATTAAACATTTAATTGAACCTGAAAATAATCTGCACATTAGTCGATAATAACAATAGTTGTCACAGATGTTGCTGCCCTATAAAACGTCATGGTGCCATCTGCAGAGTCTAGAAAATATAGAAATGGCTAAAAATGATTAATGATTAATTTTCCTTGCTCCAAACGTGTGTGGTGATCCTTTAACTTTAGATATATTACAGATCTAAAGATGTGTGTAAGTAAAAATGTGCAGTAATATCTCTCTCGTCGTTGAATGCATCGACAGCGCACTAATGTACTAACAGGGACTTTCTCCATGTGTGTGTTACTATGGCTACCAAAAGGAGATTCCGGACCAATATTCTCATCAACACCACTTTTATTGGCCTATCTCCTACCACAGATTTTGTAGCTGTTATAAACGTGTTGCTTGTGTGTCAATGTTCATTCTACCTGAGTGCAAATTGAGACATTATTATAGTCCAGCTTTTGTTTTTGAAGCCCACAATTCAAAGTACACCGTTAGGCTCATTAATAGATGCTTTTCTCTGCCTTAGATTTTGAGCAGGCTTGCTGAGCTCATGGGACTCTTATCCTCATGACTGACTCATCCCTAAACACACAGGTCACTGATGCAAAGCTTGCTCACATCTCCAGTGTAGGTGATTATTTTTCAGGCTGCTTGTGTGATTTTTGTGTTGTGTGTGAATGTGGATATAAGAGACACTGAGGTCAGTTCTCCTGCTGCTGAACATTTTAAAGTGTCCTTGTCTCAGCACCATCAGAGTCTCTGCACCATGACGTCAGTTTGTCTAGAGTCAGTTTTTATTTTCCATTTCTTTGCTGCTCTGTCAGTTGAGCAGCATGGTCATGATCGCCTAATGTGAGCTGTTGTGAGGGTGTGGTTTGATGACAGAGCATGTGGCTGACGCTCACTGGGGGAAGTTTAGCAGGTTAACAGCTCATCTGCAAGGGCAGACAGCTGCTGTCGGCCCAGGGGTTTAATGGTGACTGCGGTTCCTCCTCTGAGTCTGTGTGGACCTGCAGTGCTCCTGCAGCACCATCTTCACCTTCCCCACAGACTCTGTTTGGGATGAAGGACACTGCTTTAATGATATTCTGAGACAAAATGAATTGCTTTTAGATAAATGTCTTAAAATCTGATTTACGATTTGTCAAGAAGCCAAAAATAAGTAAAAAAGAGCATAAAGTATTACTTTTAATCAAAATTATTTGAGGTAACAGCTGCTGAATCAGGATGAGCCTGGTTGACTAAAATACTCTTGTACTTTAGAGTTAATATTAAATCACCCCTACAAAGAAACAAGGACAAACTGGACAAACAAGGAAGCTGAAGATTGCTTTTTCTGACCTCTGGGAAAATTTGATCTTAATTTTAATAAAATTAATTACTTTTTTTTAATTTAAGTTTAATATGTTTATTGACTAAATCTTCAATTTATTAATTAATGGAATAATAATTTTTAGCATTCCTTAAAAAACATTAGAGTGCATTACATTGTTCAGCTTTAATTTAGTAATTAAAATTTTAGTAATTAGAGTTGCTGTTTTGTACAGATTTATTAAGTGAATCTATTGTATTTTACAAATACTTTAATTACTTTCGTTACAGTCACACAATCTGTCTACTGTCATAGTTCAAGCTGAATGGTGCTTTGCATACAGGACAAATAGAAAAGCTGTGACTATGCACATAAGCCCAACAGCAGAGTACTGGCTGTTCAGCCAGCATGTCTCTGCGTATGCTGCATTTGTTAATGAATAGTCATGAATTGTGCTTTGTGCTCATTAGATGAGGATGTTTAACAAAGTCGTGTTACAGCAGGTATTTTTCTGAAAATAGTTACTAGGACACATTGTTCCAATCAAAAGCTAAAAGCGATGTTTGTGTGTTTTTTAAGCTGTTCTTTGTGTGAAATGTAACTTAGTATGTTTGCTCAATACTTTTAAAGATTCATACTTACTATAGATTTACTATTACTGTACTATTACTTTATGGACTAGAGACTTATATTCCAATATTTCAATACATTTGTTTGACACTTCTACAGAACGTTCACTATTTTAGATGATGTGAAAGTAAAATGCTGCCTACATCTAATCGTATTGTACATAACATGTAGTTATGTACCAGTCACAGGATTCTGGAGTATGTTCATGTACATTTTGTTAAAACATTTCAAGGCAGTTTACTTACTTTATAGCAATTTTCACCAGCTATACAGTACACAGTATTGTGCACTGAAAGGTTATAGTACAAACAGAATTTAGGATTCTCTAAATATCTGCTGATAAAATACAATAAAATAAAATATCACAGTGTTATATAGAGTGATGTTGCTGTTCTCTATTCTCCAGCTCTCTGAACTATACAAGTATATGTGCTGCAGTCAGTCTATATTTGTTTTTTCTTTTTCTGAAAAGAAAGTATTGAAGTATTGATACAGAATCTTCTGCACACAATTGTGAGAGTTGAGCATATGTTTTCATGTTTTATCTCGTTATCGTTCTGGTGTATTTACTTTCTACATGCTGCTTTGGAAAACTCAGACGTTGGCTAAAATACTAATGCACGTGTCATTTCACATTATGTTAAAAATTACTCATTAATCATGTGGATTGAAATCTACAGTTTGACTGTAACTACACGTCTACTTTTTTTTTTTCAAATTAAATGTGCAAATGTGTAATTGCTATGTTTGTTCAAAGAAACAAGATACAACTTGTGCTCCAGTTAAATCTCTATATTTCTGATTTGCTCATAGTGTTGTTGGTTCCATCAGACTGTACGTTTAATGGGATGAACACTTTCATAAAGTGGCTGCACATTTCTCATGCATTATGCAGCATTAGATCTTCTGGGGCTTCATTAGTAGTTTATTTCAGCAGAAATTATGGCAAACAGCTCTTAGACTGTTCTGAAAACATACTTTATTTTTGATGTTTAGTTTTACAAATTATACTTGATTCTATGGGTAAATTATCTGCTAAACTTAGATTGGTTGCTGCAGAAAGTTGAGCTTTTTATCACTGGTGTTAAAGGGATCTTTGTTTTCTTTGGTCTTAAGAAAAGTCCTCAGAAAAGTCCTCCGATGTAGACAGATTCACGACATGTTCATCTTTGTACTTGTTATTACATTGATGAATCCCTTTGTCCTTGTAAGTTGAAAGCATGTTCTAGTTGTTCTTATTTTAGGTAAGAAGAAATTTCTTCTGAAGAACACTTTGTGAATGAGGCCCATTATTCTCATCTCGCTATTATCTGACTGTTATCACTGTTAATCTCCCATAAGCATCACTACAAAATGTCACCCTGTCTGCCTCCTCTCAGTGTCATCTGTCCTCCCTCCTTTCCTCAGGGGCGCTGTGCACGTGAGAACTGCAAATACCTGCACCCACCTCCACACCTGAAAACCCAGCTGGAGATTAACGGGAGGAACAACCTGATCCAGCAGAAGGCCACAGCAGCCATGTTGGCTCAACAGATGCAGTTCATGCTACCTGGAGCACAGCTGCAGCCCATAGTGAGAAGCCCACACTGAAACCTTTTAATGAATGCAATGTGTGTTAAGTGTTGTCATCTATAGTCAAGATATGCTGTAGCCAACAATTGGTAGTAGTTACTCTCAATAACAGAATAGCTGTCGGTGCTCACTCTGCAAGTGCCACCAGTCACGTGTGCAGATGGAATATGCTGGCAGGAGCTGATTTTTTTTCCTTGTCTCTTACATAAAAGGAGGAAGAAGATTCTTGCCTATAATTGTCTATTATTTAAAGAGAAAAACAAGACTCACTTACTTTGCTTTCTGTTCATTTACATTGAGGATTATATTCAGAAATTCCACTAACACAAAATCTGGCCCTGAAGCAAAAACACAATATTTTCAAATAAAATTAAATGTCTTAAACAATTATTTAGTTAATGTCATATGGCATTTTAGTTTATATTTTGTTAAAACAATTCAAAATCACTTTTGTGCCACAGTAAAGAATTGTGACTGACAAGTTAAATATTTAATTTATTATCCATTATTTAGATTTTTACATTTGTATGTTTAAAGAAGTAATTGTGTTGCTCAAGATAGCTCTGCTGTAACTTCTTATTTTGTTTCTCTTGTCTCGACCATCTCTCTCTCCGTCAGACAACATTCCCAGTAACACCCTCCCTGGCAACAAGTCCCAATATGGCGTTCAGTCCATATCTGAGCCACATGGGCCCAGGCATGGGCTTGATGCCTGAGCTGCTGCCCAGTACTCCCCTGCTGGTCCCTGGGAGTCCCACCAGCCTGGCAGCCATGGGCAATGGTACCTCCACACAAAAACATGTTCGCACAGACAAGCTGGAGGTATGCAGCAAGCATTCAGTTATAGTGTTTCTATGTCTGACTGAAGTACGATGAAAGGTAAATGTTAATCAGTGCTCCCACCGGCCCTGCCAGGTTTGTCGAGAATTCCAGCGCGGTAACTGCACACGGGGAGAGAGTGACTGCCGCTATGCTCACCCCCAGGAGGCTGGCATGGTGGACTGCAGCGAAAACTCTGTCATTGTCTGCATGGACTACATTAAGGGCCGCTGTAGCAGAGACAAGTGCAAATACTTCCATCCCCCGGCTCACCTGCAGGCCAGGATCAAGGCTGCACAACACCAAGCCAGTCAAAACACCACATCTGCAGCCTTGGTGAGTCCTTTGCAACACTGTGACAGTGAAAACAAAGCTGTAAACCAGTACTTCTGAAAAGTTACACGTCAGCTTTCACTATATCTTTAGTAAAACAGTAGAAAATATGTGCTTAAGTATTGTTTACAGATGCACACAGTATCTGTCAGGGAGCTTGAAATGTGATAATGTAGTCTGAGGATTATGTTTTTCATTAATACCTGCTACTGTGCATGCGTCTGAGCCTGTATCAGTGAAAAAGTTAATCCAAGGTTTCTAAATTCTGGTATTAATTTAGCTTCTGTTGCAGAATATTATTGTTCTGTTTAGTCATTGGTTCATTTTCCAGGTATTTAATCTGAGGTAAATCTGGTTGTATAATTGAAAATGCATTCCTACATCAGCTTGGCATCATAACTACAATGTCCTGTGTGTTGGAAGTTTCTTATCCCATATTGATGTTATATTTCTACTTTGTTAAATTTAGTGAAAAGTTCTCTCGGGTATCTTCCACTGCAGCACCAGCCTCATTAGAGAATGAAATCATAGAAATCCCACTTTGCTCTTGGCCTGACCTCTGGGCTGGCCTACGTCACTTCAGCTAATCTTAGGTACTGTAGTGTCCTCTTGTGGTGATAAACAGAAACATCCTCTTCAACTGGATGGTGAGTCTAAAGATCACTTAAAAAGGACTGTGTATAACATATACGTTACACCAGATAGTACAGTTTTCTGTTCAAGGTTTAGTACCCCACAGGAGCCAGTGTTGAAAGTTAACTTCTCTTTTCCTTTCTCTGACTTTTCTCCTGGCCAGGCTCTGCCACCAGGGGCCGTGCAGCCGCTGACAAAGAGGCCGGTCATAGAGAAGAGTAACGGAGCTGCTGCCACTGTTTTCAACCCCAACATGTTCCACTACCAGCAAGCCCTGGCTAACATGCAGCTCCAGCAACAAGCCTTCATCCCCACTGGTAAGTCCCTAGACACATCACTAATGCTGAAACATTATTCATCCATTGTTAACACCTTTAGGGACCAAGTAATTGGTTGTGGATCTTCTGGAACTTTGAAAGTGCTCTGAGCAGACAAATGCAAAGTCTTTGTCTGACGAGTTAATATTGTGGGATACAGGAAGTTACAGGTGTGGTAACAGTAAAGTTTGCATGCTGTGTCTGTGCGAGGCTTGGCTACAGTGTGATAGTTCACCTTTACCGCGTCTAACGTAGAGTACTTTCGTTCATTCCACCGTCTGTTGTGTTGCTGGCATTTGATTCACTGATGCTTGATGTTTGATGAAGAGTTGTTGAAGCCATAAAATGTGACAAACACACACTTTTTGTCGTTGTTCGGTGCTCAAACAGAAAGTGCATCCATCCATTTACATTAAATATGGGGTTTTGTGCAATTTATTGATCTAATAATACTGATCAGAGCTTTGATGTCTGTCTGTCATCTTCTGTGCTCTTATCCTTTACTCATGAAGACTTTTCCTTTTGTGTCTTTGTGTGTTGGCAGTCATGTGCTGATCTGTGACAGCCTCGATGTGTCTTGTGTTGCCTGCGTTGGCCTGAACCTGTTGACTTGCCTTTACCTGCTGTTGCCTGTTTCATCGTTCTTCTTGTTTTCCTCTTGTTTTCCTGTCCTTTTCACCTACTTTCATCCTTGTTTTTATCACGTTTCTATATGTTATTTGACAGGATTTGATCTGTGCATGTTGGTGACTGAGCTGTTGGTGACTTTACTGAAGTGTTGGTTAATGCCAACAATGTTCCAGAGCTGGAGTTTGTTAGGATTTCATTGATTTGTTTTAGTAACTAATTCTCTTGAAGAAATTTGCCAGTTTTTGTACATGCATCACAGTGTTTTCATATTTAATATAACTGTTGATGCATTTAGAGTATTTTTTGAGACAGTTGGGGGAGGTGTGGGGAGAGAGACTTGAGGAAAAATGGAATGAGATTCTGTCTAATTCTGATATGGTGTAAGCCTAAAACGGTTATTGTACATGCCACGTAAGCGCAGCGTCCCCTCTCCGAGCCTGGCTCCGAACCTCTCTCTCTCTCTCCCCATGTTTCCTGTCTGCCTCTCTGTCAATCTATCAAATAGATGGTTAAAAAGAGGTTAAGTTGAGTTTTCATTATAGTCATTACAACAAACATTGTCATAAATTGTCCTTGGTGAGCTCACAATGCAACATGACAGATACAGCAATATTCAACACAGCATACTACTAAAACCTATACTAAAACCGCATATGTGAGAATATTGCAATTCAGACGTTAAACAGATGAAATGATAGACATAAAATCTGAAGGCCTTTATCTTTTTTATTTCACCACGTGTCATCACATAACAACTCTTGCTTTATTTAAGCATTAATTCATTTCACGTCTGTGTGAGCATGTTGTGGTGTGCGTACGTGTGTGTATCAATTCAATTTTAATTTCAATTCAGTTGTATTTATATAGCGCCAAATCACAAAAGAATTATCTCAAGGCACTTTACAATTAGATAAGAGTATATAATCATACAGAGAGAAAACCCAACAATCGCTTCCGAGCAAGTATTGAATATCGTATGTGTGCACTTGTAGCCCGCTAAGGTCTAGTCCAGGGAAGCAGGATGAAGGCCAGCAGCTGATGTTCATGCTGTGAGCCTTCCTCCGGTTTCTTGTAGGCTTAATGAAAACCTATCCCCGCTGGCAGCGAAGGGCCACTTGGAAAGTGGGGAGTGGAGCATCTGCAGGCAAATGCCCGGCCACTTCCTGTCAGTGTCCAGACTTACTGGTCTGGGACACCCCTATAGGTTATCACTGCTTAGACCCCACATCTACCAGCCCTCTTTAAACCTCCCAGAAACTAAGTCAAGAATAGTGTTTTTTAATTTTTTTGTAGTGTACTAAAGACTATCAGAATAATATAGATAATATTTACTATTTACTCATGTTTATTTCACTGTTTATTTAAGTCTATTCCAGCGGTGGATAACCGTGGTCCCTGAGAGACACTGCCCTGCTTGTTTTTCCAGCCTCTGGGTGAACCACATTTGGAAAAATAATTCCACTGCGAAATCAGAAAGAACAGAGGAGACAAATAAAGGAAACATGATGTCTTGTGTGGTGCTGTTGGCAGGAAAAGAGAACATATTGAAACCTCTGTGATTGTAGTGCAGCTTTGGAATTTTTTTCCCAGACTTTTATGCTGTTGTATGGGTCTAACTTCAAAAACAGCAGATCCTGCATTTCCGGTAATGTGCTTGTAGTCTTAACTCTTGGGCACTGTGGCAACTCCCAGAAACACGTCACACAAGTACATCTGACACAATAACAAAATAAATAAATTAGATTTTATCTTCCAATAAATCAACAGTAGAACGATTATCAGCTTACAAGACTATTTCTAAAGAAGAGATAAACTGCTGTCACATTATAGCTGTGACATTATTTTTTTCTCTAACGAATCATTTGCTCCCCCCATACACATTTTCCGTCCGTTAAATACAATTATCAGATGCAGTCTGATTACATTGTATGACTGTGTATTGCTTTGTTTGTTGGTGAACAATGTATTTTGTTTTGTAACTGGCTAATTAAATAAACTATTTTCTTTATCTCTTGTTTTGTTTGCATGTGTCTTGATACGTCATCCTGGCAATATCACTTGACTTGTGCCATGACTTTTGATCCTACACATTTTGCCATGGTAACCATATCATTCCTGTTCCCCCTCCTCCCCGCCCATATCCTCATCCTCTGTCTTTTGTCTTACTCGCCTGAATAAAAGTTCCCATGATGCACGGTGCCACCACCTCCACTGTTTCGTCGGCCTCGACCACAGTCACCAATGTTCCTTTCGCTGAATCTGCTGCCACGAATCAGGTTTGCTCTCTCATTTCAGTTCTCTTTTATTTTAGCTCAGTAGATTCTGAGTCATGTCCATAGTTTTTCATCAGGTTACAGAAACGCCTGCCTGTAGTGTCACTTGTGTCATGTCCACATTTCATCTGTCTTCACTTTTCTGTCTGTTGTGATGTGAGCAAATGGAATTTTATTTTTAGACTAATCTTAAAATAGGAAACAGTTTTAATCTATAGTATATAACTTTATCAGTATCGATGTTCACTTATATAAAAGAACAACAAAGACAACAAAAGAAAAACATGCAGTGAGACCACATCAGTATACAAGTGGTTTGTTGTAGTTTATGCTTCTCTTTTTTTATTGTCTTGGTTTCTGGATGCAGTCAAATAAGCTGAAATATGAGCTTTTCCTGCAGTTTAGCAGGCAATGATTGCTGCTGTTTTTTTTTTTTACATTATGACAATTTTCACAGCTCCGTGATATATTCCAGTAAAAATAAAGCATCATTTTTGTTTATGTCGATATTTCTGTTATCACATTATTTCACTATGTTCGCTTACACTATCTTACTGCAAATGACCTGAGAGCCACAGAAAGAAAAATAGTCTCATCTGAGTTTTTACAGTTACTACATCACTAATCCAAATGTTGCGAAGAGTGCAAAGTTGTTTTACATTTTTTATTTATTACATTTACGTTTTTTTACAACGTTAATGTCCAGAGTAAAGAAGGAAAATATGGAGAAGTCTGAATTCTCTTAATCTGACATTTGTTTGATGGTCAAAGTTGGTAAAAAATAAAGTGTTGATCAGTGGCAGCTTTACAGTGATGACATTAAGTAGCCATGAAACCATCATCGGGGTTAACATAAACACTGGTTGTTTGTTTAGACTGAAATGTAAGAATCTGGGAAATACTGGTAACTAACGATATCTAACAAAATAATCTCCTACTGAAGGTTATTGCGAGGTGTTTGTGTCAGTAGGAATTCATTGCTCCTCCTCCCTCCCTGCCTTCTCTCTCTTCCAGTAGACCCGTCAGAGCTTGTGACATCTGATCCAGTGGAGCTCCAGTGCATTCCCATGGAAACTCATTTCTGTCCCATCCCCAAACTGCTGGTCGCAGCTCCAGTGTCACTAAACTCAGTAAGCCTTTCCCGAAATCCCAGTTAAAGTCCCTGAAACCTGCGCAGTACCAGGGCAATCATCTTTGTGAATGCAGCAAACATGTGCCTCACCTTCAGTGCACACTGACTGAGTGGAAATGTAATGAAACGTATTATGAGATATGATGAAAGAAAAAAGCTGCAGTGATTGATGCAATACAAGCCTGGACATATTACTGCAGCTGCCCTGATGCATACTGACTTGATCAGGCTGAGCAATAGAGCTCTCTTGTTCTTTACAGCCATACATGCCCACACCTTAAAAGTGCAGCAGATGTGCACACACACACATTTAAATGACTAAAATGCCCTTTATGGGTTGGAGCCATCACATGAGGTGACCCAACATATTTGACTGTTCCTAAGTCAGAAACTCAGAAAAGTTTATTGTGGAAATATAGACCATTCACGCGGCAAACGGACCTGCCACTTGTCTACAACTATTATGTGTTGTTAAAATTAAAGAGTGTTCTATATCATGTCATGTTTACGTTTCAAGATGGCGACAAAACTAACATTTTATACCATGTGTACCATTCAGTTAGTTCTCATGGTCTCATCTTGCCATTTGTTTGTGCCTTTGATTTATCTGCTTAGCTGCAGAGGAGACTTATTTCCCCAAAATAATTAAAAAATAACACTTAACAGCATACATAGAAATCAATTAAAAGCAATATCTGTTACAAAAATACTGTGCATTAACCTATAGTTCCTAATGTGATCACCACCTTATATCTTACACACTTAATCATACCTAGATAACACATTAAGTATGATTATAATCCGTTTTTGTAGCTATCTGATAATAGCAGCACATGATACTTTACATTTCATAGAATTCAACAACCTTATACAAAGCTAGAAATTAAGAAAGATACATACAGTTATGATACAAATGGGCTGAATTATAAGTATGGCTCTTAATTTCTTGATTTAAAAAACAAACTGCCTTAAAGCAGGTGAGGTTTTATCGATCGAAACTGTTTAAATAATGAATTATAGTGGCAAGAAACAATTTTCAGTCTCATGGTTTTCTGCATGAAATGTGATCTGATCTTCGCCAAAACTATCAGCAAACACAATCTTTCTAAACTGATAAAACACAAACAGTCATGTCCTTTCATGTCTTTATTAAACACACCCATTAAACATAGAAAGTGATGGTGGAAAATGTAAGTGAAAGAGTTTAGAAAACAGGCTGAACCACTTTTGGCAGCAGAAACCTCAAACAAACACTTCCTGTAGCTGTAGATTAGACCTGCACAATGTTTAAGAGGAAGTCTGGACCATTCTTCCTCACAGAAATCCTTCAGCTCTGACATATTCTTAGGATGTCTAATGTGAACGGGTCTCTTGAGATTATTTCACAGCATCTCAACTGGGCTGAAGTCTCTGACTGGGCCACTCCAAAAGGGGGATTTTGTGTCTCAGAAGTCATCCTGTAGTAGTAGTGGCACTGTACAAATAAAGTTGAATTGAATTGAATTGAACTGTATTGTCCACAAGCTGAAGCTCAGAGGATGGTGGATGATGCAGAAAATCAATGAACCTAAACATTAATGTAAATCTACTACAGAATGACTTCAGAGACATAAAATCCATGTCGCAGCCAGTCCAAGCCCAGACCTCAGATGCTGTGGGATGACCTTGAAAGACCCGTTCACATTAGACGTCCTGAGAATATGTCTGAGCTGAATTAGTTCTGTGAGGAAGAAGTTCCTCTTTAACATTGTGCAGGTCTAATCTGCAGTTATAGGAAACGCACACTTTCCCCACCATCACTTTATATGTTTAATGGGTGTGTTTAATAAAGACATGAATGATCATGACTGTGTTTTATCAGCTTAGAAATATTGTGATCATTTGTGATATTGGTGAAGATCAGATTGCTTCTCAGCTTCTTCTCAACTTAGGCAGAAAACCAGGAAGTTGCAAACCGCTCACTTACTTTCCCTTTGCACTGTAATTAATAATAATAATAATTGAAACTTTATTGATCCCCTTGGGGGATTTCTTTGTGGACAGGCTGCCCCCTTAGGTGCGAAGGGATCAGGGTTCAGTGTCTTTTCCGGGGACACTTCGACATGTGGCCAGGAATCAAGGGGAACTGGGAAGAGAATCGCCAACTCTGGGGTTCATAGACAATTACCGACTGCCCTATGTACTGTGCCACTGTCGCCCCTAAATTGAGTTGTGATGTCAGATCAGTGATTGTTGGTATTTTTGATGAGTAATTCTCTAATGACTGAAGGCAGGAAACCAATAACAATTTAGAGGTGCAGTCAGGTTCCCGAGTTATTACAGTGATTACTGTTGGTGTCAGTCACAAACCCACGTTTTCTCTATTTAACCTGCCTGAAATCACAACAAAATGGTATATGTTAGGGTTAAATGTAAGAGTACAGACTTTTATTATTTTAATTGGCACTTTTAAAACCCCTGATGTCAGAGATGTCGTGCCTAAAGTCAGTGGTGGTGTATGCAAGGAGCTGCTCCATTTAATGCAATACTCAAATAATTCCTCTAAATAAATATCTCCTTCTCAAATGCAGAGATGTATTTTTAAATGGCAGTTTGTCTCCTTGTAATTGTCTCCTTTCATGCAGCTTTTGGATTGAATAAGTGGCACAAATGTTTGTGTTTCATGGTTCTTCAGGGAGAAAGCTCAGAACTTGAAAATGTCCTGTTTGACTTTAAAATGTGTTGTATTTTCTACTGATGTTTCCTTTTCATCAGAAGTCATTAACTTCAGCCACATTTTTCATAGCCAGAGCTGACTTGTGACAATGTCAGGAGATGGAGGAATAAATCTCCCGTTTGATGTCTGTTGGTGACAAACCTGTGGAACGTTTGGTTCTCAAATGTCTGTAAGGAATTGCTTTTTAGGTGTGTAAAATTGAACGGAAAGTGGACTGAAATCACTTTTATCCAAATTCAAATGTGCCTCTTTCACGTCTCCTCAAACCACCACTATCAAAACACTGTACGGACAGACCAGTGCTCAAAGATAGATATGTTATTTGGTATTAAAATAGTAAATCACGTTTGTACTAGTTTCTTCTCTGAGACAGCTGTGCTGTCTAACTGTTATTGTAAAGAATTAAATCAGTGAGTCGTGTGCATACTTAAATGTGTTGAAAGACACAATGAATCACGTAACTGATTAGTTGTAAATGCTGCAGATATTACGTTTCCCACTGAACGTTATTCATTTAAATAATCTTATTGTGTCGTGAATGTATCTAATGCAAAAACTATACACATGACCTAAAAGACAGGCATGTTGAAATGTAATGATTCACTATATATAGGCTATTTCTGAGTTCACATGGGTTCCATGCTGATACGGTTGTTAAAGTTAAAGTTTGTGTATTGTTATATAGATTTATATTTGATGTTAGTGGGTGGTGTGATTGCTTTTAGAAATATCTTTCACTCTCAGAAAAGGTAAAGCAGATTTGTACTTTTTGAGGTACAATCGTACAGTGTACAGGTGCAGTTTTTGTACCCCAAACTTTGAAAGTACCCAAAGTGCTCAAAATGGACAGTGGATAAAAATGGGCAAAATTATTTCACGTGTTTTTTTTGTTTGTTTTGTTTTTTTTTACATGAAACGTTCTCCCCTTTACTGCAGTCCCTGTTTCTGCTAGTTTCCACTCTTTTGGGGAGGCTAAACAAAAGAAACCATGTAGACAGACCATCCATAGAGGAGTAATCCCTCACTGGCTTCCCACTCATTAACACTGTGTGTGTAACTGTGTTCAATGGGGTCTGGCCACTTTATGCTTTGTTGATTTGTCGCTTGATTTGTTATAAATGTGCCACCTAAAGGGTACATGCACACTAAATTTCTGCCTGGTCCATTCCAAAGAGAGTGTTAAAAAATGTGAGCAGAGCAGCGGTTGTTCATGGGGGAGAGGGTTATGTGACAGCCAGACGCAGACATATCCACAGCATAGAGGATGTCAGGTAATAACAGGAAGTTATTGTTTGTCCTCTTTTGATCTAACACTGTGATCTACAGAAATGAGTCAATATACAAAAAAAACTGTCACCACAATCGTCATCACACAAGCAGGCCGTGGAGTCTTGTCCGTGTCGTCGTGATTAGAGAAGTGCCAGAGGATTTGGCTGAACTAACCTTTCAAATCCAAACTGACCAAAAGTGTTTTTGATGAAAAATTCTGTTTTAGGAACAACTTCAATTTCGAAAAATGACATATACAGTACAAGAAAATCATTTAGACCTATACATTTTTTTTATAACAGGTGAGAAGATGTGTTTGTGTTAAACATGAAGCGAGTTGTCAGTCGTCAACTCTAAAAAAAGAAAGCAAACAACAATATTTCCTAAACTGCTGAGAATTTTGTTCAAAGCATCCTTTACTTTCCATCTATACACGTTGCCTGCTATATCATTTAAATAACATAGTTTTTGCCCGATTCTCTTTAATGCCAGACGTGAAGAATTCCTCCCCCACTCAGTGAAACTGATAATGAGAACGTCCAGTTTGTCTAAATCTTACAGCTTTGAAACACTA
The DNA here is from genome assembly GCA_032353495.1 of Ctenopoma kingsleyae. NCBI lineage: Eukaryota > Metazoa > Chordata > Actinopteri > Anabantiformes > Anabantidae > Ctenopoma > Ctenopoma kingsleyae. The sequence goes on from JAUBNQ010000002.1 coordinate 13,929,946, forward strand.
GCTTTGTCCCCTTCCCTCCAGTCTTCATCACCTCTCCCATCACGTCATTATGCCTTCACTAACTCTTGTCCAGCTGGAAAAAAAAACAGAGTACTTGATTAATAAATTGTGCCTGTTGAAGGCATTTGAATTTTTCAGTACATTTATGTCTGTATCGATGGTTAGGGGAACTGCTCTCTTTACCTCTTTACCTTTCTCATTCTCTTGTACCTGTTTTCCTTTGGGCCTTACTGCATTTTTCCCATACACTCATGAATCATAACTCTGGAATATGCCAAGTGCTCTGATCACTGTGTCCAGTGACCAGATCCTTTAGCATGTGGACAGCTGATTCGGCCCTGAGTGTACCTCTGTTTCCCTGGGCACAAACAAAGGGCCTTACTTCTCAGTCACTGTATAAAGATGTGATATCTGTGTATGAAAATAACGTGTCAATAGTAAGTTGTTTTTTTTTTTCTTATCTGACATAAAAAACACAGCATGGAAATAAAGAAACTCATTTATAAATAGTTAATAGTTTGTGTAGACCAACAAGATAAAAGATATAACATGAAAATCATTTGTATACAATGATGGAGTCATTGTTAATCGTAATAGTTGCTGTTGCTATGGCAACAAAATGACAACATGGCTACCTTTCTATTATCCTAATTGTGATTTTTTTTTCACATTAATTCAAATAACAAACACTAACTTATTGAAAAGGGAATGTCTAAATAGTTTGTCCTGTTTCTGCGATGTGATTAAATATTTTATAAGAAAAACTTAAGTCCTCGTAAAATCCAAAGGTCCTTAGGGGAGATCAGGTGTTTATTTTGTTTTGTTTATTTGACTGTAATTCTTATTTGTTCCTGTACATGATGTTTTTGAGAAATACGAATGGGCTTTTAAAGCAAACACCTGCCTGTCAATGAGGTAAAGAGGCTTCTGGACCAATTGAAAGATCTTCATCTTTTTCTGTAAAAATCAAACTAGTCAATAATCCTCACTGTTCACCTCCTGCCCTGCAGACTGGATGACGCTCGCTGAGTGTTTTCAGTGTGGAGGTGTGAGTTTTGTTTCATTTTTGAGCCAGAACGTGGTCCAGAAGTCTCTTCCTGCCCAGCTGTGCTGGGTGATGTCGATCCTTACTGAAGTGTATACGAATGTGTGATGTTCACCTTGTTTGCACTTATGTACATAACTTTGTCAAAATACTCAAAATTTATTTTGAATAAATATAGATAAAATAATTGATTCAAAATCACATCAATGTATTGTTAATGATATGTCTATCATTTTATCACAGTAAAACTGCTCTGAGGGATCCATCCTTTGTTTCTTTGTTTGCTAGAGTCCTCTGACATTGCCTAGATGTTTGCTTTTAAAAAGCTTATTTTCTTGCTTTCTTGGTTGGCTCCCTAATATCAGACCCTGACACAAGACAACAGAGGTGGAGTATAAGAAACAGTCTGCAATATATGTAATGAACTGTAACTAACCTTGTCCTTTAATGCTAATCATGAATACACAAATGAAGGTGCAGTTTCTCTCTCTAGTAATGCACCAAAATAAAGCACAGAGCAACTCCACCTGTAGGCTGAGAAACAGGCAGGGACATGCAGCAGATTTAAAAATCAGACTGTGGAGACATGTGGTCACAGGGTCTTTAATTCACTTTAATTTCTGTCATTTTGTGAAACTGATTTTTCCCCTCCCTTCTTGTCATTATCCAAAACAACAGAAAAATCTGAATTCTCCTCAGGATTTTATAAAAAATTGCAAACAACACTCTTAAACGGCCCTGTTCCTGCAGATTTGGACATACAATGCTCTTCAATTGCTCTTGGAGCCAGCGATTTTGTTGCCATGGCACTTGTCCTAGTGGCGGATTGACTGAGTCATCCCGGTGAATCGGTTCACAGCCCTCTGATTGTTGAATATTGACTTTAAAGCATTTGTGCACAGAGATGTCTGTAGGACATGTACCCAAAACTCACCAAAGCTTGTCTGCTGTGACTCACCAGCTCCCATCATCACTGCTGATGTACAATATGGGGAAAACATGGAGTCGTTTTAACATGAGAACATGATTTGTTTGACTTATTTATTCATATGATATCATTATTTTTAAACAGTTGAGTTGAATTGTGCCTTTATCAAACAAGAGGTGTTTTTTTTTCTTTACATTCTACTTTTTAAAACAGCAGGTGGTGAGCGTGTGTAAAATGTATTCCTTCTTTTAAACCCTTTGTTGGTGAGTTGTTGATTATGTTGGGTACAGCCGCAGACTGAATGGCCACGTGGTGATGAGGGCCAAAGACTGTTTGAGGACTAAGCCATATGAAAAACTCCCTCTGACACTCCAGGACAGACTTGAAAGTGACTGCTGATTCTTCGTCACCTATGGTTTCACTCTGTTTTCTGCTTGTGGTGCTTGTATGTGCTGCTGTGCTACATGCCAATTTATTTTGCAGTGTATAGCTATTAAGAGTAAGTTACTGTGCCTATGATGAGTTCTGCAGTTTCTGTTTGACCTTTAATTAAACACATGATTATGAACCTCTTGTAGTGTATTTATGTTTTTATGTCACTTTTAAAGAGAGTCCTGAACAGTGTTTTTCTACCTGTGTTTAACACAATATTTGGTTCAGAGTTTTAAGTCTGTAACACTTGTATAACCACACTCACCTGTCTAGATGTTACATCATTAGCATTATACGGAAACTATTTCTGTTGGTCAAATAGAAATATTTGAAAATAAAGACCTTTTCTGAAATCTAAATTAATAATACACAATTTACCTGAAAGAAAAGTCTTGAAATATGATAACTGTAGTGTTTTTACTATATTGTGTTTACATACAATGCTGAAAAATCTGTTAGTAATTAAGTGATAATGTAGCATTATTTCCTGTTTAAAGACCATTAGTCAGTCAATTAGTCTGAAACATTAACAGGAAATATTTATAGATACCACCACTGCTCTACGTAGAAACATTAGGCAGCACCAAGAATGTGTATTTATCTATAAAAAAAAACTTTGACGTGATTGAGAAAATGTATAAAATCATAAAAGTGTAATAAACAAAAACATTAAAAGGACATTAAACTATGTATTAAAAAGAATTTGCTTCTGCAGTGTTTTATAACCTATTCATGATTTAATTACCAATACTCACAAAAATCATCTATGTTTTTTCAGATTGTACATGTAAGTATTACTCTCTGCTTTAAGAAGAGTAAATTAGTTTGGAAGATTAACTGGTAATTTTGTGTTTTAGTTGGAATATTGGAAACTTTAAAACCTTAGTACTACAAATATGTGAATCAGAGTATCATCAAAGCCAATAAGGCTGACAGAAATAATGTTTTTGCAGAATTTCTTCTAACCACCGCTATGCAGCTAAATATGTAGGTACTGCATGTGTTTACTTGCTGATTTCTGCAGTAATTAATCAAGTACTGACTTTGTAGGTTAATGAAATATTTGCCCATGTCACAATTATTGTTTAACTATTTCTTTTTTTAAGTTCATGGAATAAAAACTAACAGTACATTAACCTTTGAATAAAGTATTGTATTTTAATGTCTGTTTGCTGCAGTTGTTGAATTTAAATCTTCAACAAAACATGTGATTTACCCACCCAGTGTTTTCGCATACTTGTTACAGCGATGTGAGAAAACAATGTTTCAAAGATTAGTTGAAGTAATTTATTTAATTAAACTGCTAAATTAGGTACATAACAGAACCTTAAATAACATGGGGTGTGTAAGCCACTGGTGTCAGAAGTGTGGTGCAGGGTGACAGGTATGTGAGCATGTTAGGTGCAGGAACTTATACCTCCACATAATCAAAGGGTATGCTTGTGAAGAGAGAGAGTGTGAAGGTGCAAGAAAGGCTAGACTTAAATACTGAACTCTGGGCCAGAACAAACAGTGAAATGAAAAACATGAACACTGCTGAACAGTATATGTATATATGTACAGTATAAACAATATATGTACAGTATAAATAGTGATGATTTGTTCAGGACAAGGATAAGAGACATATCCTGCCATTAGCCAAGCAGGAACCTGAAAACGTGTCTGATTTTTAAGATGTTTCAAGTTGAAAATTTACTAAATAATTAATCAATTATCAAAATAGTTGCAAATATGTTTACTAATTTATTAACTAATAATTTCAACTGTAAATTCTTAGCATAACTGGTTAGATTGGTGGATGGAGAGGAAACTAATATGCAGGATGTTTGCTTTGCAGTAACTAAAGCGATCATGCAGAATATGAGTCAAACCAAAATCCCAAAATATTTACTTTCCACAGAAAATAGAAACTCACCATGTTCTGCACCTTTAGAAAAACTGAAATCAGTGCAATGGTGAAGTTATGGAACTGAAAATATTGCGATAGATAGAGTGTCACTACTGCTGCTGCTTCTAAATACAAATATACCCTCATTACATCTAATAACATTCTCTTTTTTTGCAGTGTGTAAAACAAAAAAAAAAAGCATGTCAATGTTTTCTTTCATCAGGAAATGACGCAAATGGCACAAATATGGTCACTTCAGAAAGTACTTAGACCCGTTCACTTTGCAGTGTTGTCGATTTAATTTTTAACTGGTCAAAACTGCCATTTTTGTCCATCAGAACAAACAGTGCAATGAAAAACATGAACGCTGCTGAACAGTAACAGCAGGGGTCGCTATTAAATACTGACTCAGTAGGATGCCCAAACATTTGCACATTACACAATTACTGTTTAATTTCTTGCTTTTTATTTTTTAAGTTTATTAAATAAATAAAAAAAACTGGACATTAACATTTGAAGACAATTTTCATTACAATGTCTGTTTGCTACTTTCATGCCCACGGTGCTCAAATATTTGATACAGCTGTACTATATCCCTGATCGCAGCACCAAGTTTTTTTTCCAGTATTTTCACTGTATAGAAGATGATACTGTACTACACATCAGTCTGCAGCACAGGCAAAGTTCTTCCAGTACTTACGACTGTATTAGTGACAACATAACTGTACCACACGTCTGTTTGCAGGGCTCAAAGGGGGCTTTTATTCTGAAAGGATTTCCGCCGGATGTCTGGTTGCCGTTACCGGAAACCAGGTCGCGAGCTTCAGGAAATCAGTTGGAGGAAAAAAGCTTTTCTTTTTGTAATCAAACCTGCTCAGCACGGAGTAAAATGTATAATACACTAGCTAAAAACCGTCGCCAATGGGCCCTCGGACTATAATATCAAATCTACTGTTTGCCCATCGATAACACGTCCGGGTGCCGAGGCACCGGGCCGGAACCAGAACCAGGCCCAGACGGACGGACATAACCGGTGCTGTGGTTTGCGATACCGGCGGGGTGGAGTGTGTGTGTACGTAGCGGATTTGACAAGCTACTCGTAGGGAGTGGGTAATGTTTATCTCCCTGACTTGATGTCGGTTGCTGAACAGCAAGTTCCCCGGTACTTGTGGTTCGTCAGATCGGATGTGAAGGCTCTAAGCTCGGGCATGGGACAGACGAGAGCTAGCTCTGCTGCTAGCTAACACCGGAGTTGACCGACACCAAGTTTTACTCGTTAAAAGTCACGAAAGCTATACGGCGTTAGAAAAACGGCAATTATGAGCGATAGACTCGTGTTTATGTGAATAAATAGGGATTATTTTACATCGCCTTACACTTGTCAGTCCACTTATTAGCTCGTTTTAAGGCCTGATAAATGTTTCTGGAGCGAGTATAGCACGGTAGCTAAGTAGTTAGCTGCTAAGTTAGCTTGCCTCGACCGCCCCGATGAAAGAGTACAAAGTTGTCGTGCTGGGAAGCGGCGGCGTCGGTAAGTCCGCGCTCACAGTCCAGTTTGTCACCGGCACCTTCATCGAAAAATACGACCCGACCATCGAGGACTTCTACCGCAAGGAGATCGAGGTTGACTCGTCGCCTTCCGTGCTTGAGATCCTGGACACGGCGGGTACCGAGCAATTCGCCTCCATGAGAGATCTTTACATAAAGAACGGACAGGGCTTCATACTGGTCTACAGCCTGGTCAACCAGCAGTCTTTCCAGGTACCTGAGGTGCACGCACCACACACCTGAAAACACGTGGGAACTGGTCGTAGCTACAGGTCAGGGCTTTTGGTAACTGTGTTGGGTGTGATTCATACCAAGCCTGCAGTGAATGCTGCTAATCAGTCCAAATTCAAGTTAATTATTCAAAGTCCGATTAATATGGTCAAAATATAGAAGTTTAATAAATCCAGTGACTCTGTGCCTTCACCTAACGATATGTGTTTTTATTATCAATTAATCTTCCAGTTGAAATGTTGAAAATGTCAACCTCACAAAATCCACCTTGATGGCTTCGAACGTCAAGACCCAGACAACTTTATTAGATCATATTCATTTCATCTCTGTTGTCACTGTGCAGTGTACATGGGCAACGAAGAGCAGTTAGTGCCTAACTGCAACGAGAATGTGCGGGTATGAGTAGGTAATATGTCATAAATGGTGCCAATTACAGCAAATACACATTTGCTGTATAAACATAAGTACTGTTTATACACAATTATTTATACACAGAACTGTAGTGGATCAAATGAAAGTATAGAGAGGTGTATGTGTATTATTATATGTACAGTATAAACAATATATGTACAGTATAAATAGTGATGATTTGTTCAGGACAAGGATAAGAGACATATCCTGCCATTAGCCATGCAGGAACCTGGAAATGTGTCTGATTTTTAAGATGTTTCAAGTTGAAAATTTACAAAACAATCAATTATCAAAATAGTTGCAAATATGTTTATGTTGGTTTACTAATTTATTAACTAATAATTTCAACTAAATTCTTAGCATAACTGGTATGCTGCAAAGATTGGTGGATGGAGAGGAAACTGATATGCAGCTTTGTGATAATGAGATAAACAGTGTCAAATATTTGTTGTTTCTAGCTTGTCAAATGTTAGCTGCAGTCTTATGCAGGATGTTTGCTTTGCAGTAACTAAAGCAATCATGCAGAATGAGTCAAACCAAAATCCCAAAATATTTCATTTCCACAGAAACTAGAAACTCACCATGTTCTGCAACTTTAAAAAAACTGAAATCAGTGCAATGGTGAAGCTATACAATTGAAAATATTGCGATAGATACAGTGTCACTACTGCTGCTGCTTCTAAATACAAATACAAATATACCTTCATTACATATACTAATATTCTCTCTTTTTTTGCAGTGTGTAAAACAAAAAAAAGTATGTCAATGTTTTCTTTTATCAGCAAATGGCACAAATATGGTGACTTCAGAAAGTACATAGACCCGTTCACTTCAGTGTTCGTTTAATTTTTAACTGGTCTAATTTTTGTCCATGGGTCTGCACATAGCTTCCTATGATGACAAAGAGAGAAAAAGCTTTTTCATAAATTCCTTGCATCTTTATTAAAAAGTTTTAAAAAGGTTTACAGGATGCAAAGGTGCACAAGATTAGAAAGTGGTAATTTTGTGATATCTCCTTTAACTACTAGTAGAACTAATGGAGTAAGATAAGTAGGGATAATGCCTGGATTGCTGAGCCGCCATAGCATTCAGAAGAAACTGTTATTCAAGCCACAACAGCTTAGCTAGAGCAGATGTTTATATGAGGTTGAGTGAAGACACTGAGTATTTACTTTCTGCTTGGACAAGAGTAAAACAGTTTTAAGTATGTTTGGTCAAAGACAAGGTAGACAAGATGGGTCAGAGCTAGAGAATGTTCTGTTGTGGGGGCCAAAGAAGATTCATGTTAAACGGTACTGCTGTCATTTAACATGAATATTCAGCTTCTTTTGCGATGCTCACTCAACATTTGGCACATTTAACTGTGTTAAGTGTCCATCAACATAAACAGTTGTCTTAATGTTTTCTAGCTGTGAGTTATTCTGCTTTTTCTTTTAGCAATACCTTCGTGTAATATGTTGTATGCAAACACCTTTCGCTTATGCTATTTTTATTATTCTACTATTTAACGGAGGATATGATATATGGCATAAAACTGGGGCACTACTATTGTGTCGTGTTTATTTTTGTCCCTTGCAGATAGCCTGGTGGTTTTCATGACGAGCTACACTCTAATGCTCTCCTCTCTTTGTCTTTCAGGACATCAGACCCATGCGAGACCAAATAGTGCGAGTGAAGCGCTTTGAGAAAGTGCCACTGATCCTGGTTGGGAACAAAGTCGACCTGGAGTCTGAGCGTGAAGTTGCTGGGTCAGATGGACGAGCTCTGGCTCAAGAGTGGGGTTGCCCCTTTATTGAAACTTCAGCCAAGAGCAAGACCATGGTGGATGAGCTGTTTGCAGAGATTGTCCGACAGATGAATTATTCCACACTGCCAGAGAAGCAGGAACAATGCTGCACAGCCTGTGTGGTTCAGTGAGGAAGAGGTACGAGCACTGCTCTTTCTGTCCTCTTTAGTGAGGTTGCATTCATATTTACGAACACAGCACAGTTGGTCATTCCCTAATTTTACAGGATGTGATAAAATGTCCCTGCAGTTTCTGTGTAAAAATGTTTCAGAAGCTGAGGAGAGATGTGACACATGGATGACTGTGTGGCGTTTCAGTGCAGTATGAGGGAGAGGAGAGATTGGGGTGGAAGTGAGAAAGATGAGTGGGTGGTGCTGCTCGGCATAAACCGTTGGTTTAGCTTGTTATCATAAGATCGCAGAAAGTATGTGGCATGAAGAACAAAACTGTCTGAGTAGCACAGGGCCAGGAGGAAAACGACTCTGACGAGCAGAGATTAATGAAGCAGACAGTCCTGTGAGCTGCACCACAGAAAGAGGAAAATGTAACATCCTGAAGAAGAAATTGTTCCAAAACAGGAAGTTCACTTTAGTTTATGTGAGAGATGTTGCCAGTGATGTGTGCCAGCACAGATGCTCTTTTAAACCTGTTTTATTAATCCTTTGTGTTGTATCTTTGTCTGTTTTTTTTTTTTTAATAGACGCATCATTTTCTGGATCACCACAATCATTGTGATGAACCTGGGACAACCTGACTTTGACCCTGCTGACAAAAACTTGCCGCAGCTGGTAAAGGTTCTCTTTGCCGTGGTTTCTGTCTGTCTGTCACAGAACATCTGACAGGAAAGACGTCAGTCTTATTTTTGATATCATAACTGTTAGAAGACATTTCTGCTGCAACCTTAACGGCCTTTGCATTGACCCGAGATGGGGTCAGACAGACGGACTTGTAAGAATGGCCATCTGTTTTTTTCTTTTAGTCGGACGTATCTCTGAAATAATAAGCAGGAGTGTTTGTGAGGCTGCAGCTTCTTTTAAAGCTGCTTTGATCACTATCATATACTTTATTATTACTTGTATTATGTCAAGTTTGGAATTAGTATTTCCTTATTTTTGAAACATTTTGACTTTTAAGCATGTGTACTTGGATCAGTTTGCTGCTCAGTTATACTGCTTGCTTTATTTTAAAATATTCTGACACTGACTACAGCAGGATGAACTATGACTGGACGTTCACTTCATCTACCAGTCCACTCTAGTGTTCTGCAGTTCAAGAATTTACCATTTTTATTATTGCAGTAGTCTGAAGCAGCTAAACCTGTCTGAAAACATGCATGCTCAAAATTGAGAATGTTTTACTAAGTCAACTTGAAGTTTTAAAAGGAAGAGCCATTTTACTGTTTTTACTTTGAATTCTGTTAAAGTCTCTCTGCGAGGCATGAATCGCGTGGACGCAGGTCTTCCATTTTCAGTTTTCTCGAGCAGTCTCTGCAGGAGAATGATTTTGGAACGACCAAAGGAAGCTCACAGTGCATTTTTGTGTTCGACTACATGATGTGTGTTGCTTTAATTCCAAGAGATGCTGATTTGTTGTCTTCAAGTAACTCCCGCTGCAATGTGGTTTGATAAAAGTTCTGGCACAGTTAATCAGATTTAACTTTGTATTTTCCTTTTCTTATAGTGACATATTTATTAAAAAATTATGACATGGGTAGTCAGTTTTAAACTTTTAATTTTATACTAGTTTTTGCTTTTTGTGACTTTTCAGTATTGTATGTATGTTTTTTCTGAAGCTGAGAATTTAACAGAGCCTTAAATAATTTCTCTTGCGTTCTGGTCTCATGTTTCTTTATTTCCATCACTTGGTAATAAATGTGCTGGCCTTTCTGCTTTTGTCATTGGACACAGTCACAGTGTAATCTTTGATTGGTACACTACCAGATTTGTCTAACCTTTGCTGGTTTTTCTTCTGCCACTCTTCATCTAATAAGCATTTATTAGATGAAGAGCATTTCTGCTGCAGAAAATGTTAAGAGAGAAGGAGCCAATTAATTTTCATTTTTCATCACCACCCAAATTGTCAGGTGCAGTGAGTCACCCAGAGTCAGGGAACTGTTGTCCTAAAGAAACCAAGACTTTGGTTTAATTTAAATTAAAGTAAGCTGGGGCTGAAATGATTAGTCACTCACCAGTAAAATAATGACTTTTGCTGGTTCCAGTTTTTTAAATTAGCAGGTTTAATCTGAATCGGTTGGACAACAAAACACAGATGTTCACTTCCTTTTTCAAACTGGTAATCAATGTTACTTAAACTATTATTTTAACTGAAACTGTGATCTTTCCCTTAACATAACAAACTTCCTGTAGCTAATTGTATGCTGAGAGCTTATTATTGTAACCACAATGATGAATGCCTCCAGCACGTGATAATGGTTTACAGAGCTGAAAAGGAGGTCATGTAGAACCCTGCTAACACAATCTATGGTCTTGATAGTGACCATTTAATGTCTTTCTGGGAAACATTGATAGGAATTTTTCATTATTTGTATACTTTTTGGCAGATTAATTGATAGTGAAAATAATAATTAGTTGTTAGTCGTGGCCACTTAGGTATTCAAGTATAAGTCAACAGTGCTGTGTTGAATAAAACATGACATATTTAAAGTCTGGCTTAAAACAATTTTCACATACTGTGTTTCTGTTTCCCTCACAGTCAGAAAAAAAAAGTTGGCACATTCACCTCATACGCTGATCTTCTGGGTGAATTTTCTTGCAGTTATGGAGTTAGAAAAAAACTCAACTGTAACCTCAACACCTGAGTCAAGTTTTTAAAAAGAGTACACAATGCTGTTAACCCAGTTAATCGCAGGAGACACCCCTCACTTTTAATTATATCGTTTCGTCCGTTGTAAAGTTATGAGGCCTCAGCGGTCAGAAAGCATATATCGGTCAAGGTTTTACTTTTTTAGTGTAATTGTTTTGTTTCTCTGAACAGTGTTTTCAGTAACTTTGAAAGATACACACCAGACTAGTTTCAATTAAAATTTAGGATGCATTTTAACTAAATAGAGGCTGACTTAAGTGATCACAGTGATTGATGTTTCTGATCATGTCTGACAAAGAGAAAGTGAAGAGTTAAAACTTTGAAGTTTCATTCTCTAAAAATACCAGCTCTCAGGCTGTACTTTCCACTTCCTTGTTGCTATGTGTATTTTTGTGCACCAGCCTGTCAGAGTGTAATCAAGTTGGTGTGTGTTTGCAAGTTTTGTTTTTTCTTGCATTTGTCACACATGGTACTGCTGCCGTTTTCACATCCCACGGAGCAGAAAACTGGCTCTGCTTCTTCTCGCTCTGCGGTTGTCAGGTGGAGCTCCTGGCTGCTCTCTGAGCCTGTGCATCCTTCACCGAGTTGGCAGCAGCCAGCGTGTGAAGATGGGGGCTGATGTCTCTGAATCAGCAGGGTTACCACAGCTCCTCCAGGGAAAAGAATCTCCTTTGGATTGTTTTGTCCTGGTTCCTGCTGCATTTATATCTGTCCACACCACAGGAGAAATGTACCGTAGAGTCATTACAGACACACCACAGCACTTGGACTGTTAATGCTTCCATCTTCCCTGCTGCTAAAAATGGCTTATGTCTGTAGTATGTTATATTACAGGATAATCTTGTTAGTAGGACCATATAAACCAGTGACAGCTTGCAGAAAAGCAGTCTGTAGTGACTGTTCAATGTTTCAGATGCTTGAATTGTTGCCAGTTTCACCAAAGACTTCTTCCCTTTACATTTTTCACTTATTTTTTTCTCATCTAGCTTCAGATACCCACTAATCCTTTAGAGGGATGGGCAAGGATCACTGGGCAAGAATCAGGGTTCAACCTGGACAGGTGGCTGGTCTGTCACAGAGCTGATGCAAACAAAAAATCACACGTTTTAGAGTCCTGCATGTTTTTGGAGTGGGGGGAGGAATCACACACAGTCACGGGGACAACATATGTAAGGTGACCATGCTAACCACTGCACCAAACATTTTTATAAACGTTAATACATGAACAGTTTCAGAATTATTAGCCGGTGAATGGTTATTCTTCTGTCTTCCCTTAATCACCTAAGACCTAGATCTGTATTATCTGTATTGGCAGAGCTGCTGTATGGCATTGCATTAGGTTGTATTGTACCTGTGTACCTAACAAAGCGGTCATTGAGAGTATTTCTGCCGAGACATTACAACAAGCTGTATTTTTCCACACTGCTGACCGATCACTGCGCCTAAAATTGTTTTACGTACCTCCACGCCTGCAGGAGGCAGCACAGCGTGTTTACGTCAGGATGTAATGCGTAGTGTCGTCACGGTGAAGCGGAAGCTGATGTCAAGATGAAGACGAGCTGCGAGAGGAGACAGTTAAGTTTTTTAAATGTTAAACAAAAAGGCTGAAACTGTCGGTTTTACTGAAGCAAACATGAAGACTGTTTTCGTAACTGTCGGTACTACGAGCTTTGATGAGCTGATCGAAAACATCACGTCTTCAGAGGCCGTTCAGGTGAGTCAAGTCGAACCCAGAAATAACGTAGGTTTTCTGTAAATAATAATGGACGTTAAACAGCATTTTTGAAAAGACTCAGAAAGCCTGTGTTTTATAGCTAGATTTAAATTCGCCAAAGACTCGCCTAACCACCTGGATGATATAATATTCATTTGGTGGATTTTTAACTAGTTTCCCAAGCAGCGACTCTGTTTCCGAATAAAAACAAAGATGGCGGATCGTCGATGATCTTCATAGGCAACTGAGTCGCTACTTAACTGTAAATCTTCTTCATCAGTCAGTGAACTGGACATTTTATTATCCAGATGGTTATAAGAGGCTTTGAAGAATCTATATATACTTTCAGAGCAACTGTAAGTGTTTTTAAACTATCCGCCGGTGTTCAGTGTTTGCTGGCTTATAAACTTGAGAAAAACTGAATATTATATTCTTAAGCTAATTCATGAGATTCACAAACTGCGGCTAGAATAAAGTTAGTTCTGACTAATCTAAAAGAAACGCAATTTAACATACATTTCCAGTTTACTGTTAGTTTCTAATTACAACACACATATATTCTGACAGTTTCAATAAAGACAGAGAATTTATAACCTTGTAAAAGTTGAATTCATGACAGAGCTGCTGTATCGCATTAGATTGTACAGGTGTACCTAATAAAGTGGCCAGTAACTGTATATTGATGAAACCAGTACAGAAATAAATTATCTTTGAAGTAGTGAAGGAGATGAGATGGAAGAAAATAAAATAATGAAATACATTAAAATGGCGCAGAATTCAAAGCTGGATTTAAAAAAAGTGTGTCACATGTCGAAGTGTCCTTGGGCAAGACACTGAACCCCAAGTTGCTCCCGGTGTGTCAGGTCAGCTGCATAGCAGCTCTGCCATCGGTGTGTGCGAATGGGTGAATGAGAAGCAGTGTAAAGTGCTTTGAGTACCAGCATAGGTAGAAAAGCATTATATAAGTGCATTTACCTGAATGCTTTGGATAAAAACGTGTAATACGACTAACTTAACACTGACTCTGGACTGAATTTCAGGGATACATAATAAGTTACTGTGCAGTGATCTAAGAAGAGCTGGAGTTCTGGGGTCTCTCCTCCAGGTTCAGGTCCTAGCAGCTGTGTTTTGCACTCAGTGTAAATAATGTGATGATTGGACAGTAGGAAATTGTCTAGTTCAGTGTGGCACTGATAAAGCTTGGTGCGGTGCTAATCTATAGGGGGACAAATAAATAATGAAGAAGCCCCTCTCAAATAAACTAAGATATAATTCTTTAAATCACAGATAGGCACATGTTGGTGATCTGTTTAATAAATCATATCACATTATTTTAAATTATAATAACAAGATCAATTCATCATGTTCTTAATTTTGAAATGCACAGTAGAGTCAGACTATAAATAGTAACTGGAGTAAGCACTTTGTCCACTCAGCAAAACTGTATAATAGTGTATATACTGTAGGTCTGTGTATCTGTTGACTTAGCACAGATCCATGTTATTGAGGCTCTTTGAAGTTATAACTGTATAAGGACCAGATCTTGTATACCAGACTGTCAGACTGAATTTGAGGGAAATGAGCAAGAAATGTTAAATGTGATATGTAAAATATGTCCACTAATGAACCATAAAGAGAAACAAGTCTTGATGACATGTTCCTAAATAATCGGTTAAGAGGTTAAAAACATATTATACAGATTCTATACTTGGCTGAGTGCAACTCTGCTGTGTCTGTGTGAAATAACAGCCACAAAATAAGGAACACGAAACCACGATTCTGTGACATCTGACAGTCACAGGTTTGGAAGGGGGTTTTAAAAAAATTAACTTGGAGTCAACGCAGGTGAGTCAGACCTGCTCTGTTCATGATTAGTGGAGACTTTGATATCATATTTTTTATTTAACAAGTTATAATAAGTTATTTTTATCTCCCCACAGGCTCTAAAGGCTCGTGGATATGAACGTTTGGTTCTTCAGATTGGAAGAGGATCTCTTCTTCCAGCTCCTGACAGCTGTCCACACATCAGACTGGAGGCTTTTCGATTCAAAGACTCTATAGCAGAGGACATCAGACAGGCTGATCTCGTCATCAGCCATGCAGGTGAGCTGAAATATACAAGGATACACAGACAAAGGAGGATACGCATTAATTTATTATTTTCATTAACAGCATTTTACACACCTGATGCTGTTTTATGAGACACACTACTGTCATAATGTACTGAGTTAGCCAAAACTGGTGGTTTCCATATTCAGAGTTTGCAATGTGCAAATATGAACCACAAAACTGATGATAAATGAAGCAGAATGTCAGCAGCAGAAATGCAACATGAGGGCATCAGACGTGGAGTAGCAGAGAATTAAAAACAAGATCATTTTTTAATAAAACGTAGGTTTTCTAACACAGTGAATTTGTCTTTGGCTGCACACTCACTAAACAATCCACAAATCAGACTAATATTCAGTCTGTTGTCTTTTAAATCTCTTGAAGTGTCATATTTATTATCTGTTAATTTGTTGTACTCATTTTCCAGGTTAAGTGATTGTTAGGATGTCGGTGAGTCGATGTGAATGCATAGTAGGTCTGATTCTCATATTACCAGGGCTGTGTTTGAGCAATTGAATGCCAACACCAGCAACTAAAATAGTGAAACTAAATATTAACATGAGAAGTCACATAGGTCACTGAATGACCTATGTGACAATGAACATCACTGTAGATAATAGAGAACATATGATGAGTGTGAACAGGGAGGAGCTTGAGCAATTTACAGGTGCATCAACAGGCCTGAGCTACACAACCTCTCCCCCACCATGATTATCACTTTTAAACTTGCTTCACGTCTCTGCATCTAAGTTTTATATTCAATTTATTCGCGAATGAGGCTCTTGACCATGTTTTTCTCCATAGGGGCAGGAAGTTGTTTGGAGGCGCTCGGTGCAGGCAAACCTCTGCTGGTCGTAGTCAATGACAAACTGATGAACAACCACCAGCTGGAGCTGGCTGCACAGCTGCACACTGACTCACACTTGCTGTACTGCACATGCAGGTATATGATCCTCAGAGACACAGTGCACTTTATACATGTGAGGTCATATGATGAAACAACAGTAACAAACTTTGTCTCCTGATAAACCTTCCAGCACGCTGACAGCAACACTGAGCACCATGGATCTCTCTGTTCTCCAGCCTTTCTTACCTGGACAGCCGAAGAATTTTGCAAACTTTCTTGACAAAGCTCTCGGTATTCGGTGAAAACATCATGTTGTAGTAGATTATGAAACTTTTATGTATTTTCTATTCTCTTTTATGTGCAATAATATAATGTCTAATTTCAAATCCCCAAGTGTCTTGTGAGTTATTTTTTTTCTGAAAAAGTTTCATACAAGTGAAATGAAAAAACATTTACCAGCCTGAGGGTTTGCACCAAACAAAAGTTGAGACAGCTTCACTTTGAGAAGGAACCAACGCTGCAGACTTTTATTAGAATATGAGGTAAATATCTGTGCTGTTAATACATTCTTTAATAATACAATTTCAATTATTTTTATATATTTTGCCTGTTGTCATTGTCTGTATTTAAATCTTCCTCTCAGCAGCTGGTTTATAAATCTTCCAGGTCAGAATGGAAAATGCTTATTTAATTTTAGACCTAACAACTTACGGCATCTATTTAATCAAACTGTTCCACTTTTAGCCTTTATGGCTCATGTGAGCTCATATTTCTGGTGCTCTACTAGTAAGCTGCCTGTGGAGAGCATTTGTTTTATCAATTTTTATTGGTTACAGTTTGGATTTGTGCGGCTTTGACTAGCGAACAAGGCACGCATTTCTTTTCACTGACGGTGTCTCTTGTGAACGGTATCTGAAAATCTAAGCTACACTGAGCGTGGCTTCCTTCCTTTGAATTTCCACTTGATCAAAATGCAAATAAAAGGTTGTTTTGGTGTAAATGATGCAGGCTTGCAGAAGCACTAAATGAATTTGCTGCATTTGTGCAATTTGTGAAAGTTGTACCAATTCTTGCCACAAGGGTGAGACAAAGTTTAAAACTGTGACCTTGTTGATTGAATTATCATTTGTTGTCTCAGTGTTACTTTGGGTTTATAAGCAATATATATCAAGATTTTATAGATGGATTTTAACACCACAATTACAACTTCTACAAAGACGTATTTTCTGTTATTGGAACTTTTTGCATGTTTTGTGTTTTACTGTATTGTCTTTATTATGTGTTTACACACCAGCCTCCGCATATATAGTTGTAGTTATAGTTGTTATACACACTTATTATACTTATTACACACTGTATATGTGCTTACAAGAAGCACCATCAGCTACGGGTATGTGAGAGGCTGTCATAAATATTCCATCTTGCAGTAAATACCATATGTATTTGAACAGCCTGGGAGATGAGATTTTAAATCAAACTCATAATGTACAGTTTAGGAAAAATGTTGATTCATCATTTCATTGAGTTACTGTTTCTTCACAATGAGAGGATTTGTTCAACAGGAAGTGATGGGTGAAAGGCAGCACGTAGTTTGGCTCTTCATCATCTGAATGTGTTTAGAATCAGGAAACATTAGTTTCAGCTGTTTCAGTCTGATTAAATGTGACTAACACCTGATTTTTGTTATGATACTGTAGGTGTGAATTTGCCTAGATGTCCTACTAGACAATGGACAGTATTTGTATTGTCAAATCTCAGTGTTGAAAAAGAAAAACAGACTTCCTTGTTAGGAAAGTCCCTCCTGTTTGCTTCTACAAATTTCTGTGGAAACAGGATTCACCGTCGTATGAAACGCGTTGGGACAGATGTCTGTCTTCAGTTCCTCCAATCGCATGTGTCACAGCTGACAAAACAAGTGCGATAAATGAAGTATGATTGCTTCGGATTGTGACTCTGTGGTTACACCAGACAGCTGCTACCATCTCAGCTCAACTCAAGGAAGTGGTTGCTTTTAACAAACATCAAAAAAGAAAGTAAGGGGTCAAGCCACATAGTGATTTTCAGAGAAACAAGTCACTCAAAAATACCTCACTGAAATGTCATCATTGTTTTAATTGGTATTTGAAGCATCTTCAGTCTTAAACAGTTAAATTTACTCAGTATGCAAAATGATGTTATGTAATTAGATTCTCTGCTTTGCTGTTTCTAATATGCACAGCCAATTCCCCAGACAAATCTAAAACGTGGGGCTTGGCCTTTTTAAATTTAATATCCACATTAAAGTCACACGGTTTTGCTGTTTTTCCTTGATTTAGCTGGTTTGCACAGGCCACCCCAGTATGATTCATATGTTGTTTGTAAAATGCACATCCTGGTCTAGTGTCTGTTTTTTTTCCACACTGAAATGTCTGATTCAGCTTTATTTTCATTTAAAATGTTTGTTGTTTGATAGATCAGAGTTATTATAAGCAATATGATATTTGGTTTAAGGACAGCAGTCCCTTAATAAAGCTTATATTTTACTATCTTGCAGTACTCTGCGTCACTGCGACTGAAAAAGGCCTTAAAGCTAAATCTGGTTTTATATGTTTCCTTCACATATAGATATTTAACTGCAAATTAAAGGGCCTAATTACATGAAAGGCTTAAATTTGTCTTTTGGTTTCAACTGGTTTAAAGAAACAATTGAAGGAGCCTTGCTAAAGAACTTATCACTTTTTGTCCCCATGTTTATTTTCATTTTTCTGTCAGTGAACTGAAATTTGCATAAAACAAACTTTTTTTCTGTTTTGGTCTGTGGTCGCTCTTCCCCACAGTCAACATGATTGTCCTCAGAACAACCTACAGTTCTGAACAAATAGCTTGTTTGTAACAAACTATCTGATTAATTTCAGCACGTAGTTAATAAGAAAGTAGAGAAACACAGAAAATACTTTTCTGGGAAGTTAATTGAAATAAAAGTTCTGATCCTGGCACTCAGACAGAAAAACAACCTGATTTGATCCAGTTCAAGATTTCTGATATAGAACAAATGTCCCATTCATTAAGATAAGAGGCGTGAGACTGAATAAGTCCACAGAAAAAGTAACAAGTAGGTCAAAGCAGAAGGTCAGTCTGAATGCTGTTCTGGACTCAACAAGAGAGACTGTAATTAATGCTTGTTGTGTATTTAGATGCATGAACGATGAATCTTTCCTTTGTCTTTGGGGAGTTTAAATGATTTGATATGTGACAGCAACATTAGGATTTTACTTCTCCTGTTAACATGTGCATGACTTGGAAGAGATAAGACGTATCGATGAGAAATTTATGGTTTTATTCCAGTTACCCATCTGATAAACCTTTCTTATGTGAGATATCAGTCCATGTTGACTCCAGTCGCATTAATGCTTCAACAGTATAATTAAGTTTATACATGTAAGTATGCAAACACCCCTTAAGTTTTTGTTGAACATTAATGCGTTGTTAATATGCAGCCTTAAGTGTTTCTGTATTGAGACTTTGATTCAGTTGGTGTTGGACAATGTTGAGCTCAGAGCTCTGTGGAGGTTTGTCTGGTTCTTCCCCTACAAACACATTTCTTTATGGACCTGTTTATATACAGTAGCATTGTCATGTTGAAACAGGAAAGGTCCTTCCCCAAACAGCTGCCGCAAAGTTGGAAACTCACTATAGTCTAAAATCTCAGTGGATGCTGTCACATGCACAGCGTTTACACATAGAGGCTGGTGCACTTGTCACAGGGACCCAACACTTGTTATGTGTCTCTGTAGGAGCTTTGGCAGGTCTTAGGAAAAAAAAAATCCTCAGCTTAGCCATTGAGACTACTGGTTTATAACTGAAAGCCTGTGTTGGCATGGGCCTTTACCAGGCAGAGCAGCTGCTACAAATGAATATTATCAAAGTGCATCATAGGAAATGTAAGTCTGGTGTTTTTGCATTTTTCTTAATCTGTCAGTCGTGTTGTCAGTTTTAATGAAGCCTCTTAATAACTGGTGGCCCAGTCTGATCAATGAACTGCTGCGGAAGAAAATACACAAAGTGTGCAGGTGTGTCCACAACATCATTTCATCCGGAGTCTGGACATCTGAAATCTGGACATGCTGCTTTTTTCCAGGTATCAGATTCAAGGCCTTCATATACTGAGCATATCTCAGTAACCTAGTAATGGTTGTCCTGGTAGTTAAATTACAGGTTCACAATTTTCAAGTCTTAAAATAATAGTCAGGTTCCTGTATGAACAGTGAACCAGGTTTTACATACTTGACATTAAGAGATCTCGTCCTGATGTGTTTTCAGTGTGTCTGATGCAACATTTCCATAACTGAACTGAATATTGTAGCCAAAACAGCAGCTATCACAAAATGTGGGTGTACAAAAACAACAACTGTGTCTTGTACAAACTGCTCAAACAAATGTCCTGTCCCAGACATGGCTGAGTGAACCTCTTGAGGAGACCGTAGGGAACCATTTGTTGTTGGGGCCCTCTTGTTCTCCACGTATGCCATGTATACATGGCAATTTGAAACCCATAAACCACTTCAAGACCGGGGCCACAAGATGGATAATGGGAAGCCTCTCACTGCTGAAACTGTACTGTGTAACAGTTGCCCACTTTTCCCAGTTTAATCCAGCCTTTGTCCCATGAGTTGGCATGAAGTCTCAGTGGTTGTGGAAGTGATCAGACCTTTTACTTAAGTAAGAGTACTATTACCACTGTGAAAATTAAAAAGTCCTGCATTTAAAATCTTAGGCTATAAGACTGCTTGTGGTTAACTATTTTCTATTAAATATTAGTAAGAGGGTACTATTATTTTCTTGATTACTTTTTTGTATGTTCAGTCTGTAAAAACTGAAAAAATTGCAACACAATACTTAAACACAGTGAAACAGGCCCCACCAAAATTATGACTGATCTCCCCTAGTGGTGCCTGTGCCAGAGTCAGAAGGTTGTAGGTTCTTGGCTTGTGATAATAACAGAATGTAGAACATCTCTCACAAGGAGAACTGACCAAATTTTAAACTGCAAAAATGCACAAGAATTAAATATTTTATATTTTTGTCTCAGTACAGTTTTGTAGCAGCTTACTGGGATTGTGTAAAACTGAGCAGAGAACAGGTGTTACTTCCACTCAATGTATGAAACAATCCCAAAATTAGTTTCAGTGCTTCCTGAGACCTAAATTGGCTAAAAATTGACTTGTAGAATATTGGGAATGAGGCATAGCACATACAACTCTGGAAAAAATGAAAAATTATCTCTGATTTTGCAATTTAAAGATATATGTTTGAGTAAAATTAACATTTTTGTTTTATTCTATAAACTACTGATAACATAAATCCCAAATTCCAAATACAAATATTGTCATTTAGAGCATTTATTTGCAGAAAATGAAAAATACCAGAAAAGGTCCAGT
>JAUBNQ010000002.1:13955354-13976707 GCA_032353495.1 Ctenopoma kingsleyae
TAAGATAAAATTGCTTCTCTAATTCAGTCTGGCAATCATGAAGAAGATATGTCATTTTAGCCTGACTTTAACAAGAAAAGAAGATCTTGGGAAATGTACAATAAACACATTTATACCAAGTATCAGTATATACATACTGTACAGGATGTTTAGCTGAGTTTTAAAGCTGTAGAATGAAATGTAAGATGTGTCATTTCCTGCTGTGCGACTGCTCACACCAACTGTAGTTCCTGTTTCAATTTGACTTTTGCTGTCATATTTGTCCAGACATGTTTATGAGATTACACAAAACACCAGTTTCCTCTTTGTACGATGCCAATGATGGCAAATCCCTTGTCCTCAAACTGTACAAGTAAGTACTGTCATTTATTTTAGCTGTAATTGTTGTTGACTTGATAGTGGCTGAAGACTCTGTAAATGTAAGAACCTGCTCCTTGAGATGGTATAATTGTTGTCTTCCTTTTCATGACAGCTAGAGATGTGATGGTGTGAAAATTTAATATCACGATTATAGTGACTAAAACAATCACGGCATTGTTAAAACTTGCTGAAAATGTTAAAAAATTACAGATAAACAAACTGAATCATCCTTTTTGGTTATTATTATTAACCATCACTAACACAGTTTGTTTTGTATTGCATTTGACTACATAAATATAAAAAATATAGTGACAGTTTATGAGAAAACTGACACACAGTAAATACAGAGGAGTACCACCAAGAAGTTTGATTCCATTTCCCTCTGTATGCTCTGGTGTTGACCTCCAAAATGCACTACTTTCTCATTATTAAAAAATACTGGGTGTTGGGCACCTTTCATATAACAAGAGTACAGGACACACAAATGGAAGAACATAGCGAAAGACACCAAGTGGAAATTAAACAACACATCATTACTTCACAGGGAAGAATCAGGCAGGCGTAACCTCTACAAGCTACCATTAGCATGCTAACTTTCGGCTGCAGCTCTATGAAACGTATCGAGGGATGGTGACTCCGTACGAGAGCTGGAACCAGAGTTTGCACTGACTTAAGTAGCAGCCAACACGTAACTAAGTAAGGGTAGTAAAAGTTACAAAGGAGACATGTCCATGCGTCTGGGAGACTGTTGCTGACTTTGGTTGACTATATTTCACCCTTCAGCAAAGTACGGTAATCAACCAAAGTTTATGTGATAATTAAAATGTGCAATACTAAGCGTTACATTCATCAGCCGGATGCTGCTGCTGTCCCATATGTCATTTGATGATTCGATTCAATTCAGTTTTTTTTATATAGTGCCAAATCACAACAAAAGTCATCTCGAGGCACTTTAAACTTTAAGGTTTAAGACCTTACAGAATATAAGTAAATACAGAATAATGTGGAAAACCCAAAAGTCTCACTTTAGCAAGCACTTAGGCGACAGTGGAGAGGAAAAACTCCCTTTAACGGAAGAAACCTCCAGCAGAACCAGGCTCAAGGTGGGCGGTCATCTGCCTCGACTGGTTGGAATGAGTGGAAAGAGTAGAGAGTAAAGAACAGGTAAAGCAAAAACCACCATGTCAAGAAGGTTTCTGCTAATTTTTCTATTCTATGATGTTAATCCAATCTAAAAAGAGCCTTATAAGAAGTGTTTATATTACATGTTCGTGTAGTCTGATCAGTATATTTTCATCAGACTTTAAAAAAAACTCAAAAGGTTTATATCAGTATCTGCCTAAAAAAAATCTGTGACAAACTAAACAGCAGTTTTCGGCAGCTTCACGTTATCCTTTATAATTAGGTGAAAGTATAATCAGTTAATGCTTATTTCACGGTGACAGACAGAAATGGCTCATAACAAGTCATACACAAAACATGCCTTCTGTATGGTGTAGGTCTCTGAAATGATGGCTAGTTAAACAGGCTTATTCCTCTCCAGAGCCAGTTAGAGCTTGAAGGAGAGTAACCTAGATTCTGCAGCTCAGCATGCTAATGAGACACTCTTGTGTTTGTAAAGAGATACTTGTGAATATGCTCTTGTCAATAGGTTTTTGATTGGCAGGCACCTGTGCTCCAAGTACCCTCCAGTCCATTTCCCATGTGCTGAAAGATGAGAGTGGGTCAGAGTGTGTCAGTGTGTTTCATTTAGTGCTTTTACTCACTTTTTTTAAACATCCTTCTTCTTTAAGAGTTTTTTTTTTCCATACTTCATATATACTATGCTATTAGGGAGGTATGAACATCAGAATTAGACGGATTAGTTTAACGTGTGGTATATTAACATGTCTTTTGCGATCTGAGCACAGACTTTATATAGGTCAAGAGGTGGAGCCTGTTGCAAGATCGGGAGGAAACCCTCATCCAAGGCAGGGAGAAGTGAAATACCACATGGAGCTACTAGCCAGATAAACATGGTGTCTAATTCCTGCTGTACGGGCTAACATTAAGTAACAAGGCCCGCTAGTCGCCATTTGCTCTGGCCTAGGTTGAGGTGGCTGTTATTTGACAGGACAGTAAAAACCCTCGACAGCAGTCTGTGCTGTTAAAAGTGAAGTCTTTGCCAATATTCAGTTCAGGCTACAGGGAACCATTTGGCTTTGATCAGTGCTGTGCACTCAGGTTTCACATTCAGGGGAACCGAGTCCTCGCCTGTGGCTGAGCTCCCAAACATCTTTTCCTAGAGGCTACTGTATGACTGCAAGAGAGGTAATACATGGCCTGTGCTTATGAGGGAAGGCCAGCTTCTATCTCCACATGGGTTTGTTTCTCTTGGCCTCAGGTCCCACAGCCTTGTTGCTCCAATGTTTGTGTGTTTGGTCACATCCACTTCTTTGCTGCTGCTTAGCTTCCTACTTCAAGGCCTACCAAGCAAAAGCTTCAAGTTAGTTCCTTCATCTGTGGTTCCTCCCAGCATGAAAATCCCCGTTTCAAAGGACAAGTTTGGGTGTTTTCTCCTAGTTTCAGCTGTGCATCAAACTGTTTATTATTTTTGTACATATTCATTTCACAGAGGTGGATACCTGCTATCCCATGGTCCTTCATCTATATTTAATAATAAACTGGAGTTGAATGAACCATCTGACCCAGCAGCCAGTATAAGTTGGTGACTGTGTGTCTGTCGAGGTCCCTGCTGAGCACCATTGTTTGCTTGTTTTATTTGAAGAAAGAATATCATAAGGAATGCATTCACTTGCCAGTGGCGCTGTATCACAGCATCAAGGCTGCTGTTGTTCCAAGATTGCCTCTGCTCAGCTGATTTAAGGTGTGGAGCATGACTCTGGTCCAAAGCACAGTCTGAGCCCATCACATGGTGTGGACACTGGAGTCCAACCTTATCTTGAGCCAAACTGCTTTGGCTACAAAATGAGCTCTTGGTAATTCCCTCAGACTACAGTCAGCCCTGCATCACTGGTTTTTATATCCTCTCGTTCGATTAAAAGGAGCAGTTTTATGTATGGACAGTATTTTGAAAGAAACCTTTCCACACTGGGAACACATTTGTAATCATTACGCAAGAACAACAAAATCAGTGAACAAATTTATCACTATCTGCTAGTTTTGACTAACCATCAGTGTAAAGTATAGATATCCGTGTAATTTAATATGAAGCAGAAAAAGAAGAAGCATTAAATCTTCATATACAAGCAGCTGATCGAATATGTTGATGTTTTGTGTGTCAGCTGCGATGGCTACTGTCATGATACACATGACTGTGATGGAAAAACATGTTGAGCTCAGTGTTTTTTTGATTTTCCTGTCTGAAGCCAACCTTCTCCTCTCTGTCTTGGTTCCTGTAGATGATGGTGAACAGTGAGAAGGAGCGAGTGTCGCTGCTGTTCATGAAGGCTCTGGTCAGTAGGGGGAGCGTGGATGCTGTTTCCCAGCAGATGGCCTCTCACCCTCAGTACTTGGAGAGCTTCCTGCGCACACAGCATTACATCCTGCACATGGACGGCCCCCTGCCGCTGCCGTACCGACATTACATCGCCATCATGGTCAGTGGTCTGGTTGTTCTTGTTAATACATAATAAACTCAGTTTGTTATGGCAGCAAGAAACACCAGGGCTCATAGTATTATTCCGAATGAAATAACAACAAGATCTTTTGTTTGAGTTGCTCCTGCTCCTGAAACTGTCCGCTCAACTTTCTCTTCCTGCGTCTTCTAGGCAGCAGCACAACATCACTGCAACTACTTGGTGTATCTGCACTCAGCCCAGTTTCTTAGGGTTTGCGGGGACCCTCTGTGGTTGCAGGGTTTGGAGGCAGCTCCCCCTCGCCTTCGCCTCCTTGACCACATCAACAAGGTGCTGGCACACCAACCCTGGATGACTGCCTGTTCACACATCCAGGTACAGCAAAGGAAAACACAGGCACGCCACCCTTAACATAATGTACACAAAACATAACAAGACCAAATTAAGTGATCTGTTATCACTTATAAAGTACAGAACTAATTCTCACAAATGAATAAGTATAAAACCTGAGTTTATTTGTTCTGTCTGACCCTAATCTCTTGTCTGTGTTCCTTGCAGACGCTGCTGAAGTCAGGCGAGCAGTGCTGGTCGCTGGCTGAACTAGTGCAGGCTGTGGTGATCCTGGCCCACTGCCACTCCCTCTGCAGCTTTGTGTTTGGATGCGACACAGACTCAGACCTTGCTCCTCTCTCCAAATCCCCTAATGGTACCCCACCAACCTTCTGCCCCTTTGATGCTGCCAATGGCAACGCCAATGTGCCTCAGTCGCTCCCCACTCCCTACGAAAACATAACACGACGACGGGTAACAAATCAGACTTGTGTTTTATTAAAATAAACGTCACAGGGAGAATTGGTGTGTTTTATGCAAAAACCATTTCTCCTGACTTAACTTTTGAACATTTGTTCTGCTTAGAAACCTGTGTGTCTTAAATACTTCATTTATGTTTGTATTTGTTGTGGAAATTCTTTTTGTTATACTGAAGATTGCATGTAATATTATTTTAATATGTTTTTTCATTTATTCTTCTGAGGTGAACAACCCTTTTATTGTAAATGTTTTTTGCATTTATACCAACTTATGATTTGTTTATGTTAACAGTCTCTGGACTCCAGTTGTGACATGGTTTGTCTCAAGGAGAGGATCCAGAAGTCACAGGAGGAGCGTGAGAAGAGGGAGGAGCGGTTTCAGCAGACACACACACTCCAGCAAACAGGTAACCTACTTGGCAGAAGAACGCAGAAACAGACACACACACTGTTTAGATGTTTCCACTCACTTCTGATGGTTATCTTGAGTGTTAGATTTAGGTCACATGGTGTGAAACTTGAGCAATTACTCCCCAGCCACACTTAGTGACGCACTCTCCCCGTCTGCTTTGCTTTCATCGTCTCTTTTTTTAGATATGGAAGAAGAGGAGGAGATGATATGTTTCGCAGACCCGTCGCGTTTTATCACAGACTCTGACTTTTGCTATCAGGAGTTTGCTCGTAGGGAGGAGGAGTTTAGAGTTCAGGTAAGGACACGACTGTGTGCATCTATCAATATGCAGATTTTTGTGTGTTATGATCCTTATATGATAGACATCGACTGTATTAACACAGCTTTAAATCTTGATGTCTGTGTCCTAAGCAGCCAAACCAATATTTAACCTTACAGTATGCTTTATCATTTCTTACTAGCAACTAATCTAATCAATAGTAAACTGATATAACTGTCTATCGCATGTGTAGCACTTATCTCATGTGGGCTTTGAATGTTCCATTTCCAAACTGAATCTGTGGCACAGAAGCATTTGAGTGGACATTCAGGTGGCTGATTCAGATGTAAAGCAAGAGCAGGTTAATCAATAGTAATTTAAATACATTAGTCTGGCACCTAAACTCGAACTAAATAAGTTTGAGCTTTTTTTAAGTTTATATCAAGCAATAACTCATAATGATAACGTATGTTGTAAGATGTTATTTAGAGATGTTTACTAATTTATTAACAGTTGTTCATTTTAAAGTGTCAAAAGCCAGAAAGTTTGCCGTCTGCGTTTGTTATGAGGAATGTGAAAGATTTGTGGTGCTGACTTTATGGATGTGTAATATTGACTTTGACAGGACTATTCATGGGAGGACCACGGCTTCTCCTTAATCAACAGACTGTATTCAGACATAGGACATCTCTTAGATGACAGATTCAGGAGTGTGACCACCCTCCCATCGTTACTCAGCCCTGACCTGAAGAGAGCGATCTGGAATTACATTCATTGTGTGTTAGGAATACGGTGAGACCACCACTTAATTTTAACAATAAAAACATCCCTGTTTACTCGAATAGAAAAACACATTTTATTGTACCTAGTAGATAAGCATGTGTGTTTGTGTTTACAGCTATGATGATTATGATTATGGAGAAGTGAACCAGTTGCTGGAGCGGGATTTGAAGCTGTACATCAAGGCTGTGGCATGTTTTCCTGATGCCACCAAAACCTCATTATGTCCACTGAGGGCTCCACTTAAAACTTCAGAACGGGTAAGAGGGCTTTTTCCGATCATATTAAAAGTAGAAGTTCAACACTTTGGGAAATACCTTATTCATTCTGGTAAGAGTTGGATGAGGGAATTGATACCACTATCACTGTCTGTGTATCTGTAAAGCACCTAAAGCTGGATTCATCATGAGGTTTCATTTATAGTTGAGGGTCGGATTTCACCTCCACAGTGATAGAATCAAGCTTGTGATGCTTTATAGTCCCCACACTAAATGTTTACATTCTTTATTAAGCTTCATTGACTACACACACAGTTACAGAGCTCCACTTGCATCCAAAACATTATTTTTCTGGGTTTTGTTACTGAGGAGGAGACTGCTGTGGTGCAGTGAGCTGAGGTTTGCAGTGAAATCACTTTGTTCAATTTCTGTAACTGAAAAGGAGTAGAATATCTTTCTACTCTTTCTAACTTCCTGAATATAGTCTTCACTCTCAACAAACTCCACTGACATCAGAAACATAAACTTATTTAATAGTATAATACGTAACATGTTAGATTTCTCACTTAAAAACTGTGGCAATTATCTGTTACACAAAGAGTTATGGGCCACGTCTGGACTGGGACCAGCTACTTCTTGTAGTCTCTTTTAGTTGCTTGGCAACAGGTCCTAGCCAAAGCACAGGTATTAAAGATTTTAGTCTACTGTTTTTTGTACAGATTAAAATAATGAAATGCAGTGTAAAATGTTAATTAGTGAGCTTTAGAGCTGCTGCTATGTGGATTATGTTAGCATTTTACTAGCCAGGCTAGCTGTTTCCAGTATTTATGCTAAGCTAAGTAGCTTTGTGTTTAATTTCCAACATGAGTGCCCTCTAATCTTATTCTCTGCAAGAAAGTGAATAAGCACCGTTCAAAACAGTTTATTTAACTGGGTACTCAACAGTTTAGTGTTTTTGTAACAATAATACAACATCAGATATGTTTTATAATTTCTCATCTTTTCTCCCTCAGATACATGTCAACTTGCTAATCATGGAGGCCAGGCTGCAGGCGGAGCTGCTATATGCCCTGAGAGCTATCACTCAGTACATGATTGCCTAAGTGTTTTGGAGAGGCACAAAGTCAAAACTCTCCGCCGGTACAGAGAGACCCAGAAACAGGAGGATAACAAAATCTCAGCAGCAGATGGTGAAGTGGGACAAGAGCGGCACTTTTATGGACGCAGAGCTTCATCGTTTTGTAGCTGTACCTAATGAATGTGCTTTTTCTTTTCTCAGATTTAATGTATTTAAACCATAGTGTGCCACAACCCCCACCCCCCGGCCCTTTCTGCAGATTCTCTTGTTGTGAAGTCCTCTTATCGAACACGTCGGCTCTCAAAGGTTATGTGCAATTATTTCTAGAGTTGTTTTAATTTTTACTGATTTTGTGTTCCAGCTCATGCTGTGATAACCTGCTTGGTTGTAGCAGTGTGTTACAGTGGCCAATATTCTCCTATAGTTTAATCAGTCTCCTTTTGTATTAACTCAGCTTTCCCAAAAAATACCTTTTGTACAAGTTGAATGAATGTTATTGGGAGACCTGGGTCTTTAGATTTTTGTTGGTTTGTTTTTGGACAATCTTATTCAGTGTTGGAAGAGAACGATAAGGGGGCTGTGAAGGACGACAGTTTGATCTCCCTAACATAACATTTTGTATTAATGCTGGTCAAGAACAAACACAACAATGACACAGCTGGAAGTTGTCACATCACTATAGTTTCTTTTAATAAGCACTTTTTAAAACTTTATATATTTATAATGCAAGGTAGCTCATTAGTGGACATTGAGACGCACTGTTTGTGGGGTCTGACGCCTTTCTTCTCCACTGTACGACGTTTAACAAACAAAATGTTTGTTCTCAAACTTTCAGACTTTGCTTTTGTGCTCAAACCCAAATTTCCTGGTGAACTTTCTTCTTAATCCAAAATATTTCAGTAGATTATTGGAAGGATTTTGACATTAGTGAGGTTAACTCTCAAAACTCTCACAATTATAAAACTAAACTGAAGAGGTCAGTGAGCTGTTTCCTACAGTGAATATTAAGCTGAGCCATTTGCACCATTTGCAAAATGATTGTTTTGTTTTTTTTGTACTGACATGCTTCAGAAATGATCAAATCAGAGAGTGAATTTCAGATGAAAGGTGATTTTTTTGTAATGAATTGGAAAGATGAAAAATGCCCTGAAGTAAATCTGCACTGGTCATGAGCTGAGTTTGGGTTGGCTCAAAGCTGATTATCAAGTTAAAATCCGCAGTACAATTTTCAAAACAGAACAATGTGCAAACTGGTTGTTAAAACACTTATATCTTTTGTGTCTTTTTTTATTTTTACAGTTTTTGTAAACTTAGAGTAGTTTTTTTGTTTCTGGGTGTGACTGTAGGACCTGCTGTTATGCTGCAGCCTGGGTAGATGTAGAGGTGTGACAGACTGTTTAGACTTATTAGACGTAGATGTAGAAAAGAAACAGAAGTGCATATCAACACAAGCAAAAGCGCTGTTAACACAGGTGCCTTTAGGCTCGAAGTGGAGTGCTGCTGGAGTGGGGGGATGTGACTACTGGAGGCTGAATGTAGGCTTTGGTTGCAGCTGGGAAACTTCTCCACCTGACAAGTGTAAAACTTGTGGCGTCTCACGCGTGGATGGGAACTGTTCTTTCTTGGTGTTGGTCAGCACCATTTCAGATGAAGTGTTTTCTATCGGACACCTTCTACACGTCAGAACGAGCCTTTGACGCGGATGTTAAAAATGTTCAATTTAAGTAGATTTAAAAAAAATGGACAATTATCTAAAAAACTAATAAAAAAAGACAAGTGAAAAGATTAAAAAAAAAGTTTTTTGAAAATGTGAAATGTTTTCTATAAAGATGGTCTATGAAAATAACTACTGTACTGTTTTGTGTTCATTTTATTTTTTTCCTTTTAAAGGATTGTTACACAAATTTTCTTAAAACAACTGTCTTGTGACCATATAGAAACTGATTTACCCAGTTTTCAGTTTAAGAGACCATGCTGAAACCTCATATTAGCTTTAGACACACGTTTGAAAACATTTTTGCACAAAACAAAGGCTGGACCTCTGTTATAGGGACTTTTAAGAAAGGATCTGTCAAGTAAAACCTGTTTCATTATTCATATAGGCACCTACCTTTTTGAAGACAGATTTAAAAAAAATGTGGACTTACATCTTTTAAAGACACGTGTCTTTGAATTTGTCCATATATTAAATCACATAAACTAAATCTCTTTTGTAAGTAATCCATGTTAATACCCTTGACTTTTTAACTGTCACACTATAGAGTAGTTTGGCATTTCAACTTTCACTTCCTGGTATTTAAATTTAGATATATTTAACAACACAGAACATGCCACCTTTTGTATTAGATCACTCAAATTGTAAGTGAGAAAAGGTTTAATTAAAAGTAAATGTAACTCACACATTTTTCTTGCTGTCCTGTCCTGTAAGATAAATTACTACCCTTTAGCTTTGGGTTTTACCTGTGAAGAGTCAAAGCCAAGTTGGCATTTGCAGAAAAGTTTAGATGAGTTACCTGATACCAAGATTAACCCCATATTCATGTTTTAAGGTTAAACCCAAATGTCTCCAGGGCGCCAACACAAATAAACTGGCCTTGCTGATCTAATAGTTTTGGAGGGAACTGTGTGTATATATTTTATCTGATTTGAACTCTTTGAATAAGTTTCTGATACATAAACACGAGGCACGTTATACATACAGTATCTATCACTGTTGGTCCAATAGGTTAGAGGGTGTCAGTAACCTTATTGTTTTGAAATAAAAGATAATAATTACTCTTACAATAATGTTAGAGCTCTTCTGGTGTCACTCCAAGAGGTTTGGAGATATTTATCATATTAACCTAACAGACAATTGAGATAAATTAACTGTGTGCTACATTTAGCTGCTACTGTACATGCACATGGATCATATTTGTGTAACTTAACAGCACCTCTTGGTGGCTGACCTGCAGAACTGTCTCATATCTGAAGAAACAACACTCAGTAACTTTCCACCAACAAACCAAACAGTGTGGGTTAAATAGTTTATTGAATTTACTTCTGCTGTTCAGAAAAGTTTGTCACCTCTGGCTGACTTTACAATGTGTAGAGAAAATAAAAGACTGAAGGGGTGGAGAAGAAAGAAAAACTATTAGCATTAATCAAAAATCATAAAGATAATTGGCTTATGCACAACTCATCGATCTCTGACCATCCCACCCTCCCCTATGGAAAATAAAAATATCAAATAAACCTTGCCAAATACTAAATACTGTATCAACTGGGGCAATTTTAAGTTTCAAAGCAAGCATATGGGGGCTATCTGCTACTTAAACAAAACTGAAAAAAGTAGATAATTATAATTACATAGAATAATGGGAGATAAGAGAGTTTAAGGGAGTTAAAAAAAAACACCAAACCTGCCTTTTTTTTAAGGGGAAACTAGAGACAACAAAGCCTGGTGCAGCAGATTCTCACCTGCTGCAGCCTGTCCTATCAACTCTCAATAACATCACCAACACCTGAACATTATGAATTAAGAAAAGAAGGGTTGTTCATATACAACTTCCTAAAATAATTATGTTACGGTTTAAAATAATAAGTAAAGTTTTAAGAAGCCGGTATTTTGTTTCCAGATCTATTGAAGTGACCAGGATGGGGAGGGGGATTATCATACATAAGAACAAAACAATCAACATCAAACAATTTTTTTTTTTTTAAAAAAAGGCCCTGATATGCACCCCCTGCGTCATGGCATACTTCAGGATACATCACAAATGACATCTAGCACCATCTGAATAAAAGACAAAACATTGGTGGGGAAAAGAACAGAAAATCAAATCAGAGGCTAACACATAGCTACAGTCAAATGATGAATATGAAGAGTTTAAACTGCAGGCATGTTTTATCTGATCACAGAACTGTTGTGAACAATTAAATACAAACACAAAACACAAAATTTTAAAGGGGGGAGGGGGGGATTAAAGTCCATCTTGCTACAGAACAACCTCGTGCTATAGTGTTTTAAGTTTGGCCATTGAAAAAACCCCAAGGGAAGGCTAGTACTGCTACACATGGCTAAAGAGCTGGAAAACATTTCTCTGAAGACGGAAGTCAAATTTGAGATCAGCTATTTTGTAAAGACAGAAATGTTTCCAGTCTGAGAAAACGGTGTGAAATAAATCTTAATTTTGCTGTTGTCACGTGATCAGATTACGTTTGAGCAGAATCGTTTTCCTGCTGCTTTTCTTCTGAGACACCCTGAGAGGTAAAGATTAGGTTAGTCTCCATTTGAGATGAGAAAGTGGGACGATAAAAGTTTTCTTGTCACCGTGCCATGCTTCAGCGCAGATTTCTTTTTTAAATTAATGCAGAAAATTATGAGGCAGATGACTGGGAATATTTAGTTAAAATGGTCAAGTATTGATGCACTTTGCGTCACTTGTCATTTAATGTTACAGGTGCCTTTTGCGAAGCTTATGTACACGGAGATACTGTGTCAGGCCCAAGCTCTCTCTAAATGCCATGCAAATATTAGTGTTCCTTTGGTTATGTAAAAAAATCTACATGCATTTCATCCTTTACAAAAATAAAAGTATAGAAAATCACCGTTAAAAATGATCTGAAAATTCTTCCTCCAATGTAAAAAACATCACTTGTCATTAGTAATATATTCATATGTATTAATATCTAATTTATTACCTCCATCTACATTGTATATTAAACTATAATCAAATAAATTCTTCTTTTTTGTACTTCTCACACAGTGAATTAATTTCTTGAACATTAGTACTGAATAATTAAAGTGGGAGGATATTCTGACATGAAGCACCCACCGTCACCCCCACCCTCCCCAAGAAATTATCAGGAAAACGTTAAGTAAAAAACCCCTTCAAGAAGACATTTTCCAAAATTTCCTTCAAGATTTCATTTTGTTCTCCTGATAAATCTGCATAGCGTGATGTACATGTGCAACATGTACCTCGTGTTTTCTCTTACACGATTTCAACTCTTAATGAAATGGTGCAACCCTAAAGTGGATGTTTTCTCCTAGTTTTGGGTCCCTGTGTCACAGGAAACCTAAGTGCTTTGAAAATGCACAGGCCTGAAGGAAAAAAAAAAAGGAAAAAAAAAATCAGGTAGACCACGTGACAGTTGAGGCATATTACTGTCTAAGACAATATAATACTTGGCCAACTAATCACTTGTTGGCAAATAAATTTACACTTGAATGCCCCGTGTATAAAGTCACAAATCACATTTCTTCATTTTGTTAGTTTAACTGCACATCAGGGATTAAAAAAACAAAGTGACATCTACCTTAACACACTGGACTGAAGTCAAAAATGCCAAAACTGCAAATACATACCCTCTTAACTGTTGAATCACCAAATGGAACTGGAGAAAAAAAAACATCATCTTCTACCTTTTTTTCTCTGAAGTGAGAAATTTAAATCGTACACGTAATCATAGTCCAGGCACACAGCTGGGCGAGATGCGTAGCCAATGTTAAGTCAAACATTTTAAACCTCTAGTTGTCCAGTTTTTATCGTCCACCTGTTCACAAAACAGTCACAATGCTCAGTTTTCACCGACTCCTATGATAAAACTTTTCTTTTTCAGGAAGGTGCAGGAGAGTCAGTGCACCTCATTCAGACGATCAGTCACACCAGGCACGTGTCGAACGTTTTCTCCACAAACACACAGTCCGCTGAGTCTTCAATACCAAATCCATCAAGATCACAGGGTACCATATTGACCCTAAAGCTATTCTGGTGTAACATAACTGTATCAACCCCCAGCTGAGAAGAGAATGAGTTGTCTCTTCACTCTAGAAACTTTATGTCACACGTTTTTAAAAATCATCAGATTAAAAGAAAAAAGCAGCAGCCAAATTGTTGCAAGTGTTGTGTTTTTTTTTCTTAAAAAAAAAAAAAAAAAGGGAGAAATTTGTGCATAGTCGCTGAATCTGCTCCCTGTCCTCTGCATGTCTTGGCACATGACATGACTGAGGTCTGGTTTTGTCTTTGAAGTCCAAGAGAAGTGTTGGATTTGAAAACAGTATCTTTGTCCATCAGGAAGAAGGACTGCACCTGTTGTTTTGTCATTTTGTGAGGTTATGTTGATTGGTGATCACTTCCTGCAAAACAAGATGATAAAAAGTCATTGATGGCAGCCTCCAGTTAAAATGATGTCATGAAAATTATTAATTGTTCAGCAACAAGAACCAATGATAATGGTTTTAGGTCTACAAGTAACATTTTTGTTCCATTTACATTTTTTACATGATCTTTTTTATGATTAATTGATAATTGTTGTTGATTAATCAATAAATGTGGCAAAGCAGATTTTTTTTCAAGCACCTTATCCAGTCCAAAAAACAGCCCAACACTTTGATTTTTAATTAACACTATAAAACAAAGAAGAAGCCAATACCCATATTTGACATTTTGTGATTCTACTCTATTTTATATAACTGTAAATTAAATATCTTTAAGGTTTGGATGGCTTGTCAGACTCAACACAACCATGCTGGACATTTTTCACAATTTTCTTTAATTAATAAAAGATTACTAGAACCTGACCTGGCTAACATTGTGTCAGTTCAGGACTTAACTGGGGACCCAGTTGTGAGCGGAGCCCTGTGTGGTGGCCGGGCCTGCGTAGCCTTGGGCTCCTGGCAGTATGGGGTCAAAGTTGAAATCGATGCCGTCTCCATCCATGAGGTCACTGTTGATGATGTAGTCCACATCACAATCCAGGTTTTCGGTGAACATGTCTATGTCTAAGTCTGTGGGCAGTCTGTCCTGACCGGTGGAGAAGCAAGTCGGGGCTGGGAACTGACCCATCACCTGAAGACCTGCGCTGGGATTGGCCGAGCTGACACCATGATTAGCACCTACAGGTGGCACCGTGCCGTGCTGGATTTTGACGGTGGAGAGCTGTGGCGGGTCCTGAGACATACCTGAGAGGATCATCCCCAACTCCATCTGCGAGTGGTGCTGGCGTTGTTGTTGTTGTGGCTGCTGCTGGTGCGGCTGCTGGTGGTGAAGGTGGTGCTGCTGCTGCATCTGAGCCTGCAGCACCATGGGGGCCACCGTGTTTGGTTCCAATCCTTTACCCAGAAGCAGCTGATTGGGTTTGGACCTCACACCCACCACAGGTGTGCCCAAACCCATCAGGCCCACGCCTCCAGGACTGGGCATGATGGGGTCCACCTGGGTCATCAGGACATCGGTCGGAGGAGGGGAGTCGGAGGTGAGCAGCGCCTCCAGGCTGGAGGGTACGTGGGTGTTGTAGTGTGCGCTGCCGTGAGAGCCAGAGCTAGACATCGGGTTGAAGAGCGAGTTACTGAAGGTCGGAGGCTCTTTGGTGCTGGCTCCACACTGAGAGACGGAGGCCTGGGTCCCGGTGTGAGGAGGGGCCTGCGGGAGGCTGGATGGTTGCAGCTGATGGAAGGAGGAGAAGCTGGAGCCACGAGGCAGCAGTGTGGAGGCGGAGGGCAGCGGAGTGGGAGGTGCTGGTGGGGCTGTGCTGGGACTGGCTCCTCCCTGGGGCCCGGTCATCAATGTCAGGCCGTCGATCAGATCCAGTTCCTCCATGAGGGTCTCAGTAAGGGTGGGGGTCAAGCTGCTGGCAGTGTATCTTCCCAGGAGCCCATCCTCAGGCAGGCTGTCATCATCCTCCTGCCCAGGAGCAATTGGGGACAGACGTCCGCTCAGGGTGCTGGCGTTGGAGCTTGTGCGTGGGCGGAAGGTGGTCCACATGTCGTTGTCATCCATGCTGCCGCGGGATGAGGGGCTGCTGTTGTTGACCCCCCATTTGGGAAACTGTTGGGACGAATTAGGACTGTCTGCACCAGCTGAACCGGTGCTGCCCTCACCCTGCAGTGCCCCACCGGCGCCTCCGAGACCGGCCGCTCCAGCCTGCTTCTTGGTCTGCTTGGCCCTCATGCGACTCTTGAGCAGTTTGCTGCTGTTGTCCATGGAGGCGGCTCGGCGGCGAGGAGCTTTGCCGGTCTTCCCTCCTTCTGGGTTGAGCATCCACCAGGAGCTCTTACCTGTCGACTCATTGTGAACCCTCAAGAACTTGTTGTGGAGTGATAGATTGTGGCGGATTGAATTCTGGAAGAAGAGAGAATGAAAATACAGTAAAATAAATGCAGAAGAAGAGTGGGCTTCTTTTCACTAAACACAGTTTCCTTACAGATTAATTAATGCTAATAATTATCCTACTTAAAGCTGAAGTATGGGTACACCTGGAAATAAATTACACTAACTGATGCCAGTTTTTGTGAATTATGTGATCATAAGATGAGTAACAGAAAGAAACACTTGTTACATACATAATGTATTTTTGTCATATTTTCCTCTAGTCTTCACTTTTTGGTTATATACAATGAATAATTTAACGGTGAGTCGGTGACACTAGGTGGCAAATTGCTTAATTCCAAGAGTTTACAAGCTAAAAAAGGGTTAATGTGAACTAACAGTCCAAAAGTATTTACTAAGTTAGATTTATCCCAGGTCAGGTCACTTTAGATCTTCACAAACAATCAAAAAACCCATAAAAAACATAAATACACAAACACAGTAAGATAAGTGAAGACATTCAAAGTACCCACACATTACGCAGAGCTGCAACAATTACTCAGTTAATCAATTAGCTGACTGAAAAAAGTTAATCACTAACTAGTGTGATAACAGTTCAAATAATTTCTCAAGCAAAAACACTTAAATGGTCTGGTACCATATTCTCAAATGAGAAAATTAGCTGCTATTCTTAAATATTTGTGGGTTTTTCACTGTTGGTCAGACAAAACAAGACATTTAACGATGTCCCTTCGTGCTCTGGGGAAATTATGATCTTTCATAATTTTCTGCTGCATCATAGGACAAATGATTAACTAATTAATTGAATAATAATTGAAAATAATCAATAATAACGTAAATAATAGTTCGTTGAATCCCCAGCAGTATATTAATGAGTGCCTGCTGAAAATTAACACTAGTCTCATCAACATGAAGAACATAACAAAAACATTTATGAGACATTTTTCATGACTAAAACAATAATGATAATATGAGTTTTTATTTCTCTGGTCGCTGTGACACTTTCTTTAGGATCCTCACCTTCTAATCAGTTCTTCTCTGATGCAACATGAATTATGAAGCTATCACTAACTAAAATAAAGCAGAGTAAATCTCCACCGTCTGCCACACACTCACCTTCCAGCCGGCTGAGCTGTTGCTGTCTCCTTTGTCTCTGAAGTAAGGCACTGTTTTCACCATCCACTCGTAGATTTGTGCCAGAGTCAGCCTCTTCTCAGGTGAGTTCTCGATGGCCTGGCTGATCAGGTCTGCGTAGCTCTGGTTCCCCCACGCGTTGCGCCGGGACGACCCTTTGCGTGGAGTCGCGCTGGCTCCGCCCACGCCGGCCACGACTCCGCCCTCGGCCGCCGCCGCCGCTTTCTCTGGCTCGGACGTGATTTGCTGCGGCTCGGGCTTGTCCTCGTCGGCGGGCGGGGTCCCGGCGGCGGACTCGGGGCCATCCGCCCCCTCCGGTTTGACAGCAGAGATGTCGGGTCTCGGCAGCGGCCACGTGCAGGAGCGGGGTCTGCTCTGCGGCTCAAAATCTGGGTCAATCGGGGGCACCGATGACTCCTCCATGGCGGTCCGCTGAACTTCCACGCAACCAGAAAGATGGGAAGCGCTTAAAACATCGACTTTTAAAATTTAAAGTTAACTTTGAGGGCGGTGCGTAAAAAAAAAACCAACAAACTTCCTGACACTAAATGAAAACAATATGCTTCACCCACTGAGGAGCCTACAAAAGAGACGTAATAATCTGGACACACCAACAGCCTCGCTTAATCCTCAGATTGGAGATTAGGGAACCCAAATAATCTCCTTAATAGTAACTATCATAAACCTTCAGATTTATATAGATTGAAGGAGGGCCGGGACGTGCGTCCCTTTGTTTGAATGAAATAAAAACAAAAGTGGCAGAATGGCTCTGAGCACCCAAACATCTGGATGGACAGAGGTCTTAGCTCTCCTGAAAGTTAATAATGAAGTCATGTAGGTTTATATATATAAAATAATGCCATTCCTGGTTATTAAATACTCAATTTAGGTACCTGTCAAAAGGAGAAATGTTAAAAATGATACTTGTTTTTTCAAACAAGGCGATAATTAGGGGGAAAATAAAATGTAGGACTTGTTTCGTACCAAATTTGTCAAATTCTCAGATTTTAACCCAGATTTAGTACTGTAAATCTATAAAGGTCACAAGTAGGGATTAGCTGGCTACTGTTTCAAAGGATGTTCCCAGGAGAGCCTCTGTCTGTCTCCACTTGTAAACAAAGTGATGTCTACAAGCCAAAAATATCTCGACACAAACTTTTCTTTAAATCCCAAAACATCAGGGTGCTGTCAGAAATGTCCAAGGTTGAATCAAAGTTCCGTTAAACACGTGTAATTGTCCGATAAACAGTTTTGTTCAACAGCCAAAAAGTGTAAAAAATAAAACAGTGCTGATACGTCGGTGGCCTGTGTGTTAGAGCCGCTGCAACTAAACACACAAACAAACGTCGAGTGAAGATAGAGAGAGGTGGGGAGCAGGTTTAGCTGATGTTTCAGTTAATAAAAAGTGTGAGGATCAGAGAAATGTCCGTAAGAAAAGTCCGTGCTTCAGGTCTGCACGATCCGCCACATTGCGGCCAGGCGCATGTCACCATCTGCCATGTTTCTCCACACTCCTGCCGCCGCACACGATGCACCGAGGAGCGGTTATACAACCCTCTCGACTTCGCACGGCCCGCAGCTCGGCCGATCCTCGCTCAGCGGTGTCGGTAGACGGAGTAGAAAGGGGACTCCCGGCGTTGGGTGAAGTTGGGTCGCCTCGGCCGTCTGTCGGCTCCCACTCGCCGCACTTAGAAAACAGCACGGTAGCCTCCGTAACGTTAGCTGGTTAAGCTCCTGCTACTCCAGAGTTTACAATCCGTGAAGAAGTCCGCGAAAAGCTCCGGATAACTACTCCCAACTAACCGTTTTAATCAGCGACGACTTTTGTAAAAGTTCCTGTCGTTGAGTTGGTCCTATTTTTCACTCGTTCGGGATCTTTTGATTTGTTTTGTTTTGTTTTGACTCGAGGCGAAGACTCCCTTCTGACGTCTGTTTACCACGGTCAGGCAACCACTTCAGCGCATGCGCCGGGCGGATTTCTGGGAAACCGAGTAATTAGTGTGACAACAGACATGCGCAAACGACGGCACAGAGGCAACATGTAGGTTACCTGTAGTGGAACATTATGTAATAGTTTATCAGAGTGTGCTAAGTCTCAGGTACACCCAGGACATGTAAGGTATTACCGGTCACTGGGAGGGAAGAACCAGAAGTGCATGCACAGTAATATTATGGTTCCGTTTATAGTCTTCTATATACACTACCGTTAAAAAAGTTTGAGCTCATTTAGAAAAAGCCTTATTTTGAAAGAACAACTGATTTTATGAAATCAAATGGATCAGAAATACACAAAAGACAGTTAATGTTGTACAAGACTGTGTAGCTTGGAAGATCTACAAACGTGTCTCATTATCAGCAAATATATATGCTGGGTTCCAGTGGCACGTTGTGTTTGCTAATGAAACTTTATATTTATTTATATTTTAAGTTTATATTTTAAAAAAGTTAACTGATCATTAGAAAACCCTTTTGCAGCAACCATGTTAGTGCAGTTGAAAATGTATGTTTACATGTAAAAGGACATAAGGACATTTTTAGTTAGCCCATACTTTGTAACAGTAGTATATGGGGACCCTCTCCCAGCTTAAGATCCACAGCCCCCAGTAATCCTTTCCAACCACCACTGGAACCACTTTGGTTTATTGACTTCTAGACTTTCCACATTCTCATCCAGGTCCTGCAGCTTCTCCAGCTTCTCGTGGCGTTGCTGTCACTTAGTCAGTGACAAGCCAATATGTGCCTGTCTGGACCTGGAAGTCTCACAGAATCTTTTCCCTGTTATGAACACTTTTCTGTGAAGGCTGCAGCATGATGATTCACATAATTTTCCTTCTCATCAAACGATTCAGTGACTCCTCATTCCCAAGCATATTCACCCTGGAAGAGACCATTCCTACCAGGATAGAAATGTCTCATCATTAAAGTGATGATCACTCAGAACTACTTTGTTTTAAGTTGCAGTGATATTTCCCTCTAAGGGGACAAGTGGATCCAACTCATATATAAATACTCCCACCGCATAACAGAACCACCGAACCCCCACATTTAGGGGTACAACATTCAGGCCTGTACCGTTCTCTTGGTGCATGCCACACATACACTCACCCACTTGTAGAGAAAATGTGAAGAATGACTCATCTGAGCATGACCTTTTTTCCAGTACTATATTACCTTATCCTCATCCACCTCCTCTATTACATGGGTGGATGAACAACCATGAAATGAGCACCTCAGGCAAAACCTGGGGCCCCTATAGACCCACAAAATCATCTTGTGCTCTGCCCTGTGAACATTTGTACTTTACACAACACTCCAAATTTTGTATACATACATAGTCTAATTATATGAATTATTATATGAATTAAATGCAAGGAGAGAGCACAACACAAACTAAAATAATCCTGAAACATACATGTGCCCGAGTATTGCATTGCATGTTCATATAAAAAATGCAATTAATTGCAAATCAGTACAAAAAAGAAAATGTTTTCAAATAAGAAGCTAAAATTATTAACACATACCCAGTGCAAATAAATACATAAATATTAAATACTAAATATTAAACATTTGTGTAGCATAAAGCACTAAATAGAGATGTTTTTAAATTCTTTCTGCTCATTACCTGAGTCATGACTAAGGAGAGAAGACGCTTCCTGTGTTAAAAAGCTGCGGTGGCTCCAGGTGTCTGAAAGCCAGGTGCAGACCCAGTTTTCCTGTTCTTCTGCTATGACTCACCAGTTTGTTCATAATGTGGGATCAACATCAAGAACCAAAGAACATGTGCTGTGCTTTGTTATTGCAGCATTCCCTGTGTTAATTAACTGTTTCTGTGATTAGTTTTGCATCTATCGTCACAAAGCTGGATCAGTGCATGTGTACTGATGCTTTATGTGAACTGAGGTGATCTAGGCCTTCATCACTGGCTGGTTCTCGAATTACTTTAGGCTCAGGTCAAATATGCAAACACTGAGATCAGTTTAGTTCACTTTAAACTAAACACATGCTGTATTTTTATGCTGAACTGCACATCCTGAAATATTTGGTCCACTGCCACAAATCATAGTGCAGTCTAAAATTTGATAACCTGGTTGAACAGGAAGTTTTATGGTCTGTTAAATTTGCAAACTGTATTGAACTTTTGGGCGTTTTTAAATATCTGAACACTCTGCCTGCAAACCTTAAACTGAGCAGATGTTTAACAGTTCCACTGAGACAGCTTTATTTATCTCGATTGGCAAAGTGAAATTTGATGCAATGTCTCCTCACCCTTTTCAGTAATGAAAATTATTACATTATTAATTGAATTAGTAAATTAATTACTTAAAATTATTAATTTCAAAAGGCAAAAATTCAAGAACTATAGTGAAAATTGTACTACAAAGTAATTTTCAAGACTCATGATTCAAAAGCTTCAGACATGTCTATGCTTAGGGAAGCAAAACAAATAATATGGCTAATAGTTAATCCTGCAAATACATGGTTTAATGGTATCCCATTAAAAATATGATAACATGAGTTTTGGCCAAAGCGAATCATCAAAGATTTTTGTAAAACATGACTCTTCACAGATACTGTTTCTGATTTTGATTCACACTTACTTTCATTAAAACCTTGATGAGTCAGTATTTGGGC
>JAUBNQ010000002.1:13977451-13989193 GCA_032353495.1 Ctenopoma kingsleyae
AATAATTTGTTTTGTCAACAGATACAGTATCTGATTTGATATGGGGTGATATAGTTTATAGCTTTATGTGCAAAATGTGCATTGTTTGATTATATTACAATTATATTACAATACATTAAGTCTTAATTTTAGGGTTACAAACTACTAATTTGACAGATAAGTTGTGAAGTAAAACGTTGTTCTTTTAAATGCAGTAAGTATGAAGAAGTATAAAGTTTATATATTCATAAAAAGTATCTTACAAGTATTTATATGTGTGCTACTCAGTTATTTTCCACCACTGCACTTGCAGGCGTATAAACTGTCTAAATACACAATGACGTTCACCCTGAATGCAATATATCAAGGAGGCGAAAGCCGAAAAGTTTTTGTGACGTTTTAAATGTCGCTGCTTCGGGACTACAACTCCCAGAAGCGTTTGCGTTTACAACCAGCTGACATCCGGTGTCTTCCCGTCTATTAGCCAGCGATACCCACAGTCTACGATATCTACACTCGATATTTTCTTCCTCTGAAAGGCGCTCCCCGCTGATTCGTCAACTCTGCTGAATGCAAAATCTTATCATAATCGTCAGATGCAGGTGAGATCGACGAAACAAAATGCATCGTTTTACATTTAGCTAGCTCCCAGATAACCAGCGATAGCAGGGTTGGCACAAGCTAACACAGCAGCTAATGCTAACATTAGCGTAGCCGTCTCTGTTTACAGGGCTCAGTGTCGACATCTGTCAGGACGAAACTCGGTGTATGATACATTTTGTAGGTATTTTACAGCATCGTATGTCTCATTACCACAGGGCAGCTAGTTAGAATTGAAGGCTGAATCTAGCTAATAATAGAAACACGCTATCTTAACGTTAGCTGTTAACCTGATACGATTTAGCTAAGCTACTAAGCTCGTCGCTGCCGTAGCCTAACAAGCTAAGTTTGTTATTTTAATTAGCTAAATCGCACTGAAGCCTGTTTGCACACTACTTATACGATTTTAGGTAATAAATGAGCGACACGCAGGCTCGACGTTTGGTTGGTAATGTTACGCTAACACGCTGGCTCGCTGGATAATGAAATAACGTTATGTGCGATGCAGTTTTGGTGCCAGGATGTGGGAAGCAACCTCACAGTGTTTGTGTTGTTTGTTTCAGGGCTCTGGCCCCGTCTCCAGCAGCTGAAGCACGCCAGTCCTGTTCTCTCTGCTCTGTATCCACGGCCTTCCTCCTCACAGAGTCATGACCACCCAGAGGGATCATGATATGGTGAGTGAGGGTCTGCCACCTTTTTGTAGTTAGTCTTTTACCTATGTCAACACATATCCATGTGGGCATGTGTCCTCTCTGCACATGACCTATTGCTGCTGGGTGATATGTGGTTGATTTATATATTTGATTACAATAGTGATGACATTATATAAACATTTTCCAAAGTTCGGTGTGGGGTGGGGTGGGGGGGCTATGGATTAACTAACGTCCACAAATACTTAGCTGGGACAGTGACTGCTGTTCCTGTGAACACCATCTGTCTAATCTGAGTTAAAACGTTGTCCTACTTTCCTTTCAAGGTTTAGACTCCAATTGATTGTACCCTCTTACTAAGTGACCCCCTCCTCTCCCTCCCAACCACATGAATAGACAGCTCTAATTTAGAAACAGTTCAAAGGTGATAATAGAAGTTATACAGGTAAGATTTTAAATTAATTAAAATACCTGACTGTTGACTGTATAACATTCACTTTTTAGTAATATTTTACATAGAAGACTTTTCAGATGTTTATATTTATGAAGCTGTTTCCAGCAGATCTGTGTGTTTTTGCTTGATAAAAGATTAACACACTTAACTGCGGTTGGTGAATGAGGAAATCACTTGTTTCAGTCGTAATGTGAGTAACTGCAGTTCAAAAGTTACCAATTTGAGTTAGTTAAGCGAGAGAAAATTATGTTTTAGGTTTTTTTTCAGGCAAAAATGCAAAATATTTGATGGCTTAAATTTTTTTTATTTTAAATAGTTGTAAACTGAATATGTTTGGGTTTTACACTGTCGGTCAGACAAAACAAGAAAATTTGGTGACATGCGCCATTCATGCATAACAACTAGCCTGAGACATTAGCTTGTAGTTG
This sequence comes from Ctenopoma kingsleyae, assembly GCA_032353495.1. NCBI lineage: Eukaryota > Metazoa > Chordata > Actinopteri > Anabantiformes > Anabantidae > Ctenopoma > Ctenopoma kingsleyae. The sequence continues at coordinate 13,979,563 of JAUBNQ010000002.1, forward strand.
GTTATGTTTTTAGGAAACGTGGCCAAGAATCAACAATGGATAAGCCTTTGGTAGCTCCCTTAACCCTTAAAAAGTCATTTATAACAGTGTTTGCAGGATTAAATGTCCTTCTTTGGATTTGAGAAGCTCGAGGACATTTGTGATGCGGGAGGTTACCATGGGTAACCAGGCAGATTTGAGTTTGTTTTTATTTTGTTGGGATGAAAGGGACAGGGGACAAAGCCTGTAAATGATGACATGGGTATGTAACCCCACATGGAGGTTATTCAGTTCAGATGGGGGAGGGAAGGGCAGAGGACCACCAAGGGAGGATTGTATATGTAAACAGATCAGAGAGTGGGGTTGTCCCTCCCTTACGTCACACCTCACAATTAAGTCTCTTTGTTCTCTTCTCTGATTTATTTATTTATTTATTTATTTATAATGTTCAACATACACAAAGACAAACAGTAACAAAACAAGTCATATACAGTGATGTACACATATAGATGCGCAATTAAACATTTGCAAAATAAGGTAAAAAAGAAAAACTACGATTTTAAACAAAACACCCAAAAACACACAAATCAGTTCTCACTCTTAGAGTAGAAATGTTTCAGTAGTTGTTGTTTTTTTAAATTTGTTTATTGTGGAGTAGCAACATGATTGATTATAGATGGTGCATAAAAGTAAGTGGACAAATGGTTTGCAAAAATGTACAAAAACTAAATTCTTTGCAGTCTTGTGTTGAGAAATTTTTGAAATTATTTAAATTGTCAACTTTTCTGGAATTAGGGTTTGTACATGATGATAAGTGATAAAAACCATTTAATCAGAAAAACTCAGCTAACGTCCTGGGTGGGTTGCCATTTTGAAATGTCAGCTGGGATTAAAGTGAAATATATTTTTGGTTTACAGTCAGTGATGAGAGAAGCAGACAAAACAGGACTCCTGATCACAAACTTATAAAAACCATAAAACCAAGTTATTTAGACTTTTACAGGCCCCCTTTTGCTAGTTTCAGTCTAATGTGAGTCAGCAGATTGTTTGAAGGAAGAAAAAAAAAGCAGATTGGCTTTTACATGGAAGAGAAATCTGCATTCATGAGGAGAAATCTACCTGGAAATATGGTTTCTCTGGCTCCCTACTTTGATAAAAGTAACCACGCTTCTCATTTACGTGACAGTTCATGACATGATAAATCTTCCACTGTCTTCAAGTTGTCTTCAGGTGAATCTTAAGACTGACTTTAGCTTGTTTATACTGAGGTCACGTGATGGATTTTTAAAATTCCCATGTTTGCTTTTTGTCGTCTTCTTGTAAAGCTTGGGATCATCATCCTAAAATTCAGGAACTTAATCACTTGTGCATGCAGTAGGGATTCGAAGAACCCCAAAAAAACCTCATAGTCAGTGCTACATTTCCTCACAAAAAAGCTAAACAAATTATCATGAGTAGTTATTCAAGAATGACTGCTAATTCTCTTTTTTTCTCGTTTATCAATTAAATACAAAACCAAAGTTATAACATAGGAAATTTCAGGTACATAAAACTAGAAAACAAAGCCACACCCAATTCCTGAGTATGGAGCAATAACAATTCTTTCTGTTCTCATTTTCCACCTTTATTTGTTCAGGATAATTTCACGGAGAGGCCACCTCTCTCTTTCAGGAACGCCCTGATCACATTCGCACACTTACACTAACAACTGGAATCTGCCCAGTGACATCCACAGTCTAAGCTGTGCTCCACTGGAGCAGTTGTGGTTAAGGACCTTGCTCAAAGGAGGAGCAAAGCCTGCCTTTTCACTTGTTTCACCCCAGAAACTTTGTAAACATAATTCACATTGTGCCAATATAGACATCACTTTTCAAACTGTCCTATAATTTACCTCAGTTACAATCAGTTAACTCACATTACAATGATTTACTCCACATTTTACACAAAATAATTAAATGTATATACTAATTTAATTTGACAGTTTACTGTATACCTTTTAATTTAGCTAGAATGTGCGTTAGACCGTTTTGTTAATTGCATGCTTGCATTTCTTTTAGTCTATAATGTTGTTCCTTTCATGCTTTGTGAGTTTTTGTGAGCCTTATATACAGGAGTTGTATGTCCCACGATTTCTTCAGTGTCTATTCTTTTTTCAAACAGATGGGTATTATGTGGTTGTCCTGAGGATAACATTTGGGGGAAGCCTCACCACCCTACACACAAGCACAGTCCCTCTTGGGCTATGCACTGCCCATGTAAATTTAATAACATGGCCCAGAGCTGTCTGGGACACCTGGGGTTATCGCATTAGGCCGACAGCCCAGAGAGGAGCTCACAACACGCGAGAACTAAAGGGCCAGTGTTCTCTCCCTTAGCCCCACCCTTGTCTGTTGTTGTCTCCAGCAACAGGGGCTCACTTCAGCGTAAGCCCTCCATGAATTAAGTCGTGCAGTTGACGGATGGATACCTGGGGTGGATAAATCTAATTAGACAGGAATGCCCGTCTCTTCACCGCCTTCTGAAGGTCACCTCACGTCTGAAGAGGTTAGAGGAAGTGAAGGGATTCCTCAGCCACTAATTACAAAGGATTTTAAGGGAAGTTTGGTGTCGTGTTGTTGCTGACACAACGTTGCTATGGACTAAAAGGAACCTGGTTTTGTTTGTTGTTTTAGGTTCACCTCCGCCTTATCCTGGTCAGTGGGAAAACGCAAGACTTCACTTTCTCGCCAAATGACTCGGCCACAGACATCGCCAAGCATGTATTTGATAACTGGCCTGAAGGTAATTTATTTTTTCGTTTCAGTTGGCTATAACAACTTTCAGTGTAAACATATATTTCTGTAATTTTGGTTTATTCATTATCAGATTCTCAGCTTGGTAGTAAAAACTTTGTCTACACTGTTTACAGGCTAATTATCACAAATAAAAAAAACAACAACATAGTATGCTGTAGAATAGTGATTAGTATCGGTGTAAATATGCATAAATAGTTCAAATGTAGCTTGTTTTATCTCTATATTTAATACGTTGTACTGGACTACATAGTGTGGTGTTGGTCAGTTTATGATTTATTGTAATGTGATCGTGTTTAAGTGATGCGCTTTCTCTGCTTTGCTGACAGGGTGGGAGGAGGAGAGGGTGAGCAGTCCCAGTATACTGCGCCTCATCTTCCAGGGACGCTTCCTTCATGGCAACGTTACCCTGGGAGGTAAGATTGTGTCTAAATAAAAACATCATCACAAAACTAAAAGTCCTCTAGATTCACGAAATGTGTCCCTCACTGACAGTAAGGTGAACTAAAAATGGAATTAATCTACTCAATGAGGCTGTGAGATGTGGCTGAAAGCTGCTGAAAACTTACATCCAGAGGATTATTTGTCAAATACTGTGATACAGTGAGAGATGTTGACTTATTTAGTTGCTTTACTTGCTTATTTACTGATAATACTTGATCACATTTGGCTTTCACTGTAAATCACACCTCTACTTAAAAGAGTATTTATTTTTGGCGACTAAAGGCAAATGAATGTCCCTGGTCTGTCAGGTGTGTTGTAATTAAACGAAGCACAATAGATGAAGAGCCACAGATTAAAGTCATATGTCAGTGTGTGAACACGTTTAGCCTACAACCTGCATGAGATTAACTTCAAACACAGCTGTAATATCGCGTGTGCATGATATGACAAACACATCTGTTGCCATAGTGACAGGTGTTAGTGGAGTCCAGTTGTGTCTCCTCACCTTGCCCTCAGTCAAGCAGTGCAAGCATCTGATTTGAGTATTCAAATCTCATTAAGCTTTCGATCTCATGGACTTTCTGTCCTGTACCTGAGTTTCACCTTTGTCATGAACAACTGGGATTTACCAACCACCAACCGGGCGAGTCGGTTCAGTGTGGACTGAGACTGTTATTTTCTGAAGCTGCAAAACAAATGAGCGAGATGTGGTGAAAAAACGGACAGGAAATATTGTTTGTCATCGAACAATTCATTGTACTTGTATCCCGTGGACATGTGTGTCATGGTTTCTGTCTCAGTTTCAGAGCCGTTACACCCCTAATTATTGCATTTCCATTTTAAATAAATGAATATAAACAACATGTCCTGAATGAAACCTGTCGCTCAAACTGGGTGGACATTAAAAACAGAAACAAATGAAGAAGTATTTTCAGTCTGAACCACGCACTTTGAAAAATACTGAATCATGTGTATTTCTGCGTTTAAAGCTCTAAAGCTGCCACCGGGCCGAACGACTGTCATGCACCTTGTCGCCAGAGAGACGCTTCCAGAGCCCAACTCTCATGGTGAGCATCTTTCCTTTGGCTCCTTTGTTTAGTAGAACTACGGACAGTTTAAGTTTTATCTTAATTCATTCTCTCTTGTTTAACTGAAATATAAAATGATGTTATAAGTAAAGTCAGCCACATACTTCAGCCTGGGGTCAGAATCATTTTCTCTGACAGCTTCTTTCAGACTTTAGCTTTTTGAACTCATCATCTGTCACTGCTGTTTTTCTTGACTGATTTTCTCTCTGGTTCATTTCTGCAGTAAAGATGTCAAGAGACGCCACAAACTGGTTTTTACTTGACATGAATTTATTTCCTCTTTGTCAGCAAAACACGTTACACCAGCTCTTAGAAACTTATGCAGGTTCAACTGGACTGAACAAACCCTCTTATTGCTGACTAATCCTGAAAATTCACTGTTGATGTGTAAACACTCTCCAGCCTAGCAACAATAAGACTGCAAACGTAGGTCTTTTACACTACGTTGCATTATGGGTCCATTCATGTGATTGTCTCGATAACTGATGACTTTAAAGTCAGATCTGGTCCATTTACATATCTACATTCTGATTAATATATAATCTATTCAACTGCAGGAATTTATTTACTTTTTAACATTTGACCTGTATGCGCACATTGCCTCATGCATATGTGTCGATACTTCACAGTCCTTTAAAATACATGTGTTGAACTTCCTTCAAGATGTTGATATAGGAGAGTTCACAAGAACTGCAGTAAACAAGACGAGTGAAGAACAAACTTTATGACAGGAGGAAAATGTAATCATTTCTCTTTACAGGACATTGATCATTTTATTTATTTAAATTTATTTTATTTTAACTGGAAACGAAAAGTCTTGAACAGAATACAGTAATTAAACGATGCAGTTAAAATGTTGTGAGCTACTCCTGCTCTTATATTTATTCAATTTAAGTAAAACTTTTACTGGTCTGTATTCTTTGACCTTTCACATCTTCCTACTGCGGCCAACGTCATCGAGTGGTTTCTCCTGGTTATTCTTGTCTCACCTAATGTCTTTGTTGTCCTGTCTTTGTAGGTCAAAGGAACAGAGAAAAAACCACAGAGAGCAACTGCTGCCTACTCTTGTAAAGCAGAAAAAAACCCCACCCCAACCAAACAAACACATACTACACACATGTAAACATGCATACACTCTGTTCTCTCCTGCTCGCCATCCTGTCAGCTGTGGATTTGAAATGATTCAGGAAGTCTGGTTGGGACTGTTACCTGCTTTGATTGAACTCTTGTCCAATCTGAGGCTTTTATTGTGCCAATATATTCACCTTTTGCCCCCAAACCTTTACGCTATTGGCAGAATTTGCTGTTTGTTAGTCTTTCTGTTTCATGGTCATGACATTAAACATCACCTTTGCTCCTTTGTGGACGTTCTCTGCTGGACAGTTTTACAGAGCTGTCAAACGTACCAGGAACTCGTCGTTCCTCATGAACATGGAAGAGCTATAAAGGGTGTGTGGACCCTTCCCTAATAGCCACATGGATGTTTCCCCTGGTGTTACTGAATGGTGTTAACCCTCTCATTGCACTTAACCAGTTTGTTAATTCAGAAGTGTTTATTGTGTCACCTTCTCTTCGCTCATGGCTTTTTTATTCACCAGAGGAGTCGACCTTCATTCCCCATGTGTAGAAAACATGTCATGGTCCTCACAGACTGTTCCTGCCGCCTATCAACTGAACCGTTCAGTTTGTTTCAGCACCAGTGGCGTTTCTGCCATTAGCTGCATCTTCTTTGTTCGTGGATAACGGACCAGTGGAGACTTTTACTAGGAGAAGCTACACAAACATCTGAGGGACGTACAGGTGTAGAGAAGCAGTGACAAGCTCTCAGCGTGGCTGGAAAGAAGGAGTTTGGTGGATTTGTGTGACCCCAGGTGTTGTGTTCACACCTCTGGTGGTGATTTTATTGACTAGACTGTTGCTGCTCCCTCGTAATGGGAGCTGACACAGCGGGCCAGTTAAATGCAGACAGAAGAAGCGATGGAACATGATGGGGAGGCGTGTTGTTGGTGTGACATTCTCTTCTTTTGGACTCTGGAGACGAGGCAAGGGGAAAGTCTCCCACTCAGAAGAGTAACATTAAAAAAGAAAATGGTGATGGTTTTCATTTGGATGCTGTCTTCTTGTTTGCCTTTTATTGTGGAATTCAGTAATATCATTAATATTGAAATTTAAATATCAATTTTTATCTTGTGTATATATATTTGTTGAATTTTAGTGTGGCTGAGTTTGTGTGTGAGTGTCTAAGGGTGTGTGATGCACGTGGCATACTGTGTGATGACTAGTGAGGGCATATGATGTTAAAAAAAAGTAAGTTATGCACTGGGAGTGTTGATGGGCTGCGGTTTCTTCAGAGACAGTCGTAAACCTTTTAATTCCTCCATTGAGTGTCCTTTGGTTTGTGTTTTTGTCAATGTCACTGGTATGAAGTTTAGCTCAGTATGAGTAAATGTAAAAACTAAAATGCAATGTGGTCTACATAAAAGCTTGTATTATAAATTAATAAATCTTTAAATAAGGCATCTTTTTTTTTGATTCATTTTACTATTTCTTATGTGGCCATAAGAGCAGCTGGGGATGGGTTTGCAACTAATTTTAATTATTTTATAATTAAAGCTATTTCTTTTTTTTTTTTTTTTTTTTTTTTTTTAAATATCACAATACTGAATCAATATTTTCCCAGGTACTATGGTAAAATGTCATCTCTTAAAAATGTATGACGTATTATTTAAAATTTAACTGTCCATATTGTATCCACAGTATATTAAATACTAAATGTACAAAACACTTGTAGGAAAGTCAAACTAAAAGCACATTTCCACTGTACAAACTTTTTGGGGGCCAGGAACCTTAGGTCTTCTTAGTTCCTTAGTTCCTACTTGTGTTTCTACTCGAGGAACCAAGGTCTAAATTTAGTTCTGAGGCAGTAGTTCTAACCCCCAAAACGTTTCTGCTGGAGGTACCATCTGAAGGTCCAGGAACTATTGGGGCGGGTCCTGCTGAATGAATCAAATACAGCTCATCACTCTACACATCCTTATTTCGGTTGCTTCGTTGATGGGTTGCCGCAGCAGATGATCCGTCTCCATTTCACCTAGCTCGGTTTCCACCAGTACCCTGTTGGTCAACACTACCGCTGGTGTTCACGGGTAACCTGGGCCACAACCGATCCAGCATGGAAAACTTGTTTGTGATCTGGCACAGATTTTACGCCAAATGCTCTTCCTAACGAAACCATCCCCGTTTATCCGGGCTTGGGACCGGCACTGAAGGTACACTGGCTTGTGCAGTCTCAGTGTCTGGGTTGTAATTTTTTACACATATTACACACACAGAATTTTAGAATTTTATCTTTTCACGAGTGTAAATTATGTGTTTGTTTTGGCTTAACGTAAAACATTGAAGCTTGTGTCATGAGAAAGTAGCAGGTGTCCACACAGTTACAGATTGTTGCCATAATTGTAATGATTTTTATTTATTTATTCTTTATTCTAATTTATTCTTAATGTACAAAGAAAGAGTGAACAAGAAAAAAAGCAACAACAATTGTTCTCTACTCAACCACACCACTGTTTATTTACTCAAGTACTAAACTTGGGGACAAATTTGAGGTACTTGTACTTTCCATGTTACTTTCTACCTCTACCCCACTACGTTTACCTGACAGCTTTAGTTGCTTCATAAATCACGATTGTTTGCACAAAATATGAAATACGTTGGTTTTATTATAAACTACACAACAGTAAATACAAGTAGAGTTGAAATAGTTTGTAGACAGACAAAAAAAATCAGTTGGTGACTTTGGTAAAAAAAAAAAAAAAACAGTAAAAAAAAAATCCACCTGAGTCAACTACAACAATAATGTATAATAATTCTTTTATATCCTTTTATGACATCTTTATGTGTTAATAAATTACTTAAAGTACAGTTGTGTCACTACCACCTTAGGATTAACATGCAGTGTCTCAATTTGGACATTTCATTTTTTGTCTCTTTTTGGTCATTTTGTGTCTTTAAGTTGAGCTTCCTGTCTTCATAGAGAGGTTGTCCTGTTTGTTAATCCATCCATATGTGCTAACTGAGCACACAGTTCTATTTGTTAATCTCTAGGTGGCAGTATTCCTCTGTTAGCCTGATGAGTGAAGGTTAAGGACTGATGGAGTGCTTGACAAATCCACGTTGATGGATGTGTATATTGTGTGTAAGTGCTGGTTTTGGCTGCAACTAATACACTGATTGAAGCTGATGTAGCAGCATAAGTGCAGTAAATAATTTATTAACTTCTGTTTCAAAATGTTCCACTGTGTCTGTAATGTTAACCTACGGAAACATAAAGCTAAAAGGAAGGTCGATATATTCATACGCTCCCACCACCGCTGAGATCAGATCAGTCTGTTGTTATAACTCGACCAGACTTTGTGTTGAGCTGATTGTCAGCAGCTTTCGTCCAATCTGCTCTTAATGTGTAGCTGCAAGAAGTCCAGGTTTCCAGTTGACACTGGCAGTGTAGCTCAGGGAAAGTACAGCCAACCCAGAGCTTTCTCATCATACTCTGCTTCTAAACTTTGCTATTGTGTTGAAACGTGTTATCATTAAGTCTCTTCACATTTTCCACTTGCTCTTATCTGAGCTGCTTTTTGCTGACAGAGGAGTTGGACAGATTCCGGTGCACAGAACTCTTAAGTGTCCAGCTGACCACAGAGGTGATCAGCTGTGTTTAAATGAGAGTCCAGGGAGGTAATCTGTTGAAATCTCTGCTACTAAAACCCACCACATACCAAGCTGCTGCTGCAGCAGGATGAATTGCCGTCTGCGGTCGACATGACTCAAAGCGCGCGTGCAGCCAGTTCCTTGGGTGTGCTGCAGTGGGCTGTGGTCCAGCCAGTATACACTGCTGGTCTGTCTGTCCCAGGAGGGCGGTCTGCACTTGGAGCTGCCTGGCCTCACTTTGTCCTGATATTTATGGCTTTACTCCCACTTTGGCAGCTGTAAGAATCTGTGAATGTCCTAGAAGTACTGTTACTGAAGTTAAACTGTACTCAGGTACACGTCTTGTGTTGAAAAAAAAACCACACACACACAAAAACAAAAATAGCTCAAACAAAGACTAATTTGTACTAGATGTACTTTACTTAATTAAATTTCATCTAAGTACACAGTGTTTAATAATTGTGAATATAACGTATCTATATAATAGTTTATTCTTGCCCTGATGAATTTAAGACTATATGACTATATTTAAACTATATGAGCTTTATAATGTGTACAACATACAACATCTTCATGCAAACTGTTCCTTTAACACAGACCTGATGTTCCTCTTTGACCTGA